>JACEFZ010019257.1:0-15336 GCA_014155875.1 Cepaea nemoralis
GCCTTGGCCCCGACCCGGGAATTTGGCAACAGACCGCGTCGCGTTTGGGTTTTTAACGTGTTGGTAATGGGGCCTGTTCGTTCAGAAAGCAATGACAAACTGAACGTAACTTGCCAAGACATCAACAACAGCATAAAATGCGTGTTGACATCGTTTCATGTAAATGGATGGGAAAAAAAAAATTTTTTCTGGTCTTGTGTCATATGTTTCTGAAAAACATACATCTCTGCATTGCTTTGGTCATTCTATCTTTTTCTTTTGCCCAAACACTATAGTTTTTAAAAAAATGTTTTGCATATCCTTTACAGGACATCGCTGTCAACATCAGCATCTTTTAGCTGATTGTTGATTTCTTGTCAGATTGCGCTCAGTAGTTGCCATTGCTTTCTGAGCGGCCGGCTCACATACCCCGTAAGTTCCGCGGGTTAGAACCGCAAACCGTTCCGCCTTCATCACGTATTTACGAGAGTATACGGGATTACAAAGAAAGTCACTAACCCCTCGGCCAATGAGACCGGCCTATAGTTGTTATGGGACCTAAATTACACAACATTTTACACCTGGTGTTGCATAACTGGGGCAAACTAAATCCAAATATCCCATTTATGTGACTGTAGCAGCTCTAGTTTTTATTTTTTTTAAATTTTAAGATACGTACATTTGTACATTTAATTTAATATTATTACCGTATTTTCTCTATAAGGCTCTGGAAAAATCTATTGCTATCTAGTCCCTTACAGAATTTGAAATTCCACTGGTTTGGAGATTGATTGATTGATTGATTGATTGATTGATTTGGAGAGAGCCCAAGAACCATTATGATGACTGTTATTTCTGTGTTGTCTTATTAAGGGAAAAACATGGGGGGGGGGGGGGGGAATCACACAAAAAAGGAAATACCCCGATTGAGGATTTTGCTAGACGACCTGTTCCACACGGAGATGATATACCAATTCCAACTTTCAATGAGATTTCGGATTGACTGCTAGAAGATCAAACAGCAGTGGCATGTGGAACTACATGTGACAGTGATAGTGATTTCGAAGATGATTTTCCAGCTGCTCAACGCTTCAACCAGGGGGACTGATGAGTCTTGGGAGTCTTCGTGGCGAAGTGGTCAAGCCGTTTGACTCGGGCTCCGAAGGTTGTGGGCTGGATTCCCGGCCGCGTCCTTCAGTACACGAGTGAAATTTTTCGGAGACTCCTTGGGTCGTCGCTGGAGATAGGAGTTCGTGCTATGTGCGACGCTTTCCGCGCTGCGGAAAGAGACCGAACCATATGGGATAACACCTGGTGCAATGAAGTCGACCCTGTCGACTTTTAAACGACTTTTTTTTTAACTGAATGATCTAATCCGAGATCTATATCTCTCTGAGGAATCTTCAGAACTTTTGGCTTCAAGATTGAAAGAAAAAAAAATGCTGTCTGCTGAAACAAAGGTTACATTTTATCACAGCAGAGAGCAAAGTTTTCTTCCATTCTTTTGTAAAGAAAACAGCCTTTTGTTTTGTACTAATGTAGGAGGTCTTGTAAACGAAATGGGTGTAAGTTATACACCAGATGAGTGGCGACTTTTAATTGACAACTCGAAACTCTAAAAGAAGTTTGTAACGTGTTCTCTTACACAGTGATAACAAGATGGCTCAATTCAAATTGCTCATTCTTCTACAATGAAGAGGGAGTATGATACAATAAGCACAGTTCTGAAATAATTGTAATATTTAGAACATAACTGGATGGTTTGTGTAGATCTTAAAATGATGAACTTCTTGCTTTGGTAGCAAAAGCGATTCAACCAATATCCATGCTTTATATGTTTGTGGGATAGCAGGGCAAAAGATACTCTCCTGACAAAGCAATCGTGGCCGTTGAGGGATAGATTTAAAGTTGGAGAAGAAAATGTTGTCAACAAGCCATTCAATAATCGAAAAAGAGTTCTGCTGCCATCATCTATATCTATAAAACAAAGTGTATGTATGTAAATATATATTAAATATATATGTATGTCCTTATTTTTCGCGAAAGGCCCATCCGTTTAGATGAAATTTTCTACACCTTACTTTTATCCAGTGCTGTCAACTGTCATAGTTTTTTTTTCTTCTTCCTCCTCCTCCCTCCTCCCCCTCCCAAAAACTACGTAAATATATGATGATGATGATGAAAGAATTTCCCCCAACCCAAAAAGCTAGGGAAAGGGAAGAAAATGACGTTGACTACACAGAATCGTCACACGGCAATCATCATCATCAAGTGCCGTGCCGGCTGCGTAGGCGTTCATGGCTCTCCGTAATCTCAGTCTTTGGTTTTTTTGGGAAAACTCTGCTGCTGATATTCCTCCATGCCACGGCAATATCAATAACAATTCACTTTTTATGTGTAAGGAATTTTCTGCAGTCGTGTAGAAGGGAAAAACTAGACGAAATTTAATTCGGAATGGCGAACTCTCTTCCTCCTCCCTTCTCCTCCTCCTCCTCCTCTACCTCCTCCCTCCACCCTCCTCCTCCCTCTCATCCCTCTCCCTCCTCCTCCCTCCTCCTTCTCCCTTCCTACTCCCCCCTTCCCCTCCCCTCATCCTCCATCCTACTCCCTCCTACTCCCTCCGCCTTCCCCCCTCCTCCTCATCTTTCCCCCCTCCTCCCTCTCCCTCCTCATCCCTCCTCCTCATCCTGCCTCACTCCTCCTCCTCCTGCCTCCTTCTCCCTGATCATCCTTTCTCCTCCTTCTCCCTTCTTCTCCCTCTTCCCTCTTCCTCCTCCTACCCCCTCCCTCCTCCCCCCTCTCCTCCTCCTCCTCCCTCCACCCTCCTCCTCCCTTCTCCTCCTCTTCCTCCTCCCTTCCTTCCTCCTCCTCCTCCCTCTACCTCCTCCTCCCTCTACCTCTTTCCTCCACCCCCCTCCCTCTTCCACCTCCCTTTCCTTCCTCCCCTCCTCATTCTCCCTCTTCCTCTCCCTCCTTCCTCCTCCTCCTTTTTTCCCCTTTTCCCTCTGCCTCCTCCCTCCTCCTCTCCCCTCCTCCTCCCTCCTCCTCCTTCTCCCCTCCCTCCTTTTCCCTTCTTCTCCTCCTCTCCCCTCCTCCTCCTCCTACCCCTTCCCCTCCTCCCTCTCCCTCCTCCATCCTCCCCCTTCCCCCTTCCTCCTCCTTCCTCTTCCCCTCCTTTCCCCCCCTCCATCTTCCTCCCCCTCCCCCTCCATCCTCCTCCCCCTCTTCCTCCTCCTTCTTCCTCCTCCTTCCTTCTCCTCCCTCCTCCACCCTCTTCCTCATCTCCTACCTCCTCCCTCATCTCTCCTCCTCCCTTTTCCTCCCTCCTCCCCCCTCCCCTACCTCCTCCCTCCTCCTCTCAACTCTTCCTCCTACCCTCTTCCTCTTCCCCCCCCCCTCCTCCCTATCCCCCTCCTCCCCTTTACATTCTCCTCCCCCTCTTCCCCCTCCTCCCTCCTCCTCCTCATCCCTCCTTCTCCCTCCTCCTCCTTCTTCCTCCCTCCTCCTCCCTCCTCCCCCTCCTCCTCCCTCCTCCTCCCTCTCCTCCCCCTCCTCCTCCCCCTCCTCCTCCTCCATCCTCCCTCCCTCTACCTCCTCCCTCCCCTCCCTTCACATTCCTCCTCCTCCCTTCACATTCCTCCTCCTCCCTCTTCCTCCTCCTCCCTCACTCCCTCATCCCTTCTCCTCCTCCCTCCTCCTCCTCCCTCTACCTCCTCCTCCCTCTTCCTCCTCCTCCCTCCTCCTCCTCATCCATCTTCTCCCTCCTCCTCCTTCTTCCTCCCTCCTCCTCCTCCTCCTCCTCCCCCTCCTCCTTCCTCTCCTCCTCCACACTCCTCCTCCTCCCTCCTCCTCCTCCCTCTACCTCCTCCCTCCTCCTCGCTTCACATTCCTCCTCCTCCCTCTTCCTCCTCCTCCTCCTCCTCATCCCTTCTCCTCCCTCCTCCTCCTCTCTCTCCTCTCTCCTCCTCCTCCTCCTCCTCCCTCCTCCTCATCACTCCTCCTCCCTCCTCCTCCTTCTTCCTCCTCCTCCTCCTCCCTCCTCCCCTCCTCCTTCCTCTCCGCTCCTCCCTCCTCCTCCTACCTTCTCCTCCCTCTACCTCCTCCTCCCTCTACCTCCTCCCTCCTCCTCCCTTCACATTCCTCCTCCTCCCTCTTCCTCCTCCTCCTCTCTCCGCCTCCCTCCTCCTCCTCCCTCTACCTCCTCCCTCCTCCTCCCTTCACATTCCTCCTCCTCCCTCCTCCTCCTCCCCTCCTCCTCTTCCCTCCTCCTCCTCCCCCTCCTTCTCCTCCTCCCTCTTCCTTCTCCCTCCGCCTCCTCCCTCCTCCTACTCTCTCCTCCTCCTCCCTTCTCCTCCCTCTCCCTCCTCCTCCCTCTCCTCCTCCTGCTCCCTTCTCCTCCTGCGTTCTCCTCCTTCTCCCTCCTCCTCCCTCTTCCTCCTCCCTCCTCCTCGCCTCCTCCTCCACCCTACTCCTCCCTCCTCCTAATCCCTCCTCCTAACTCCTATTCCTCCCTACTCCTCCTGTCTCCTCCCTCCTCCTCCCTCCTCTTCCCTCCTCCACCTCCCTCTTCCTCCTCCCTCCTACATTTACCCAAGACAGACAGACAGTCAGACAGATAGTCGGGAACGGGATCTTATATGACTACTTATATAATTTAAATGAGATGCTCTCCACCATGGGCTGGGCCGGGTCAGACAGACAGACAGATAGATAGATAGACAGACAGACAGACAGACAGACAGACAGACAGACAGACAGACAGACAGACAGACAGACAGACAGATAGTCGGGAACGGGAACTTATATGACTACTTATATGAATTAAATGAGATGCTCCCCACCAGGTGTTGGGCGATGCCAGGCCGGGTCAGACAGACAGACAGATAGATAGTCGGAACGGGAACTTATATGACTACTTATATGAATTAAATGAGATGCTCCCCATCAGGGTCTAGGCGAAGACGGGCCGGGTAAGACAGACAGACAGACAGACAGACAGTCGGTAACGGGAACGGGAACTTATATGACTACTTATATGAATTAAATGAGATGCTCCCCAAAAAGGACTGGGCGAAGCCGGGCCGGGTCAGCTAGTTACATATAAAGCTCGGCTTGATGAAGCAGTTTGTTAAGGCACTGAACACAGATGGTATCTGGTTTAACTATTTATACAGAAAGTTTTCGAAATTCAGCATAGACAAGCTTAAAGCAGGAATGTTTGATGGTCCTCAGATTAGAAAGTTAATAAACGATCTAAATTTTATTGATTCGATTAACATAGTAGAGTCCACAGCCTGGTCATTATTTGTTTTAGTTATTCAAAACTTTCAGAGTAACTTTAAAGCAGGCAATTATTATGAATTTTTTGAATACATGCCATAGAGCAGTGTTTCCCAAGCTTTTCAAAAGCAGAGGGCCATATCTGATACTTTCGGTTTGTTAAGCGGGCCACAACGTTATAACATTATAAAAGTCGTGCAATATCATTCTTACCTTTCTTAACTTTCTTGAATAAAATTCTAAAACATTAAAGTCAGTCAGTGTACTACTACACTGCCGTCATTTTTTGGGGGTTTAAAATCAAAAGTTCATTTAACAATAAATTTTAAATCAGTTTCGAAAATTGCTATTAATGTTATTAATTTACAATTGTAACTGTTCTTCATAACCAATTACTTAATTAAGTTCAGATGCCTGTTTATCAATATATGGGCACAAATCTATCGTGCCCAAAGTCATAAGCGCAGCTAGGTTACTGTCGGTGAGTCTGGAACGTTGCTTGTTTTTTATAACGTCATTGCGGAAAATGACTGCTCGCATCTGTAAGTCGAACCAAAACGACAAATGTATCTCTGGGCGAATGAACGCAAGTGTTCAAATTGTTCGACAGGCAATAGTCGCCAGAATGAAATCATTTGATAAGCTGAAGGTGAAGCAGGTAGCTCCAGAAATGTACATCTCAGTGCAGAATTGCATTTCAAATCAATTACTTCGTGCTAAAGGGTTTGCTGTAATTTACAGAGCTTGACACCAGGAAATACGAACGGATTTATGACAACATGGCGCCTTGCGCACTCTGATTGATCGACAAAGCTGGGATATGGGAACTTCATAACGTTTCGTTGCGAAACGTTGACGGGGCCCTCCGAGTGCATTTTTGAAATTATTAAAATATATAATATTAAATAACGAGGCCTCGCGTGCCACTTTCTGACAGCTGGCGGGCCACAAGTGGCCCGCGGGTCGTGGTTTGGGAACCTCTGCCGTAGAGTCTTTGTAAGCTTGGATGCAATATGAGGATAAAACTGCACTACCCCTATAATTACACTTCTTTCCCGAGAATATTTGCGACTTTAGTGAGGAGCAAAGGTGAAAGGTTTCACCAAGATATAAATCTATGGAATAGAGGTACCAGGGACTTTGGGATTCCCTCGTGATGGCAGATTACTGTTGGACCCTTAAGCATGACTGTCTGGGCATATCACACTCCAGGAAGCCCACGAAAAGAAGCTTGTTGTGTGCTGACTACAGATAAAAAGGTGCTAGTGATAAAGTTTTAATATATTTTTAGTGTTTTATATGAAGGCACCGCTTCCTAGCCTAGAGGTTAGCGTCCCTTCTCAGAAATCTCGTATACTCTCGTAAGTAACGTGACGACGGTGAGAATCAGCAGCGGTTCGAATCGAATCGTAACTTACGAGGTATGTGAGCCGGCCGCTCAAAAAGCAATGGCAAAATACTGAGCGTAATCTTGCCAAGAAATCAACAATCAGCTGAAAGATGCTGATGTTGACAGCAATGTCCTGTAAAGGATATGCAAACAATTTTATAAGAAGGCAATAAATGCACAATAATTAAATAAAATATAAATACATATTACAGTCAAAATACCATTAATGGCACCTAACTCTAGGCTTGTACATAACAATTGTTCGACTAAGAAGGTAATTCATTCTTGGTTATCTTAAAAACTAGAGCTGTTAGAAAAAAGTCTGATTACATTTTTGGATACAACAACACAAAGTTACCCAAGAACAGCTGTAAAATTCAAGGCACCAAGATGTGTGTAGACCAGTGTTATCAAAGCCTGACATATTTTCAGCTTCTTCGTCATTGATTAGTATTCCAATAGCTGTCAATTTGTGAGTTGTCTTATGTATTCTCACTACTTTGACACGTTTACCTGTTGCACCCCTTTATCTACACTGTTACGTAAGTGGGTGTATGTTTCTTTCTCTTGATGTGAGGTTTCCCCAAGGGAAATCAGGTTATCATTTGCATGATTTATTCTTATTGTTTGTGTTTTCCTCTACACATTGTTTAACATAGATAACGTGATCTTCCAACTAGTGTTGTTATTTTATCCTGCATCTAATTTCGTGTGTGAGACAGGAGAGCAATCGGAGCAGCAAAGTCCATACCATCGAGCTGCTTTATTAGTTTTGCCCGTTAATTTCTATTTCTGGCAGTGTTTGTTGTTGCCTTCATAATCAAGTCTATAATCTGTAAGAACAGCAAGGGAGACCAGAGGCAAAAGGAGGCAAAAAAGGAGACAAAAACATATATATGTTATGATATCTCCATGTCATCAAAGTGTAGCTATGTGCTTGTGCTTGCCTAGCGACGTACTTCTACTGTTATATTCTCATCTCATTGGCACCTTGCCAATGGGAGTCTCCGTCGTGAAGTGGTCATGTCGTTTGACATGGGCTCCGAAGGTTGAGGGTTCGATTCCGGACCGCGTCCTTCGGTTCACGAGTGAAATTTTTCGGAGACTCCTGTGGGTCGTCGCTAGAGCTACGGAGTCGTGCTTTGTGCGACGCTTTCCGCGCTGCGGAAAGAGACCGAGCCATATGGATTAAAATCCGTTGCAATGAAGTCGACCCTGTCACTTTTAAAGCGACTTTTTAAAAGCATACAGACGATAGTTTGTGCTTCAAAAAGGCATGGCGGTAGCGAATGTGACTGATAAGGCCTATTCGCGCTGTAAATGTTCGTCCACAGCGGTTGCATGTGAACACATGGTCATTTCCACCATCATGCACCATCTTATATCTCACACGCTCAGTGTGTGACATATTTGCAATAATTTTCTCCTTTGTCTTTATTCCATTTGTGATGTTTGCCCTCCATGCAACACGTTCAGCGGCGACTTTCTCCCAATGTACATTATCGATGCCTGTATCAATTATGTCCCACTTACACACATCTTTGTATCGTTGTAGCGGCCAACCCTGAGATATCTTACCCATCTGTAATTCATTGTTACATTAAACCGATGTTAACAATGACACAGGTTGGCGTTTTGAAATAAAACAAATACGATCGTTCGTGTCATCATTGGTGCAAGACGGGAGAGGTCTGCTGGTTGCTCTCTTGCAAGCTGTCGGCAGGAAGGGGGAAGGTTTGAATGTCAGTCTTACCTCTAATGATACCAATCCTTGATCTTGACGGGGATCAGAGCACACTCTGTATGATTTCAGCGTTTGGTATCCTAACCCCTGGCCACGCACTGAAGTTTGATATCCTAACCTAAGAAACTACTTAATACCAACCATGGTACACAATCTGTGGTGCTATTGACAGATGCAAAATCAGTAGTTGGGGCCCTCCTGTCTGGCAAACTGCCAGAACTAAAAGATTGGCTAAGGAAGAGCAAAAACGAAGATTAAGCTGATGTACCCGTTACGTACCACCATAAGAAAAGGATGATCAAATCCTCCAGAAAGCCACCAAACCTTTCTCAAGACGATTATCACTTTATGTACAGACCAGACCAAATCTTTATTCTGCGCCTCAGAACAGGAAGAAATAGATTACACAACCACTCATTTCATCTCACCTCATCATCTCATCGTGTTCCTCTTGTTCCCTGCGGTGTAGAGATGAAGTATAAACAGCGGAAGAGAGTCCGTTTATGGGCTTCATGTATCGATATTCCCATGGACTCTGCTATTCCCTCGGTCCATCGTTTAAGTGATCCGCCTCTTCCTCTGCTTCGATCTGTTCTGTACATCAATGCTAGTTGTGGTATACTGTTAGTTGGTAACCTAGTTACACGGCCAAACCATTTGACTCGTTGCCCTCTAATAAATTCTTGCGCTGCTTTAACCCCCACTCTGGTAGTGATTTCTTCATTTCTGATTTTCTCTCTTCCTGATACATTGAGTATTCTTCTCATGAATCTTCTCAGGATTCTCGGGATTTCTGTTGTGATTTTTCTTTTATCTTTTTCTGTCATTGTCCGGTTTGGCATTATTAACATAGAGTTGGCAGGACGATCGTGTTGTAGAGTGCTTTCATGGTAGTTACTCATCCATGTTTGTTCTTTAGTATAAGTGCCATTTGACCAATGCGTTGGTTTGCCTTATTGATTCTATTTTCGATCTCGCCTACTGATTTGCCGTTTGATTATATTATACTTTCAATATGCGTGAAGCTCTTTACCTGCTTCAGGGAGTGTTCGTTTAGGTGAATCGTTGTCGTTTTTTCTTCTTTGGATATTGGCATTACATCTGTTTTACTTGTGCTAATTTTCAAGTTATGGTCTTCGATTAGATTATTCATGTGGTCTTGTAATTCTGCTTCTGAATTTGCCTTTAATGCTTGATCGTCCGCAAATGGGAGTCCTTTAATGTTGAACGAGGGGCGGAGCACATATGGGAATGTCTTGAGTGCCTTGATGTCGGTTCTTAACGCAGCTCAACTCAACTCGACAAATGGTGTAATTTGGTTCTTGTGGTTCTTCATCTGTGTTCTTCAAAGCATGTGGTTCTTCTTCTGTGTTCTGTTCGTCATGCGGTGTTCTTGCGGTCTCTGTTTAGCTGGTTTCTTTACATATGTTTTCAGTATAGGTTATGAACAAGAGAGGGAACACGACACAACCTTATTGTTCTCCGGATCTTATGGTGAAGGTTTATGAGTGCCCCCCCCCCCCCCCCATTTGTTCTCACTATGCATGCACTGTTCATGTATAAGTTTCTACATAAATTTGCTAAACGTGTACTCACTCCATATCGTTTAGGGATCTCCCTCAGCTTGTTTCTATCTACTCTATAAAATGCAATATCAACTACAATCTACAATACCAATCTACAATATCTACAATATCTATAATATCAACTAGACAACCCAGAGAAGTATGTGAGGTACTTATTATCGTACGTACTGAATAATATTAAAACTGACGTCCGTGCATACGGATTAAATTTCTGCATAAGCCCAAACACATCAACCGTATTTGGTCGCAAGCACAGTTAGAAATTGTGTTTGATCAAGTCTCTAAGTCAGCGGTTCTCAACATTGTTTGGCCCATGCCCCCCCCCCCTTTACCATATGTTCAGAACGTCATTCCCCCACTCACCCACCCCCCTTTCGAATCTTCTCCCTATAAATTCCCCCCCCCCCTAAACCTTACAAAGTATACATAAAAATGGAAGCTAAATTTAATTACACATATTAGAACTAGTCTAGACATCAACATAAAACGTGATTTACGGGTCTACTTGCGTTATAAAACGAATTTCATTAGGGCGAGAAGTACAGAACTGTAACATTAAGAGGGAAAAACAATATAAAGTAAAGTAAAGGTTCTTGTATTAATGCAATATTGAAATAATCTTAATTCCTCCCCCCCCCCCCCTGAAACCCTAAAACTCCCCCCTGGCGAGGGGGAATTCCCCACTGGTTGATGACCACTGCTCTAAGTTATCCCCTACATCTTATGAGTCGGTCGGGTGGCTGAAGGCCAAACTGGAAGATTTAGAACACCAGTATCGCACAACACACTCCAAACAGACATGTCCGCTGACCAACGAACACCTTACTGCTTTAAAAGCGTTAAAGGCTAACAAAACCCTCGTAATACTGAAACCTGACAAAGGGAGCGGTGCAGTACTGATGGACATGTCAGACTACCAGAGAAAAATGGAAGAAATAATTATCAGATGAATCTAAATTCAGGTTAAATAAAAAAAATAAACAAGTCGGGGGACATGGATGCAAATATGAGGAAAGAGATCAGTCACCTGTGTATGCGGGACTCATCAGTGAGGCCACTGCAAAAACGCTCACACATGTGGCTTCCAAACTCCTCAGATGTACGGTCTACCCAAACTGCCCGGCATCCCGCTAAGACCGATCCTGTCCATGGTTGCTTGCTTGCTTGCTTGTGTTCGTTGGCTTGAGCTCCAACGATAAGTCCTGTATGTCAGATGAAGGCATCCTGTTGTCCAACATCAGTGTGATGTCATACAGGACCTGAGTTTTGCGTGAGTATCCGTTGTCCCATGTCTGGCTTATTGGTGTGCAGACTGGTGGTTCCTCGCCATACAGGCAGACACTCTCCGACTTCGGAGGAATCGGCGATCCTACTGACTTTAGCCAGGACCCCGAAGGGACCTGTTGCCCAGGACGCTCGACGAGGACGCGTCAATAGGTCTTGGCCAGTATATAACCCGGCCCTGGTGCCTTGGAAACACCTCTGCGTCCCCTGTCCATGGTTAACTCTGCACAACACCGAATGGCGAGATAGCTATCTGAAATTTTAAAGCCACTACGACAGTCCTTCGATCCAAATATACTCAGAGATGCATTCGAACTGGTGGAATTATTGGTTACTAACTATAGACATAAATAATAAACACATGGCATCCATGGATAAGGTCTCCTTAATCACCAACGTTCCATTAGATGAGACATTGAAAATAATAAGGGAACATATTAAAGACAATCAACTAAAACTAGATATACCAACATCTATTCTGGATAGGTTATTATTATTATTATGTACCGCCACCATACGAGGGTAATTTAATATGTAAGTTACAAATGGCTGTAGAAAGATAACTAAACATGATAACAATTTCAAACCAGTTTATTTTTATACATACATTGTCCCTTTATTTCTCAATATAATTTTCACCAACATTGATGCACTTATCCAATCGTTTTATCAGTCCTCCTAAACCGGCTGCATTGAACTGTGTGCTTTGTTTTCATTTACCCACCATCCCACAGAACTGTGTGACTTACTTATTGACTCGCCCTCGTAACTTTTTCTACCCAGCTATGCACCGCTTTATGGGATAAACAGCTGTCAGCATAAACACTGAAAACTCACCTTGGCGGGAGACATTTCGCGAATGACGCCGAAGTTGAATGTGAAGTGAAAACGTGGTTTAGAAAACAGAGCACGCAGTTCCAAGCAGCGGGTTTGGGAAGACTGATAAAACGATGGGATAAGTGCATCAATGTTGGTGGAAATTATGTTGAAAAAGAAAGGGACAATGTATGCATAAACATAAACTGGTTTCAAGTTGTTATCATATTTAGTTATTTTTCTACAGTTATTTGTGGCATCCTTGTTGACTTTTCCTCGTACAATTCAATTTTCTATCAAAGTCATACCGCCAAATTGACGGTGTAGCCATGGGGAGACCTCTTGGTCCTATTCTAGCTGACATCTTTATGGCACATTTAGAAACTCTGAAGAATGTATTAAACCTGAATTCAAATTCCAATTCCAATTTTCAAAAACAAAAATTACAAATTCGGCCTCGTCTAATCTGCTTCATCAGCTGTGGTTATTGTTGAGGTCCGTGGTATTTGTGGGTTTATTTACCCTAATTCTTGTCTTGTGAGTCCTTTCTCGGACTGGTTATGTATCGTTTGTGTCTGTGGCGTCAGCAGGGGGATCGGTCGGCGGCTATCCTTTGTGCTCGTCTGTAGCTTGTGGTTTTCTTTGTTGGTGTAGGCTCCTGGCTCGCCTGGCTTGCTGACTGCAGTCCTTATAAGGACTTTTCGTGACCCCACTCCAGCTGGGGGATCGGTCGGCGGCTGTCCTTTGTGCATGTTTCCGCTTGTGGTTTTCTTTGTTGGTGCGGGCTCCTGGTTGGTCTGGCTTGGCTGGGTGCAGTCCTTATAAGGACTTTTTATTTGGTCGTTTTGTCTCCTTTCTTGTGTAGTTTCTGTCGGACCTTTTCGACATTTTCATTTTCCTCTTTGAGCCTGATTTCACTGTTGCGTTTGCGTATCTGCTGCCTAGCGTTTTCTTCCTCCGTGGTCAGCCATGGGACGATTATACCGTCCTCGATATAGTACTCGAAGTCGGCCTCACAGTTGTAGTTTACTACTGGGTATACCATCGGTTTCCCCCGGAGTTTTTTAGGCTTCTTCTTTTCTTTTTCTTCCCAGCGCCTTCTGAATTCCTCGCGCTTGAGTTCCTCCTTGTCGACTGGGTATTCTGTGCTTCCTTCAGAGATCCGACGGTATAGTAGTTCCCTCTTGCGCGTTATTGTTGGGCTGCTGGCGTTAGCTTGCGGTTCAGGCTCGGACTCTTGGTTTTCTTCTTGCGGTTTCTCTCTGAGTTCTTGTGTGGATTCTGCTGGATTGCTTTGGAAGAGTTCTATTTCAGCTTTATGCAATTCTCTTTCGGTCTTGATCATTTGTAGGATTTCTTCGTTCTCCTTCTTCATCTCGGCCATGGGCTCCATCTCTTGTTGGATGTTGTGCTGGATTTCTTTCATGTCGGCCAGCAGCTTCTCATTGTCGCTGGTCGGGTTAGGCGTCAGCAGTGCCTTGACTTGTTTCTTCAACTCGTCTATCTGCTTTTGAAGTTGTTCTCTTTCAGCTTGTGCTATACCCGTGGCTGTCTCGCCCCTCTGCATTGCTTCCTTGAATGGTGTCTTTGTGATGATGGCGATTTTTAAGACGTCTCTGTGTCTTTGCAGGTACGGACAGTCCAGGTATCTTGCTTCATGTTTGCCCAGGCAGTTGGCGCACTTCTTTTGTTGTTGGGTGCTCGGAAGTCCGTGTCCATCTTGGCCAGCGGACACTCCTTGAAGGCGTGGTGAGCTGCACAGTATCGGCAGATTTCCGTCTTACTGCGACACGTAGCTCTGCTGTGGCCGGCCTTCTGACATCTGGAACATTGAGTGATTCTTGGGATGAATCTCTCTGGCTGCTGCATCCTCTTGTTGAATGATACTGTGGTCGGCATTTCGCTGCCCTCCGACGTCACTACTGCTAAGGTTGTAGGTATCTTGGAGTAGGTGAGAAGCCGCTCCGCCTTCAAGAATCGGATGTGAAGATTCTCTTCATGTAGCTGCTTCAGGATTTCTTCATCTGTCAGCTCCACATGAATCCGCTTGACAACCCATCGGACTGTTTTTGAGTCGGTGTTTCCGACTCTGGTGTCTTTCTCCTCCTTCTCTGCTGTCTTGGTTCTTGATTGTGTTGGGCTGTCAATCTTCTCCCTCGTGGTAGCTTCAGTAATAGGTGTAGTATCAGGCTCTTTGATGCAGCTAGCAGGTGGACTCTCGACGATCTTCTTCTTGTTGTCGGCTCCCACGCTGCACATCTTGGCAACAGCGTGTTTCTTGTTGTTGTTCTTCTTGTTGTTAAACCTGAATGGGTACTCCACGGGATTTATAAAGCGCCACTGCCAACAGCCCAAACCAATACCAGACGAAACTACAGTCCCTAAACTCAAGGTATTCATCCGGCTAACCTTTCGAGGGGATGACGTAATGCAACGTCTACAAGACAGGCTCATTACAGCAGTCGGCCTAATATTCTGTACTGCAACTCCAGTCATTAGGTAAAGAACCACACCGATTCCCACCCTAGCAGTAAAAGAACATGTTCCTCTGTATTCCAAAAACAACTGCATTTACCAATTCACATGTAGGTGCCAGTCTACCTATATCGGTAGAACAGAGAGGCAGTTGAACAAAAGAGTTGCTGTACATATACCTCAATGGATTGATAAGACACTACAAACAGGTGATGGTAGCCTGATGGGGCCGACACACCGGAAGCTTCCCGCTTCATCAATTGCTAGGCATGTGCTTGAAAGCGACCATGGGATTGATAGAGACAGTTCCTTTCACGTGTTATTTACCACATACAATACTTGTTTGTTAAATTGTGCAGAAACCATAATGATTAATCTACACAAGCCAGTTTTGTGCAAACAGAAAAGCATGTTAGTCAGTTTAAAATTACCGTGGTAGACAATTGACGTTACTGTGCGAACATGTGTATATTTCAGCTTGAAGGATTTATCTAGTTATTTATTTACGTTGTGTGCATTCTGCAGTATGTACCTGACGACATGCAGCGAAATATACCAGGCAATAAATCGTGCAATCTATTGGTTGTGTCTTCGTCATTCAAATTTATTACGGGAAAACATTGGTGTGAATGTTTTTATCAAATGCCTTTTCTTGGTCGACAAAGGCTAAGTAGAGTGTTTAATGAAATTCGATTGATTTTTCTATTAGTTGTCAAAGTTCAAAATTGGCATCTGTGCATACTTCCCCCCCCCCCCCCCCCTAAATCATAATTTTGTTTCGT
>JACEFZ010019258.1:0-15444 GCA_014155875.1 Cepaea nemoralis
TTTTTTTCCCAAGGGGTTTTAACCTTCAATGGCTTTAGACCCAAAATTTTCTCATATAGATCATTCCCCAAATTTTGTTTTGGAATTTCATGATATCTATGATACATTAAAAATTTTCGCCCAAGCGCTAATTGAATCGCCAGAACAAAAGGTTTGATGATCCCCTTAAACTTGTTATATTTATGTTCTTTCTCTTTACTTTTTAAATTTTATTCATTAAAATTTTCTATGTTTGAGACTATTTAGAGTTGTTTTACCTTCATTTGCGTTCTGATTCTATGTTCTTGGCCTCTATTTCTATTTCTTTCTGTTTTATGGTTCCCTCGATTTCAAATTTTTTTTTGTTCGCTGCATCGATCTCTGCTTTTTTGTGGCCCGCTTCGAGCTCTGCTTTTTGTTGGCCGCTGCTTTTTTCCTTTTCTAATTTCTTTTTGTCGTTCTGGGGCTCTTTCCTCATGAACACCTCTTCTGCATGTTTCTTTTCACTCCATTCTGCCAATTTGTCTGCTGTATAACCCAGCTTTAGCCCTAGGTCAATGCACTTTTCTAGTGTTGACATTTTCTAGATTTTGACAAATAATTATTTCTGGAAGATTAATTTCCTTTGAAAACTTTTTACTATACAATTTTTGGTTACGTCCTTTACTATCTTAATTATACCAATAATATAAATATATATCAATAGCAAACAAAATTTACATGTGAAAAACAAAATGAGTATCGTTTAGAGATACAATTTATAGTAAATTTTTGGGACTTAGCTGATTTAAATGATGCTTCCTCAGTACTATCGCTGTCTGCTTTACTGGATGTTTCTGCTTCTGTTGGTGGACAATTTACATCATACAAAATGCATCATTAAACAACCTGTTATTAGAGAGAAAAACATTAGTATTTTGTCACGTCACGTCAATGTCATGTTTATGGTGAGAGTTAGCATTGTGAATTTCTATTGTGAGAGAGGAGTGGATAGCACATACAGAAATGGGAATCTGAAATCCCACAGTTAGAGATAACTGCTGCCTAGCACTGACTACAGGGGCGGTCTCTAAATGACAGTGAGACCTCAATCATGTTCAGTTGAGTCGAAGGGCACCCTCAATATCCACACAAGACACCCGCATCACATAAGTCGACTGGGACCAGATACAGCGAAAAACCATAACATAACGAGTAACAAAACTATAAACCTAACAGCAGAGATATAGTGGCATAAACACGCATAAACAGGTATACGAAGGGGCATACGAAAGGGTATACAAAAGGGGATGTGAGTGGCCTACGACATTAACCAGAGCCGGGGCTCAAGTTTGCTTTACAACCCACAAACATGGCCAGGGGTCACTACCAAGAGTGGGCTTACAAATTGCCAGTTATTTTGATGGATTTCCTCGGTCCTCGTGTGTGGGCCACACAAGCCAGTCATGGTTAAATCTAGAGGCATTTGTGACTCCCTGCTCTGGTCCAGTGACTGGGGAGGGCCGGTTAAAGCCTCCCTATTCTATACAACAGCGATCTACATAATCGCTCCTTCGGCCACGGTTGTCTGGTTTGGAGAGACCGGGAAACTGACACGCGCCTCTATTTATCCTCGCTTCCAGAGCGGCTTCCCATCGTACCCCAGGGCACTGCAATGGATGCTGGTACTGGTAACATTATCATCATCATGTATCGCGCCAGACGATTACACTGGTATAGTGTGACTCAGACAGTGGTACAGTATGTCTCAGACACTGGTACAGTGTGACTCAGACAGTGGTACACTGTGTCTCAGATACTGGTACAGTGTGACTCAGACAGTGGTACAATATGTCTCAGATACCTGTAAAGTATATCTCAGATAGTGGTACAGTTTATCTCACCTACTGCTACAGTATGCCTCAGATACTGGTACACTTTATCTCAGACAGTGGTACAATATGTCTCAGATACTGGTACACGTTATCTCAGAAAGTGGTGCAATATGCCTCAGATACTGCTACAGTTTGTCTCAGATACTTGTACACTTTATCTCAGACAGTGGTACAATATGTCTCAGATACTGCTAAAGTTTGTCTCAGATACTTGTACACGTTATCTCAGAAAGTGGTGCAATATGCCTCAGATACTGCTACAGTTTGTCTCAGATACTTGTACACTTTATCTCAGACAGTGGTACAATATGTCTCAGATACTGCTAAAGTTTGTCTCAGATACTTGTACACTTTATCTCAGACAGTGGTACAATATGTCTCAGATACTGTCACACTTTGTCTCAGACAGTGGTACAATATATCCCAGATACTGGTACAGTGTGACTCAGACAGTGGTACAATATGTCTCAGATACTGGTACACTTTGTCTCAGACAGTGGTACAATATGTCTCATATACTGGTACAATGTGACTCAGATACTGGAACAGTGTGACTCAGACAGTGGTACAATATGTCTCAGACACTGGAACAATGTGACTGAGACATTGGTACAATATGTCTCAGATACTGGAACAGTGTCTCAGATACTGGAACAGTGTGTCCTAGATACTGGTACAACGTGTCTCAAATACAGGTAGCGTTTGTCTCAGGTTAGTAACTCTATAACCTAATTTTGAAAAGAAAATGTGGTGGTTTTCACCTGCCTTATATATTATAATGGATAGGTTGATACCTGGATGGCTTGGCCGCATGGCATGGTCGAGACAAGAACACGGAGCTGATGCACGACTCTGGTGATCGAGCGAGATGGCAAAACATGACCACCCACGCTTATCGGCATGGCACATGATGATGGTGATGAGATTATTGTAAGGGCTGCTAACAGCCCCCCCCCCCCCCCCCCACACCCCCCCCCCCCCCCCCCCCCCCCACCCCTCGATAAGCCATTTCCACACGTCACGAACTATTAAGGGGGAGTTTGTAAGTTTTGAAAATGTTCGGAGTTTTGGCTCTTAAACTCTGAAACACCTATGTAAATCTCTTGGCATACGTAGAACGGAAAGACAGTTAGCAAATCGAGTAGCCGAACATATACCAGTGTGGGTGGAAAAGAGAATTAATCATGCTTCAGGAATCTTTGTGCAGTCGACCGGTCATAAAGCCTCGAATTAGGCCATCACAGAACATGTGCTGATTAGCAATCGTAGATTCTACTTCGTGGCGAACAAGTTACGGACATAGTTCGTCATTCCGCATACCCGAGTTCGAACACAGATGTTGGCGATTTGGCAGCAGAACGTCTTACATTTGTTTTTGTTTTTATGAAATGGTATGGGTGCCGGTTGTTCAGAAAGTAATGGCAAACTACTGAACGTAAACTTACCGAGAAATCACGAACAGCCAAAACAATGCTGGGGTTGACTGCTACGTCCTGTGAAGGATACGCCACTAACTTTTTGAGAGTTAACAAGCAGGTTCCATTTCTTATACTGCGTTCGACTATTAATGATCGATTGCTCAAATATATCGAAACATTATCGATTAGTGGATTCCAGCCGTTACTATGCAAACAGAAGGATTTATTGCTAAGTGTTAGATGTCCGTGGATATAACGTTCCACACATCAGAGGGATATCAGCGACGATGGACATCATATTTCAGTCAAAGTATCATTAATGATTTCACATGACAAGATATATAATTCTGCAATATGCGCCTGACTAGTGTAGAGAAATATGCCAGACAATAAATAATGCAACATGTTGTTTGTGGCTTCCGTGTGTACATTCATTAAGGAATACATTGTTTGTGGCTTCCGTGTGTACATTCACTAAGGGAATACATTGTTGTGAATTACTAATACCATTGGCACCTTTCCGTCTTGACAGACGATAGTTTGGTACATTGTGCTTCAAAAAGGCTTAATAACTACGACCCATGGCGGTGGCGAGTGTGGCTGGTAAGGCCAATTCTTGCTGCAAATGTTTTGCCCACAGTAGATGCATGTGAAAACATGGTCATTTCCACCATTGTGCACTATCTTAAGTCTCTCACGCTCTGTGTGTGCTTTATCTGCAATCATTTTCTCTGTCGCTTGTTTTCCCGGGAGAGAGGTGGAATCAACAAGCACATCTTCAAACTTATTATCTGTTGGGATTATTGACTGACTTTTGTCTACACCCCTCCCTTCTGTCTTCCCTCCATATATCTATTTCTTTCACCTCTCTCTGTTATTCTCTCAACACATACTCTGACAAACAGTTCCTTTCAACAATAAATAAAAGATTTATTAAGAAAAACTATGTCTGGTGTATGTATGGACTGTGTATATGTAGTTGGTATTGTCTGCTAGTGTGAATGCAAGATAGGACGGTTGATCTCGTATGTGCAATTAGTTCTTCTCGTCTTTTCTGTCAGCCAAAACACAGGACTGCACACACAGAAATGGAGTGATCTCACCATGAATGATCTCCTCCTGCTTGAGTCGGGAATTAATCCAATTCTTGAAGAAAAACAACTGTTCAATGTCTTATCACCAGAAAAATAATCCGATTTGGTAAGTCACTGAAGTTCATATATTTCCCGGTTTGGACGGTATTATAATCCACCTCTGAATACACACCGCCACTATCCAACATTGTCTAGAGTTACTATGACTGTTCTACACCATGTCTATGGTTAACAACGTTTAATGTTTCGGCACAGTGCAATTGCATGCAGTTTTAAGTATCCCTGCTTGCCACCTGCTTTTCCTTTTAAGGGTTTTAGTTGTATATTTGTTTGAGCATACAGTGTTCTGTATTTGACGTTAAGTTATCACTTCTTCATATTAAAACATGTCTATGTTCTTGTTGTTTCTAAGTAGGTACTTTATTTGCTCAAGTTGTAGTAACCTTCATCTTCTATGATTTCAATAGGAGATTTGAACCTGTGGAGAAGATAGGTAATCTGGTGATATGCGTCTGCTTCATATAATTTTCTTATGTGATAGTCCTTTTCTAGCCATACTGAAAAGCCTCCAAAAAAACATACGGACATACGATTTCTGAGTGCACTAAAGTTTACACGACTAGATAAACGAATGCAATTTCACACATTAAGAACAAACCCCTATATCCCTATGCTACTATTACACAAATATATTAATACCTTATTATCCCTCTATAGAATTAATGTAATCCCCGAATCGAAATTTATCCGCACCCAAGCACTCTATCCCATTATAAGGGAGGATTTTTCTATTCATTACAGGACACATAATCTATTTTTTCGTCCATTTTGGTATCACACAAAACAGAAACCCATGTTCAGCTTTTTATATTGCTTTTCCATTCTCCGTTGATTGTTTGATCTACATCAAATTTGCGTACCCGTAACATAAAAAATTCATTTAAATCACGTATACGTCCTGGCGCTCCGTTCTCCGCTGTTGCGCTGGTCCTCTGTCCATCGCTCTTTTGCACTTCAAAGCATTCTCCGTTCATTTTCCCGTCGGCCGATTGAGCGGGAGTCACTGCCCTGGGCGCGTACCTTTTCCTATTTTATATCTGTGTCGGTCAATGATCTTTTATTCGTCCTCCTCTCAGAATGAAGTACACGATTTTTAAACCCCTTCTCCTTCCTTGTATTTTAATATGTAAGTTATCAAGGAATCATTAAACTGCAGTTTTTTCTGTGACATAGGCCCCCTTAAGAGAGTTGACCGCGTCGACTCTTCATCCCTGTAGTTTTGATTCCTATGATCCTCCAACTTATTCCTCTTCCTCTGGATTGGATGTCTAGATAAGAAATCGCTCCTACATTCTCCTTACCAGAAATGTATTCCACTGTGAAGTCCTGTTGGCAACAACAACGTCCATCACATCCACCGTGCGTTGAGCTTCTGCGAAGTAGCTATTAACATCACGTGTTGATGATATGATTGGATCCTCACATGGATCCAAAACCCCATCCAGTAGGCGACCTCATATGCACCCTACCATACTACTATGACTGAAACTAGTGTTGGCTCATCGCTCCTGTACGTTCAGTCGACCTCCTTTCCACTGGCGTAAGCGATGGCTCACAATACAGACGGATCGTCCCATCCTGATTGTAACACTGCTTCCATGTCCTCTTGGTTTCCCCCGGCTTTGCCTCTGGGGATGTTCCACCTCGTCCGCATTGGACCGAGTTGTCTTTCCCAAACCTCCTGGACTTTTGCTTCCAGGACCATCTTGGGCGATATTGTATCTGGTCAGCCAATCTTCGGTTGGAGTCCTGGGTAATTCTCGCCTTTCCCGACGTTACCCACCCCTTTTGAACTTGGTTACTGGGGAAAGTTTCCCTCTTGTCCTTTCCCTGACGTGTGATTTCCCTACTCCTTTCGTTGGGTAAATCTGACCTATCACGTACTGTCCCATAGGCTCTCCTATGTTGTACTGGCGATCTCTGGTCTTCGTCTGGACTGGTAACTTTTGTCCCAATGGCTGCCATCACCATAAAGTGCGAAGCTTTGCTCCCGGATCTCTCCTCATATTTCCTAATGAGATGTCTAGGGAGATTTGTCTGCTCTTCCCCGATCCGTATTTTGTAGATGTTCTTGGACACAACCTTTACCACAGGATAAGGTCCTTTCCATCCTACTTGGAGTATATTGGTCTCTGCTGGACCCCACACTTCCACTTTGTCTTCCACTTTCAGAGCTAGTTTACACTTAGTCCGCTTGTTGGGTGGTGCGTTCTGGCACTCCAAACAAGACTTCAACCACCGGCGTACATCTCCGGTCATTCCTGGCCAGCAATAATGGCCGGAAATTTGCTGCAAGGTCTCTCTGACACCCATATGTCGATTCTCGTCAATGATGTGTCCACTCTGAAGAATGTGAGGACGGTGGGTCTCTGGAACCACCCACTGCTCGTGCAGGTTATCTCCCCTCCCAGCTCTCCGATAGAGTAGTCGATTCTTCAGAAAGTACTGTCCCCGTTCTGGTGGCTCAGCACTTCTTTGCAGCTTCCTATAGCAAGGATGCAACGTAGTATCCTTCCTCTGGGCAGTATGCAATTCTCCTATCCCTGAGTTGTCGCATAGTGTCTCTGCCTCTGTTTCCTTCCCTTGAGATCCACTGACTACTGTTCCCTTGGGGGGCTGGCTGTTTGGGCATTCCCAAAAAGACATATTTCGTGCCAATGATCATGGGAAATAAGGAGTCAGATAATACAGCAGCTGGAATAATGCCCGTGACGTACCTGGATTTAATCTCCACCTTGGCGATTGGCAGCGTCATGGTAACAGCACTCCTCATTGCCGGCTGTATCTCTATGGTCTCCCCTGTAAGTTGGTCTGGGCTTACCAAGCTGGCGTCCACCACCGCTTCCCCATCCAAACCGGTATCGTAGAGACAAACAACCTGCTGGCCATTGACTTCAATCAGTTCAACCACAGGTGGTCTCTCTTGGTCCTGAGTGTCTTTCATCTCCTTGACCGTTTCCTTGCCTTCCTCTTTTGATTCCTCGAGGTTGGTTATGCAATTGGCGTCTTCTGCCTTGCGTCTGCAGTCCACAGTATTATGTGTTGTCGACTTGCAGGGTGTGCACCATGTTCCCTTCCTAGGTTTCCGTGTGTCCTTTTTGTTCCTTTTTCCTTCGCCGACCTCAGCCTTGTCTGTGATTACCGTTGTAGGAATCACTTTGCATGCTGCGAAGTAAGAACTTTTAGGTTTCGATCTGCAGTCCTTCGTGTTATGAGATGGCACTTTGCAGAATGAACACCACTTCTCAGACCACTGTCGTTTCGCTGAAGAATTCGAGGTGTTATGGTTTCCTTCCTTCACCTTCTCTGAACTCTCCTCTGTGTGCTTTATATAAGGTTCCACTTTTTCTCCTTCCCAGTTTTTAGGTTTCTTTTTGTCTTGTTTCTCCTGACCTTTGGTTTGAATACTAAGTTCCGCAGCCTCCCCATGTACCTCTACGAATCGTTCCGCCAGCTTATTCACAACATCAATCCGTTCCGCCCCTTGTTCTCCCAAGAAGGTTCTGAGAGGTTTCGACATTTGCTTACGCATCTGGTCGACCACCATCATCTCTTCGAGACTCTCATAATCCCTCTTGAATTCTGCCAAGTCCATCCATTTCTGGAGATAGGATTTCAGCCTCAGACTGTAGGCGGCGAATAGTTCTCCCGGCTCTCTTCTAGACGATCTAAACTTCTTCCTATACGTTTGTGCTGTGACTTCATAATGTTTCATCAAAGCGGCTTTTAATTCCTCGTACTGATTTTCCTGTCCTGGTGGTAGGCGTGTGTAGACCTCGTACCCTGAACCACGTAAAGCCTGGGATAATTTAAGAGCCCATCGGGTTCTATCCAGTCCCATAGCGACTGCCATAGCCTCGAACCGATCCAAAAACTGGTATATCTTCTCTTTACTTTCATCAAAGACCGCCAAGGGAAACTTCATGGCATGGTAACTCTGTCCAATCATGTGGGTTGCCCCAGGTGAAGAAGAACTTCCTTCCACTCCATTTATTTCTCCCTTAGTTTGTGTCTTGAGTTCTAACTCTTTCATGCGGTATTCATGTTCTCTGATCTTTGTGGCTTCTTCTGCATCCAACTGGACCTTTCGATCTTCCCTTTCTGCTTCCAACTGGGCCTTACGATCTTCCCTTTCTGCTTCCAACTGGGCCTTACGATCTTCCCTTTCCGCCTGGCGAAATTCTCGCTCCCTTTCCTGTATGTAATCAGTTAGCTCCGAACCAGATAAACCAATTGCCTCCCCGTTGGCCCTCAGTTCGGCTGTAGTTACTTTAGGAGTTGCCATAGTTAAAGCAGGTAAGTCAGCAAGTTGAGTACAGACACCTCAAAGCAATAAAGAAGTCCTTCCTATAAACAGATAATCTACCTAGAACCTATATCATTTTCCCCTATGTATATCTAATATTATAATGTCTACAACACCACACAGTACATCACAACCACTCTCTCATCCACAAGAGGAGATATAGGATACAGACTTATGTAGACGTGTGACCGTGTGACTAGGTATGTAATGTGTCTTACCACCTATCCACATTCACCCTGTCTGGAACTTTCACACTGTAAAGTCACCAGCCTTAATGAAATGTTTCTACCATAAATGTAATGGCACCATATATCCACTGGACGTCCTTCCATTAAAAGTCATCAATATATACTTATATTTATTCCAATCAGTATGTCCCAACATGCAGGTACTCCGCTATGCCTGTGCCAATAAGCAGGTACACCTCTATGCATATGCCCTGTTATGCCTTCAGGTCATATGGGTATTATGTATGTACCCCGCTCGCTCCACCAATTATGTCGCTTGATTTCCCGGGAGAGAGGTGGAATCAACAAGCACATCTTCAAACTTATTATCTGTTGGGATTATTGACTGACTTTTGTCTACACCCCTCCCTTCTGTCTTCCCTTCCATATATCTATTTCTTTCACTCTCTCTGTTATTCTCTCAACACATACTCTGACAACAGTTCCTTTCAACAATAAATAAAAGATTTATTAAGAAAAACTATGTCTGGTGTATGTATGGACTGTATATATGTAGTTGGTATTGTCTGCTAGTGTGAATGCAAGATAGGACGGTTGATCTTGTATGTGCATTAGTTCTTCTCGTCTTTTCTGTCAGCCAAAACACAGGACTGCACACACAGAAATGGAGTGATCTCACCATGAATGATCTCCTCCTGCTTGAGTCGGGAATTAATCCAATTCTTGAAGAAAACAACTGTTCAATGTCTTATCACCAGAAAAATAATCCGATTTGGTAAGTCACTGAAGTTCATATATTTCCCGGTTTGGACGGTATTATAATCCACCTCTGAATACACACCGCCACTATCCAACATTGTCTAGAGTTACTATGACTGTTCTACACCATGTCTATGGTTAACAACGTTTAATGTTTCGGCACAGTGCAATTGCATGCAGTTTTAAGTATCCCTGCTTGCCACCTGCTTTTCCTTTTAAGGGTTTTAGTTGTATATTTGTTTGAGCATACAGTGTTCTGTATTTGACGTTAAGTTATCACTTCTTCATATTAAAACATGTCTATGTTCTTGTTGTTTCTAAGTAGGTACTTTATTTGCTCAAGTGTAGTAACCTTCATCTCTTCTATGATTTCAATAGGAGATTTGAACCTGTGGAGAAGATAGGTAATCTGGTGATATGCGTCTGCTTCATATAATTTTCTTATGTGATAGTCCTTTTCTAGCCATACTGAAAAGCCTCCGAAAAACATACGGACATACGATTTCTGAGTGCACTAAAGTTTACACGACTAGATAAACGAATGCAATTTCACACATTAAGAACAAACACCTAATATCCCTATGCTACTATTACACTAATATATTAATACCTTATATATGCCTCTATAGAATTAATGTAAGTCCCCGAATCGAAATTTATCCACAGCCAAGCACTCTATCCCATTATAAGGGAGGATATTTCTATTCATTACAGGACACATAAATCTATCTTTTCGTCCAGTTTGGTATCACACTAAACAGAAACTCCATGTTCAGCTTTTTATATTTCGTGTCCCATTCTCCGTTGATTGTTTGATCTACGGTCATTCTCCTTTGTCTTTATTCCATTTCTGATAGTTGCCCTCCATGCAACACGTTCAGCGGCGACTTGCTCCCAATGTGCATTATCTATGCCTGTATCAATAATATCCCGCTTACACACATCTTTGTATCGTAGTAGAGGCCGACCCCGAGATCTCCTACCCGTCTGTATTTCACCAAAGAAGATGTCCTTTGGTATTCTACCATCATCCATCCTCCTAACATGTCCTATCCATCTAAGTCTACGAAGACTGAGCATGGAATACACCGTCACACAACCTGATCTTTCCAATACTTCAGTACTTGTGATTTTGTCTTGCCACTTAATACCAAGTATTCTTCGCAGACACCGCATATGAAAGCCGTTTAAACGTTTCTCTTGGCGTGAGTAAGTTGTCCAGGTTTCACTACCATAAAGAAGAGTGCTAAGGACACAGGCTTGGTAGACGAGGACTTTTGTTTTGGCAGTAAGCTTCCTGTTCTCCCAGACTCTTTTTGCTAACATGTTCATTGTTGTTGTTGCCTTGCCAATCCTGATGTTGATTTCCTGATCGAGGGATAATTTGCTATTTACCTCTGATCCTAGATATGTAAAATGGTCTACTATCTCCAGTTCGGCGTCGTCAATAAAGATTGATGGTACACCATGTGCACCTTGTGACATAATCTGTGTCTTCTTTTTGCTAATTGTTAAACCAAATTCAGAACAAGCATTGGAGAATGCAGATAGTAGATGTTGTAATTCTTCCTCAGAGTGGGTCGTAATCGCAGCATCATCCGCAAAAAGCAACTCTCTGATTAGTACCCTCCTAATTTTGGTCTTGGCCTTCAATCTCTGAGCATTATAGAGGCCACCATCTGAGCGTGAGTGAATGTATATGCCGTCATCCTGATCACGAAAGGCATATTTCAGTAGAAGTGAAAAGTATATCTCAAAGAGGGTGAAAGCTAGTAGACAACCTTGCTTAACTCCACTCTTGATTTCCAACTCTTCTGAAGTTGAGCCATCAAACTTGATTATATCCTTCATGCCTGTGTGGAACGATTCCACAATGGACAGAAGAGTTGGTGGGTAGCCAATCTTCTTTAGTGCTTTGAACAGACCATCACGACTGACCAAATCGAATGCCTTTGTGAGGTCGATGAAGGCAATAAACAGTGGCTGATTTTGTTCCTGGCATTTTTCTTGCATCTGTCGCAATGAGAATATCATATCAATGGTAGACCGGTTCTGACGGAAGCCGCACTGTGATTCGGGGTAGACTTGATCTCCCAGGACTTGAAGTCTGCGCAGAACAATTCTGGCAAACACTTTCCCAACAATACACAGAAGTGAGATACCCCTATAGTTGTTACAGTCGCTCCGATCGCCCTTGTTCTTGTACAGAGTTATGATGTTTGAATCTTTGAAATCCTGTGGGACTTGTCCTTCTCGCCAGCATAGCTCTATTAGCTGGTGGATCTGTAGAGCGAGTGTGTCTTGCCCACTCCTGATAACCTCTATTGGAATCCCATCCTTATCTGGAGCCTTGCCAAATGCAAGCTCATTTATAGCACACTTAACTTCTGTTATGGTGGGAAGTGTGTCCAGGTGGTCAAGAGTTGGCAGGCCTCTATGGCGTTGAGGGCATCATCCGCTAGCTTGGTCTCACTTGAGTAAAGCTCTAAATAGTGCTCTACCCATCTATCCATCTGCTGTTTCTTATCAGTGATGATTTCTCCAGTAAAGGTTTTCAGCGGTGCACTTCTTTTGATCATTGGACCACAGGCTTTCTTTATCCCTTCATACATGCTTCTGATGTTTCCCTTATCACTTGCGATTTGAATTGACTCACATACCTTGATCCAATAGTCATTTGCACACTGCCTGGCAGCCTTCCTTGCTTGCTTCAGCTCACTCAGAGTGTTACGCGTTGGTCTTTCCTTGTTTCTTAAGAGAGCTATCTTCTTTTTATCAATCAAGGGCTGCAGTATCTGGCTGTTTGCCGCAAACCAGTCCTGCCTCTTATGATCCACAGTGCCGAAAACCCCTACCGCTGTTTTATAGTTTCCTTAAGTTTACTCCATTTATCATTTACTATACAATTTTCTGATGTATCATTGAAAGCGTCTTCAAGTTGCTGTTGAAATTCAAAGCACTTTCCAGGATCGAGAGTGTTAATAATATTAATCCTGGGGCTAGATTTATGTTTAGCTGTGTGGATTCTCTTTGGACTCAGTCTAACCCTTGCAACAACCAAAGAATGATCTGTATCACAGTCAGCACTGTGGTAACTTCGAGTTAATGATGTATGGTTCAGATGTTGTCTCCGTGTGATAATGAAGTCCAGCTGATGCCAATGGCCGGATCTTGGATGTTTCCGTGTGACCTTATGCAGCTCTTTTGTTTTAAAAAAGGAGTTTGTAATACATAGGTCATTTCTAGTGCAATGCTCCAGCAGCCTTTGCCCATTATCACTCAAGCGACCGATGTTGTATTTTCCAAGGCACACTGGCCATGAACTCGAGTCCTTGCCCACACTAGCATTGAAATAACCGAGCATATAAATGTAGTCGGATTTTGGAACTGCCTTGATCACAGAGTCTAGCTGCTCATAGAACGTATCCTTCACATCATCAGAGGATGCGAGTGTCGGTGTATATGCAGTGATAATGGTGGCAAATCCACAAGAGGTTGCCAAGCGCAGTGATAATAATCTTTCATTACCTCCAGTTGGGATATCAATCATTGCCAGTAGCGAATTATTCACTGCAAAGCCCACACCGTGTTGCCTTTCTTCTGCCTGCCCTCTTCCCTTCCAAAAAAAAGGTGTAATTGTTTTCCCTGAGTGACCCTTCCTCAGCGAGGCGAGTCTCCTGCAGGCCAGCAATATCAATGTTAAGACGATTGAGTTCAGCATCAATCACAGCCGTTTTCTCACATCGTCAATATTTGTCAAGTCAGTGGAAAATCCTGAACACATGGTTCTTACGTTCCAGGTTGCAAGCCGTAGCTTGAGGTTTCTGTTATTCTTTTTTATTAGTACCTGGTGCGTTGGTTTTACAGCCTGCGATTCAGATTTTGTCCTAGCCCCAAGCACCCATTGAAGCAGGCAGGCTGTGGCGGATCAGCACCCAATTGGCCGGGGGCTGCCCAGCTTGAGGCGGGCGGTAGCTGATCAGTTAGTTAGTTAGTTAGTTAGTCGACAGATCATCCTCGTTGCACATCGAACCATTCAGTCCATAAGTGCTCGGATCCCCTCCTCAGCAAATCCCGCAGCGTGTAGCGGCTAACGACGCCAGTTCTGTGTTGGTTTATCAATCTTCTTTGGCTTCCTGCGTAGTGTTCTTGTTTGGCCACCCCTCTTTTAATTTGCTGCTCTCGCAGTCTGGCCATTGTTGTAGATTCACAGTCATCACTTGGTTCTCGCAAAAGTCTCACTTCTCGTAGAGCATTCAGAATGTCAGCCTGGTCCATGGCGCGTCCGCCCTCCACAGTAGCCTCACCTGCGAGCTTGTCAGCCCGCTCATTTCCTTGTACTCCCGCATGACCTGGCACGAAGATGAAACTAATCTTTGCCAGCCGAGACCGCTTCAGAGGCAGCAACCATTCTCTTCGGATCGACCCCTCCTCTATCCTCTTGATCATGTTCATTGAGTCGCTAAGGAAACAAGCCCTAGGGAATGTCTGTGTCTCGAGCCATGTTATTGCTTTACTTACTGCCATGACTTCCACGGTCAGGCTACTTGTGGTTTCAGTGAAAGCACCAGAGTCCTCCTTCACAATTCTCCCTCCGGCCCGAGCTGTAAAGGCCCATGAGCTTCTCACATGTCGGACGACCGACCCATCTGTGTAGATGACCGCGTCACCGTCTAGCGAATTCTCGAAAATCAACGCTTGTACTTCAGCCTCAACAGCAGCCGGATTTTCTTGTCTGCATTTTCTATCTAGTTGGATGCAAACTGAAAAGGATGTGCAGAAGTATGCTGGCACTTGCACCCACTCCTCTAAGTCCTCAAGTGAACACACCTGTTGAAGAATGTCTTCGGCTTGGCCCATCCACGACCGTCTTCTTTTTAACCTGCTGCCCTTCACCTCCCTTCCTATGTAAATGTATAATGCTCTTGATGAACGAAAGACGAGTGATTGGAAGGGCCGAATGTAAGACGGGCCTGCGCGCCCAATTTGTGACCCTAATAAAGTTGATTTGATTTGATTTGATTTCCTAATTTCACTATGCAGTGGATGTTGTGTGTTTGCGTTAATTCTGAGGTAGGCGCGTGCCCTACAAACTTGTATTCTCTCTTCAATGGTTGGAAAATCAAGAAGGTAGCGCATCGCCCTGCATGCTGTATCTCTTGTACATCCAAGAATAATGCGCATAGCTTCATTCTGTATCCTTTCCATCCTTTCTATCTGCTTATGGCTGAGAGTCAGGATTGCCATTGCATACTCCAAAACAGACATGACCAGCCCCTCGTACAGAAGACATAGATGGCGCTGCTCACAGTTTGCTGCCGCCATCACCCGCATCGCTGCCAAACCCCGCTTGGCCTTTGTTATCACCTGGTCTATGTGCACATTATAAGCAAGGCTTCGATCAAACCGTATCCCCAGGTAATTCATTGCCTGCGTTCTTTCCACCGTCTCTGAACACAGCATTACAGTTGGTGTTGGATTGTTGACAATATGATTATTCAACGAGAACCAAGTCACTGTTGCCTTTGTTGGGTTGACCATTGCCCCAGCTTCATCACACCAAGTACTTATGCGATTGAGTTCGGTTTGTAGTTCCACAGCAACCTCCTCTCTATCCTTACCCTGACGATACACTAAAACATCATCGGCATACGACAATGTCCTGCCAGGTCCAGTGATCTGCTCACTGGTGATTCTCACTGTGTAGGCGTTGAACAGTACCGGAGATAATGGCGATCCCTGTGGTAGGCCCAAAATATTTGTTGT
>JACEFZ010019259.1:0-7500 GCA_014155875.1 Cepaea nemoralis
ATACCTGATGTCATATTTGAAGCTGCTTCCAAAACGACTTTATCTTCCAGTTGTCTTGTCGATTTTTGAACGCCCGGAAAGCAATCTCTGGTAGTTACGTCAATCCTCAGACATCTTAGGCTTCTCTAGCGCGAGGAGAACTTTCACTTTCACCCATGGTCGGGCACACCAGACTTGCGGCTTCTTTTCACCCGATAACACGGCACATCTAGACGACTTCACCCGGAAAAAAAATGGCACTTCTAGACGACTTGAAACAGCTTAAGAGAAATGAAGCGATTACAGTAGGCTCTCTTTTTCAGCAAGTCGGCAACCCACTATGCTCCACCCGCGTCCAAAGAGACCAAGGCAAGTAAATCGTATTCCATAACGAACTTCATAAGCTTGAGTTTGGTTTGGGTAAAGTCAGCTTGGTGTCGGCTGACAATTTTCAGAGCGATGAAATGACAATCTTCATGGTCTCTCAGCAAATGAGCTTGGCATTCATTGACTCATGTTTTACATCAGCTCCTAGGAATCTTGACCACAAACTTCTTGTAGTTAATAACGACAGCTCCAATAAGTGACCTCACTTCAGGCAGCCAAGGTCAATCAACGGTTGCGATTACCGGCAAGTCAAACTCAGAGCATAGTGACGGCCAAGGGCAACGGTCAGGTCATTTCAGGACACGATGATCAACAGCCCACGATAGTAGCTCCATCAAATAATTCCTTCTAATATGTATGTCAGCTCTGTTCCACAGCTCCGAAAATTATAAGTTGTTTTGGTGTGGCGATTTTATCGAGCAGCAGCCCAGCAGAAAGATTTGCTAAATTCTATAAATTGCTTCTCAAAAAATTGACTGAGTTGAATTCCAAGTTCTGAGTTTTATAAATCCATTGTTTTGCGATGACCTCCGTGATCAATTGTGGATTGTGGCCGCGACAGCGTAAGTCATAATCCTGGTCGCCGGCGCCATTTCAGACTGTTGCAGATCCACGAACAGTCTGAATAGAAACAATATACTAAGTCAAAGCCTCCGTCAAAAGGGTAAACGTTTATTAATCGAAGTACAAATGTATAGAGTCAAATTGAAAACAGCTGTTGTTCATCTACTGGGCAAGTTGGAACTGAAGTCTGTTTCCCTTCTGCGTCACGCGTGAGCGTCCTTAACAACCCCTTTCAATAGTGCTCACGCGTGCGCCCTTCATTTATTAGTTATTCATTTCCCAAACTATCTCTCAAACTATTAACAGAGATGGTGCTCTGTTACAATAACTGTGATTTGTACACAGCTAGACCTTCGGATAATGTCGAAACGGCGATGTAGTTTAACAACCTTTATTACAATCGGGTATTTTGTTTCCTCTCCAGAAGCTTAAATGGTTTTGAAGATACAACAAGAAACCAAACAATATACAACAAAGAAGATATAACAAAGCAGATATAACAAAGAATCTCAAACAAATGATAATGTCTCTTCAATTGGTAATTACCTTTCTCAATATTATTTGCATTGCCTTCCCTTTGTGCACACACCTGAGTTCCCACTTCGCTAGGCTGCTACACCAGGTGACCCCAGTTCACTACCAGGATATTACAATGTTTTTCGTCTATATTTCCCCTACACATCTACCGCCATGTCTCCCACACCTACACCTCATTCAATTAATTCAATAGTTGAGATCATACATCATTTTCTACTTTTTTACCCACATATCTTAACATTACGACTACTGACTTGGCTCTTAACATCTACAAAAAAACGCATACCACATGCTATTTTAACTTCCTCAAGAACTACCTACGGCTTCATATCCCCATATCTCCCTCTGTCGGCATCGAAGAGATCGGTCCTCTGTAAAGGCCTCCTTTTCATACCTTTGCGTCCTTCTGGCGACAGATACGCGCTACTCCAGGATGTCCATCGTTTCCATCACACTCTCAGGTTGAAATATCACTTCAGTAATCAACCTCAGAGGGACAATTCTTCGGATCCCATCGATCATTTCTCTCACCTTTCTAAACGCAGGTCCACTTGGGTCGCGAATCTAGGGGCATCCAAAGCCCTGGATTTGTATATCGAAAAAAAAAAAAACTTTTCGATATTCAACAATTAAAATTCAAGCCACTAAAGCACGCCAACCTTTCAGAGGAGGAACAACAGGCGCTCACACAGTGGAAACGTCATGAAGACATTGTTATCAAGCCTGCTGACAAGGGAGAAGCGTTAGTAGTTTGGAGGGAAGACTTGCATATACAGGAAGGTAACAGGCAACTTAGGGATGCAACTTGCTACAGACCACGGCCACAAGATGGGACGGTCAATAACAAAACCTTGGTCAAGAGGTAAAGAACGCCATCGTCAGGCAAGGCCTTTTACCCAGCTCTGCCACCTCACTGTTCATCCACGATAGTTGCTTGGGCCAATCCACCTTGTATATGCTGCCTAAGACACACAAGCCGAACAACCCTGGCAAAACTATCGTCTCGACCTGCTCTTGTCCTACTGAACGGATTTCAGAGTTCCTATACAGCATATTTCAGCCGCTGGTTGCTAGTCTCCTCTCGTATATCAAAGACACCAACCACGCTATCTCTATCTTCGATCCATCAGTTTCACATCCCCTTCTCAGTACCACATGTTCACGTTAGATGTGACTTCACTCTATACATCTATTCCTCACTCTGACGGGTCTTAAAGCCTTGGAAATCCTTTTGGACAAAAGACACGGCCCAACCATAGCCACCGGACCATTGCTGCGTATCGCAGAGTTAGTCCTCAACCTCAATTAATTTGAGTGTAATGGGAACTTTTTCGACCAGATTAGTGGGGTGGCCATGGGAGCTAAGATGGGTCCGAGTTATGTCTGTCTATTCATGGGCGATCTGGAGCCCCTGGTATGGGGTCAATAAATCGGTAGGCTCCCGGAGCTCTACAGAAGATATATCGATGACTGCTTTGGTGTTTCAGACATGTCCTTGTCTGATCTCCAGGACTTCGTTGCCTTTTTCTCCGATGTTCATCCCATCATCAGACTCACCTCCACTATTTCTTCGTCGGCTGTCAATTTCTTAGATCTAACAGTTTCTTTAGTTTCAGCTGGTCTATGCATGACGGTTTATTATAAACCAACTGACTCGCACGAATTCCTTCTCTATACCTCCTCCCATCCTTCCTCTTGTAGGGGCTATATTCCTTTCTCCCAACTGTTACGTCTCCCGTGGCTTTGTCAGGATAATAATGACTTCCGTCAAAAAATCCCACGAAATGTTGGATTTCTTCCGGCTATGTGGCTATCCTGAGAATGTTCTGTCTACAGCTCTTCACCGCTGCAAGTCTATCAGTCGTGCCGAAGCTGTCTCTTCCAGGCCGAAACAGCGGATTAATAGACCTATCTTTTCACTAACCTACCATCTCCATAATATTGATGCCAAGAATATTTGCATGAGGCATCTATCCATTCTCCAGGCAGACTCTGTCACTCGCGATGTCTTCTCAGAGGCCACCCCTCCCCCTCCCCTGGTGGCGTACAAGCGGGATTGTAACCTCAGGGATATGCAAGTACATAGCACTCTACCTTAATCTCACCAGTTTCTACCTGGAACGGTTTCCCGTGATGAATTTGAATAACGAAGACACAAACAATAGATTGCACGATTTATTGCCTGGCATATTTCGCTGCATCTCGTCAGGTACATACTGCAGAAATCGCACAACTTACGTGAATTAATTAGATAAATCCTTCAAACTGAAATATACACATGTTCGCACAGTAATGTCGATTGTCTACCACGGTAATTTTAAACTGACTAACATGTCTTTCTGCTTACACAAGACCGGCTTACGAAAGGTTGATTAGTATAGCTTCAGCAAACTTTAACAATCGACTACTTTGTGTGTTGAACAACACACGGAAGGACACTGTCTCTTTCAACCACGTGAGCAGTCTCGAGCACATGTCTCCCGACCGATGAAGCCAGACTTTTCCGGTGTGTCGGCCTGCCTAGGCTACCATCTTCTGTGTGTAATATCTTGTCCAACCAATTCGGAATATATTCCGAAACCCTGCAATGTAACTGTCGCTCAGTTCTGGCCTATGTAGATGGCCTCGCATCTGCATGTAAATTGGTAAATACAATTTGATTTGGCGTACAAAGCTACAGGTTCTTTACTGCTGGGACTGGGATCGGTGTGTTTCGGTACATGATGACTAGAGCTGCAGCACAGAATGTTCGCTCGACTGCTGTGGTGAGCTGGTCCCGCAGACGTTGCATTACGTCATCTCCTCGGAAGGTTAGCTGGATGAATACTTGAGTTTAGGGACTGTAGTTACTTCTGATTTCGGTTTGGGCTGTTGGCAGTGGCGCTTTATAAATCCTGTGGAGTACCCATTCAGGTTTAAGGCACTCTTCAGAGTTTTAAATTCCTCTGTCAGTGTGTCCTGGGTGCATATCTTCCTAGCACGGTCAAACAGGGTCCGTACTAAGCCCCGTTTGTACTGGACAGGTGCGAAGCTCTGAAAATTTAAGTATTGGTCAGTCCATGTTTCTTTGCGGTACACCGACATTGAAACATTGAAAACAACATTGAAACGGAGGCCCTTGCATACGGATTAAAATTCTGCATAAAGTCCAAAAACATTAACCGTGTTGAGTCGCAAGCACAATTTGAAATGTTGTTTGATCAATTCTCCAAGTTATCACCTACTTCTGCTGAGTCAGTCGGGTGGCTGAAGGCCAAACTGGTAGATTTAGAACACCAGTATCGCACAACCCCCTCTAAACTGACATGTCCGCTGACCAACGAACACCTTACTGCATTAAAAGCGTTAAAGGCCAACAAAACCCTTGTAATATTGAAACCTGACAAAGGGAGTGGTGCAGTACTGATGGACATATCAGACTACCAGAGAAAAATGGATGATATATTATCAGACGCATCTAAATTCAAAGTAGAGCAAACAGTCAACAAGTCGGAGGACCTGGATGCAAAAATGAGGAAAGAAATCCAGTCACTTGTGAATGAAGGACTCATCAGTGAGGCCATTGCAAAAAACGCTCACACCGCGTGGCTCTTAAACACCTCAGATGTACTGTATACCCAAGTTTCACAAGCCCGGCATCCCACTAAGACCGATCCTTTCCATGGTTAACTCGGCACAACACCGAATGGCGAGATGGCTAGCTGAAATTTTAAAGCCAGTACGACAGTCCTTCGATCCAAGAACACTCAGGGATACATTCGAACTGGTGGAATTATTGGATACTATGGACATAAACAACAAACACATGGCATCCATGGATATTGCCTCTTTATTCACCAACGTTCCATTAGATGAGACCGTGAATATAATAAGTGAACGCATTAGAGACAAACAACTAAAACTAGGCATACCATCAGCTATTCTAGAGAGGCTATTAAAATTATGTACTGCCAACATACAATTCAACTTTCTAAACAAGTCATATCGCCAAATTGACGGAGTGGCCATTGGGAGCCCACTTGGACCTATTCTAGCGGACATCTTCATGGCACACTTAGAAGAAAAGAGATCCTCAGAAATCAATAACTTGGCCTTTTACCGTCGTTACGTGGACGATATACTAATTATCACCACAGACGAGCTACAAGCAACGTCGTTCCAGGCCACAATGAACGAGACACATAAAAACATCTCTTTATCTATGGAACACGAACACAACGAAGCGTTGCCGTTTCTAGATATCCTAATGAGACGTAGAGCAGACAGCACAATTCAAAGATCGGTGTACCGCAAAGAAACATGGACTGGCCAATACTTAAATTTTCAGAGCTTCGCACCTCTCCAGTACAAACGGGGCTTAGTACGTACCCTGTTTGACCGTGCTAGGAAGATATACACCCAGGACACACTGACAGAGGAATTTAAAACTCTGAAGAATGCCTTAAACATGAATGGGTACTCCACAGGATTTATAAAGCGCCACTGCCAACAGCCCAAACCGAAATCAGGAGTAACTACAGTCCCTAAACTCAAAGTATTCATCCAGCTAACCTTTCGAGGAGATGACGTAATGCAACGTCTGCGGGACCAGCTCACCACAGCAGTCGAGCGAACATTCTGTGCTGCAGCTCTAGTCATCAGGTACCGAAACACACCGATCCCAGTCCCAGCAGTAAAAGAACCTGTAGCTTTGTACGCCAAATCAAATTGTATTTACCAATTTACATGCAGATGCGAGGCAATCTACATAGGCAGAACTGAGAGGGAGACATGTTCTCGAGACTGCTCACGTGGTTGAAAGAGACAGTGCCTTCCGTGTGTTGTTCAACACACAAAGTAGTCGATTGTTAAAGTTTGCTGAAGCTATACTAATCAACCTTCGTAAGCCGTCCTTGTGTAAGCAGAAAGACATGTTAGTCAGTTTAAAATTACCGTGGTAGACAATCGACATTACTGTGCGAACATGTGTATATTTCAGTTTGAAGGATTTATCTAATTAATTCACGTAAGTTGTGTGATTTCTGCAGTATGTACCTGACGAGATGCAGCGAAATATGCCAGGCAATAAATCGTGCAATCTATTGTTTGTGTCTTCGTTATTCAAACTTGTATTAATCTAAAAACTATTTAACCACATGCACAGAATCACAACGAGCACATTGATATAAAAATCCATGATAGGTGATTCAGCTTGCAGTAATAATAATCCGAGAAGTAAGAGATACGAAAACACGTCTTCACTCTCCGACTAGCTATGTTAGGATATCTATAGATAGATAGATAGATAGATAGATAGATAGATAGATAGCTAGATAGATAGATAGATAGATAGATAGATAGATAGATAGATAGATGGATGGATGGATGGATGGATGGATGGATGGATGGATGGATGGATGGATGGATAGATAGATAGATAGATAGATAGATAGATAGATAGATAGATAGATAGATAGATAGATAGATAGATAGATAGATAGATAGATAGATAGATAGATAGATAGATAGATAGATAGAACGAACAGACTTATTTTCAAAGGGTAACAAATTGGGCACGCAGGCCCGTCTTACATTCGGCCCTTCCAATCACTCATCTTTCTTTCATGAACAGTGCATAGGAAAAAAACATTGTCACATGAATTTTGTAAACATAAACAATGCATATGACTATGTTATAAGACACATCCACCACCCACCCACACATCCCCCATTCACTCCAACTCCCCCACCCAACCATACACACATACAATACATTCCCCCACCCATCCACCACATCCCTATACATCTCCCCACCCACACACACCTCTCATCCACCACACATCCCATCCATCCACACCCCAAGCACACATACATTCAATAACCCACACATCCCCCACCTACACACATCTCCCCACCCACTCACATATCCTTTACCCGTCCCATTTCCCACCAACAATCACTCACCCAATATCCTCCTCCACCCACACACCTCCAACCACCCAACCAAACACACATTCCTCAGCCACACACACATCTCCCCGTCAACTCACATAT
>JACEFZ010019259.1:12500-15477 GCA_014155875.1 Cepaea nemoralis
GATTTGAGAGATATTTATATACTTCTGCAACAGACATCAAGGGAATCTCAGAGGGAATATTTCTAGAGCACTTAACTTCACAGAATGATGACAGTGAACTTAAATTACATACTGAGTCTGGTATTGAGGACTTTAGATTCTCTATTTCTGATTGAAAGAAGTAACTGAAATCCTCGCATGTTATAGAGTTTGGTATTGCTGACTCTGAAGTGTGTTTCTTGTTGGTTAGCGAGTTAATAGCCTTCCATATATTTGTATTATTTGATTTATCTACAATTAAATGTTTGAAATGATCTTTCTTTATCCTACGAATTTCATATTTAACTTTATTTCTTAGTCTGCGGTACTTGATAAAATCTTTATTTTTGTGTGCTGTATCTCGTTCTCTCATGATTTCGAGAACTTCGCTGTGACCCACGGGGACTTATGTTGATTCTTGACTCGAACTTCTTTGACTGGCACATGTTTATCAAATACATTGTATACTGCCTTTGTCCAGTAAGCTAGTGCATCATCCGGATCAGGAAGTTGGTAAACATGTTCAAGGGCTGCATTTTTTAAGTCGTCTAAAAATAAACTTTGGTTGAGAGCTTTAAAGTTTCTAAATTTGATGCTTAAATGTTTATTTTTAGGAGTTTTGAACCCAATTTTCGACCATGTACAACATATTGGGTAATGGTCACTAACTGCACTAACAGGAACAGAACATTCGGTAATATTAACTGGACAAGTAACATATATATGATCAATTATAGTTGAGGAGGTGTCTGTAACTCTTGTGGGACGATTTATTAGTTGTTTGAAATTGTAAGATATAATGATATCTTCCCATGTCTGGTTGGATTTAGTAATATCTATGTTAAATATCATGACTTCTCTACCTGCTGTAAACACCCTATCCATCATTGTAGTGAAACAGTCATACCAACTATACCCAGCACAGGGATTTCGATATAGGTATCCAATGAGAAACGGTTGCTGGCTGACTGGCTTCACATCTAACCAAACACATTCTATCTCTTCTATCTCGAGATCACTTCTACGGGAACAGTTGAGAGAATTTGAAATGTATACAGCAATACCTGTCTCTAATTTTTGATTTGCGTCTCTTCGAATTACTTTAAACCCCTTAAGAGAGATTTCAGAGTCGGTTATTTTGTCGTTGAGGACGACTTTCTGCGATTCCAAACACATGGAACTGTTTGCACAGTATTACTGAAAGCTCAGGTAATTTATTGAGCAAATGATAGATGTTGAGATGGCCTATATGTAGACCATCTTTGTTTAGCCACTGATCGTGATTGGCGAACATTACACACTGAAAAGATGATGTCGCTTGTGGTAGAAAAATTTCAGAGGTTTTGAAACTTTATTTAGTGGTAGTTACGACTATTAGAGGGTATAGGAAAATGTCTGTGATGGAGTGACATCATTAAAGCTTGGTGCAGAGCTGATAGATAGATAGATAGATAGATAGATAGACAGACAGACAGACAGACAGACAGACAGACAGACAGACAGACAGACAGACAGACAGACAGACAGACAGACAGACAGACAGACAGACAGACAGACAGACAGACAGATAGATAGATAGATAGATAGATAGATAGATAGATAGCTAGATAGATAGATAGATAGATAGATAGATAGATAGATAGATAGATAGATAGATAGATAGAACAGACTTTATTTTCAAAGGGTAACAAATTGGGCACGCAGGCCCGTCTTACATTCGGCCCTTCCAATTACTCATCTTTCTTTCATCAACAGTGCATAGGAAAAAAAACAGTGTCACATGAATTTTGTAAACATAAACAATGCATATTACTATGTTATGGAGACACATCAACCACCCAACCCACACATCTCCCATTCATCCAACTCCAACCACCCAACCACACACATACCCACACACACATACATGCTCCTACCCATCCACCACATCCCTACACCTACACATCTCCTCACCCACACACACCTCTCACCCACATACACCCCAAGCACACATGCATTCCCCAACCCACACATCCCCCACCCACACACATCCACCAACCTACACACATATCCTCTACCCGTCCCATTACCCACCAACAATCACTCACTCACATATCCTCCTCTACCCACACACCTCCAATCACCCAGCCAACACACACATTCCTCAGCCACACATTCCCCACACACATCTCCCCATCAACTCAGATATTCCGCACCTACCCACACACAAATTCCGCACCCAGCCACATAATCTTCCATCTCCCCCAGCCCACTCACAGGTCCCGAGCCCCCCCCCCCTACAAACATCCCCCACCATCTCCTAACCTACACACACTCACCCCACCCACATATCCTCAGCCACAAATTCCCACACACACATCTCCCCATCACTCAGATATTCCGCACCTACCCACACACACAAATTCCGCACCCAGCCACATAATCTCCCATCTCCCCCAGCCCACTCACAGATCCCGAGCCCACCCCTACAAACATCCCCCACCATCTCCTAACCTACACACACTCACCCACCACATATCCTCTACCCACCCACACATACTCTACCCACCCATCCCCCAACCAAGCATCACTTAACCACAACACCCTTACTCATATACAATCACCCACCCACACATCCACTACCCAACCACATATCCTCCACCCACCCATCCCCCAGCCACACATCCCTTAACCACACACCCCTACCCATATACACAAACAATCCCAACCCACGCACAATCTCCCCGCCCATACACACATCCCCACCCACCAACACATCCCCCATTCACAACACACACTCCCATCCACGCACACACACCCACACATACATCCCCAACCCGTACACTCTCCCCTCACACATCCCTAGACACACGTACTTATCCCTCAAACCACTAACACCCACACATCCCTCACTCACTCATCAAAACATACTCTATCTACCCACCCCCCACACCCCCCCACCCCAACCACCCCCCCCCTA
>JACEFZ010019260.1:0-142500 GCA_014155875.1 Cepaea nemoralis
TATCTCTATAGAACTAAAACCACATTTATATATCAATAGAACAAACACAACATTGATATCTTAATATAACTAAGACAACATTTATATCTCAATAGAACTAAAACAACATTTTTATCTCTATACAACTAATCAAACATTTATATCTTAATAATCTGCATCATCAAGTGCCCTGCCAGCTGGCGTAGGCGTTCATGACTCTCCATACATCTCGGTCTTTGGTGTTCTGGATCAACTCTGCTGATGATATACCTCCATGCTACCGTCTCAATCTATCCAGCATCATTTTTCTTGGTCTGCCTTTGCCTCTCTTCCCCTCGATCTTTCCAGTTGTCAGATGTTCTCCGATGTCTCTCTTCTCAACACATGACCAAAGAAAGCTATTTGTCTCATTCTAGTTGTTGAATTTCAATAATGCTGTTTTTTGTTGACGAACAACATATATATCTCAATACAACTATAACACAATTAACGTCATCATATACATGTATTAATGAAGAGAAACCAAGGAAAGAAAGATCGAACGAATGAACAAACGAACGAACGAACGAACAAACTTTATTTTCAAAGGGTAACAAAAGTAGTATCTTACGTCCTATTTGATTAGTATTTCTGGATTGTGGTGCTGGATTGACCCCAATCCAGCTGGATTGGGGTTAGGGGTTAGGGGTTAGGGTTAGGGGTTAGGGGTTAGGGGTTAGGGTTAGGGGTTAGGGGTTAGGGTTAGGGGTTAGGGATTAGGGTTTAGGGGTTAGGGTTAGGGTTTTTTTGTGTCTTCTCCTAATTATACTTTCTGGATTGACCTCGCTGGATTGTCCCCAATCCAGCTCGGGACCAGGGTGGTTTGGGTAGGGTAGGTATCTAAGTCATATGTAAGGGTCGATAATTCTAATAAAAGACATGTTTTCTAAGAGCAGATAACTGTGTGTGTGTGTGTGTAGTAATATTTTAACTAATTTTTAAAAATAAATAAAAATAAAAGACAACCAAAGGCGCGCGGGCGAAGTCGCAGGAACGGTCGCGGCGGATCAGTCGCGTGGAGCAGTCGGGGTCGAACCCAGTCAGTGTCTTGTAGTAACCAATTGGCCGGTCATTGCTGAGTGACCACAAGGCCGGTCAGTGACGAGTACTGTGGTGGGGTTAGGTGGGTCGAAGTCTCGAATCGCGCCGGGTGTCATATGAAAATTATAATAAGTAAAAAAGGTATATATGGCATGTATATGATCTGTAGTGGGTCGTAGTGGCTTATAAAACTATCATCATATAGATTACACCTCTTCAAATGAAAACCTTAAAACAGTAAAGATGGCCGGTAGTAACGGTTGTAAGGGGGCGTGGCTTAGTGGTATTCGTTGTTAAGAGGTTGGTGAGCGGAGAAGTAGCTAAAGAAGTGCTTCCGAACAATTTAAAGGGATGGGCGAGTGGCGAAGTGGCTAAGTAAATGCGTCGGTTCCTTGCTAAGAGACAGAGGAGTTGCTAGATAAAGGTTCGAGGTCGTTGTCAAGGGGTTGGTGAGTGTACAAATAGCTAAATAACTGCTTCTGATCCTTGTTAAGAGGTGGGCGAGTGGCGGATTGGTTGGATAATTACGCCCGTTCCTTGGTAAGAGCCAGGGTGATCGAGTGGAGAAGTGGGTAAATATAGGCATGGAGGTATACCACCGACACATTCAACGCATAATTTCGGCGTCGGTCGTCAGAAGACCAAGGATATTTTCATTATATGTCTATTGTAAAGGGGTCGACTGTTTGTTATAACGGGGTTACTATTATCTATAGTGGCTGGGCCTTAAATACTATCAGCATACCGGTTACAGCTCTTCAAATGAAAACTTTGAAAGTGTAAAGATGGCCGATGGTTTTAGTGGGTATGACTTTGTGATATTCGTTGTTAAGGGGTGGGGTGAGTGGATGCGTAACTAGATAAACGCTTCCGAACACTATCATCGGGTTCGAATCCCAGTGGGGTGGTCTAGTGGTAGAAGAAATATTGACATTAGCTGGTTACTTAGTTGTGATTTCGAGCTCTGGTGTTATTAACCCGGCTATGTTTAGAAAAGTAGAGGTGGTGTGCTGGTTTCGGAGTATGTTTAGGGGGTACCCCAGACACTGTGGAAGTGACAGGTTCGAATCTCGGAACTTTGTCGTGGGTAAGATTTCCAGTCATCAAGGTGTGGGTGTCGTCGCGGCCACAAGTCCCACCGCTGATGAAAAACACAGGCAGCAGATTTCACCCTTGTACCTAGGCGGAACAAAATATAAGCTAACTTAACATTCAGAATATGACCTCAACAGCTGTTGCCAAAAATCAATACTTATTCTCATAACGGCTAATCCAGGGGATTATCGTCATCTACGGAGTATGTTTAGGGGGTACCCCAGACACTGTGGAAGTGACAGGTTCGAATCTCGGAACTTTGTCGTGGTTAAGATTTCCAGTCATCAAGGTGTGGGTGTCGTCGCGGCCACAAGTCCCACCGCTGATGAAAAACACAGGCAGCAGATTTCACCCTTGTACCTAGGCGGCACAAAATATAAGCTAACTTAACATTCAGAATATGACCTCAACAGCTGTTGCCAAAAATCAATACTTATTATCATAACGGCTAATCCAGGGGATTATCGTCATCGTAATGACCAAGTCAGGTTAATAATATTTCTTATATCTCCGCCATTGCAAATAGTTCGCGATATTAATAAATGTTCATATAAAGGTTGGAAGGGAATTAAAAGATTAACACCTATTGTCGGGCCATCCAATAAAAATCAATAACACTACCCTCGATTTTTCTCATAATTGCCGATTGGAGATTATGGGCTAGGTGTATGTGTCCTTATTTAGTTAAAACAGGTGGTATGAGTAGGAGATATCACAAACAGTATCAGCATGTGCCACTCTGATCTTAAATGTCAGTAGTTCATTATTCTTGTGACATTGAAAACGCTTGTGGCTTGAAGACAGATGGTGTACTATGTTATTGGGTGGTGTATATAGATTGACCAGTATGTGAAGTTGATAAGGTCACCCCTGCCAGCGCATCGTAGCTGTGTTGTGACTTGTCGCCTATTACATCCGGGTGTAAAAATAACCAAAAATATTTCACATCAACTCAGACATGCCTCTATATAGCTGCACTGCGAACATGGCTAGAGTCTACTTTAGGAAAGTATCGTGTATCTGTGTATACGGGTTTACCACTGCTTATAGATATGTGCAGTATTATTAGAAAGCGACCGTTATGTCTACATTATCAAAGTATGTTGCCTTACAGAACTGGTATAGTATCTATGTGTCTGCTATGTTGTATGTTTTGTCATGTTGCCTTGTAGTATTTGGAGGGAGTTTCATGCGGGTGTCTAGTGAACTTTTTAAAAACTATGTCTCAGAATCCACAACGCCACTGGCATTAGAGGCTTTTCAACTTGTCTGCTCATTGACCACGCTTCACAGTCATACTAAAGTACGGGTTCTATGTATTACTTAAACACTCCTTTTATTTCTCATTACAGTTGTCAACTTTATATTAGTCAGTATGTTTTCCAATTTGCAAAAGACAACCTTCATCACAGCGATTCTTGTTACAACGCTTTAAAGCCACCTCCTATCAGACATTTTTTTCTTTCCTTTTATGCTCACGGCTACCGTTTCCCCATTTCAAGCTCAATGTCTCTACTCGTATGTATTAGTGTGGTAGAAGTAAACCAACATCTCACAAGATAGACATGTATTATCACACTGTATATGGACCTGTGGAAAACGGCTACATACGGGCAAAGAGGGCGTTGTATCTGTCACATGCGTATGGATACAGCCGAGACACGTCGTTAAGAGGGATACTACAGAAAAAAACAACGGTATTATGTTGGCGATCGAACCAGGGGACCTAATTCGTGATGACCACCATGTACGGGAGTGATTCTGCCCCCTCGTCAACAGGGCGTCGGAGGTTTAAAAGGGTGTTCATTCTCTCGCTTTTCTATTTCCGAGTCGTCATAGGGTCACCAAGTAACAGTAAAGAACACGAAACTACTACTACTAAGGCCTCTATACACCACAATGCATTTTCGAATATAATATACACAACTATAATCAAGTCATCACAGTATTCAACTAACCCGTTCTCATAGACATAGAGGAGAGATGTGAGCACCGAGGCCAGTTGGGGGAGGTGTACCTTTTACTTAACATCTATCGGGCCATACACCGACGAGTGTTTAGCTATATTTATCATATAATATTACCCGTGAACACAACAAGCTTCCCCGGATCAGTCTTAGGCTTCTCATATAACATGACATATCACGTACCCGCTGTCCTGACCAGCAAAGTTATCGCTTCTCAGAGCAGACATTTACACTTTCGTTAATTCTTCTGCCTGGCCAAAGGGGGTCTTTGCATCTTTCAGCAGAAACCTAGTTCCAATGCTAATATATGTTTTTCAATGTGTCGGCTCATTACCACATTTCACATCCTGACAAAAGTACAGGTTCTATGTTCCACTCCAACAGTCAAATAAGAAAAAATGTTAGCCAAATTATTAAAATGTTGGCCAAATATAGAAATATATCGACCAGACGTATAAAGTATAGTAAAATATGTTAGCCAAACTTATAAAACTCGTGGTCAAAATAAGAAATATCTCAACCAAGCGTATAAGAAATAGGAAAAATGTTAGCCAAATTATTAAAATGTTGGCCAAATATAGAAATATATCGACCAGACGTATAAAATATAGTAACATTTGTTAGCCAAACTTATAAAACTCGCGGTCAAAATAAGAAATATCTCAACCAAGCGTATAAGAAATAGGAAAAAGGCTAGTCAAACTAATGAAAATGTTGGCCAAATACAGAAATATCTCGACCAACTTATAAAATGTAGGAAAAATTGTTAGCCAAACTGACAAAACTGTTAGCCAAAATAAGAAAACGTCTCGGCCAGCTTATAAAAGGTAGGAAAAAATTGTTAGCTAAACTGACAAAACAGTTGGTCAAAATAAGAAACGTCTCGACTAACATTATAAAAAGTAGGAAAAATTGTAACCAAATTAATTTAAAAAGGTGACCAAAATAGGAAATATCTCGACCAAACTTATGAAAAGTAAGAAAATTGTTCGTCAAATGTGACAAATATTGGGCAAGTAGGAAATCATGTTAGCCAAATAGGAAAAATATCGATCAAACTTATAGATGTCTCGGCCAAACTTATAAAATGTATGAACGTTTGTTAGCCAAAGGTGAAAAAACATTGACCAAGTAATGAAATATCTCATCCGAATTTATAACAAGTAAGAAAATATGCTAGTAAAATCAAGAAATATGTCGACTGAAGTTATACAATAGGCGAAACGATGGACAAACTTATAAAGATGTCGACCGTTATAAGAAAATGTATTACCCAAATTAGGAAAAAATATTGACCAAGTATTGAAATATCTCGACCAAACTTACAAAAAATAGGAAAATATGTCGACTAAAGTAGGAACATTTGTTAGCCAAAGATGAAAAATATTGGTCAAGTAAAGAAATATCGCATCCAAACTTTTAAAATGTAGGAAACTTTATTAACCAAATGTGAAAAATATTGTCCAAGTAAAGACATGTTACAACTAATCTTATAAGTATCTCAACCATACTTATGAAAAGGAGGAAAATGTGTTAACCTAATGGGGAAAATATTGGCCAAGTGAAGAAATATCTCATCCATTCTTATGAAACTTAGGAAAATGTGTTAACCTAATGAGAAAAATATCGCCCAATTGAAGAAAAAAGTTACACAAAACTTATAAAACTTAGGAAAATGTGTTAACCTAATGAGAAAAATATCGACCAATTGAAGAAAAAAGTTACACAAAACTTATAAAACTTAGGGAAATGTGTTAACCTAATGAGAAAAATATTGACCAAGTAAAGAAAAACGTACACCAAACTTCTGAAAAGTAAGAACATTTGTTAACCAAATGAGAAAAATATCGCCCAATTGAAGAAAAAAGTTACACAAAACTTTAAAACTTAGGAAAATGTGTTAACCTAATGAGAAAAATATTGACCAAGTAAAGAAAAACATACACCAAACTTCTGAAAAGTAAGAAAATTTGTTAACCAAATGGGAAAAATATTGGCCAAGTGGAGAAATATCTCAACCATACTTATGAAAAGGAGGAAAATGTGTTAACCTAATGAGAAAAATATCGACCAATTGAAGAAAAAAGTTACACAAAACTTATAAAACTTAGGGAAATGTGTTAACCTAATGAGAAAATATCGCCCAAGTGAAGAAAAAAATTACACAAAACTTATAAAACTTAGGAAAATGTGTTAACCTAATGAGAAAAATATCGCCCAATTGAAGAAAAAAGTTACACAAAACTTATAAAACTTAGGAAAATGTGTTAACCTAATGAGAAAAATATTGACCAAGTAAAGAAAAACGTACACCAAACTTCTGAAAAGTAAGAAAATTTGTTAACCAAAAGGGAAAAATATATGGGCTAAACTATGAAATATGTTGACCGAACTAAGAAAGTGTGTTAACCAAAGGGGGAAAAATGTTGGTCAAAACATGAAACATCTCGACCAAGCTTATAAATATCTCGTGTAAACTTATTAAAAAAAAAAAGTAGGAACAAATATTGCTTCTGTAGTTATGTCAAACGTGTCTTGAACTTTTATCTGAACAGACATTTCACAAGACATAATCATCAACGTCAACACTTTCCCTCTTTTACATTACCGAAAGTTTCAACTTATCAGTCCAGAGTATCCACTAAAGAAGCACTTATGCATACTAATCACCCAGCTCTTCACACTCTTGGTTTTTTTTTTTCTTTTCTAACGCAAAGTGTCTCTGTCTTTCGTAGATAACTTCACAACTTTTCTATGTAGCACCACTAACAACGCCAAACCTTCGTTTCACATGAGCTCTAATGAAACATGTCATAACAACATTTAGGGCAATCTGTGGCTCCACCTGGGATAGTTTCAATATCATCTGAGTATTCGTCAGCAAAGATCCACTTCCCATGGCTGATATCTTCAACTTTCTATACCACAATGTCTGCTACACTAACCTTCCATTGGTCCATCTTTCAACAATACAAAGAGTGTCCTCGAAGTCTAGCTAACATAACATTGCTTACTTTGTCCACCTCTATCACACTTTGTCATTTCACAGCTGCAATAGCGGCAAGTCTGCAACCAACCAACAGTGTCTGTTATGAAGTCGACCTTTCTTAAAGCCACGTCTGCCTTACTGAACCCTTGAATACCCTCTACCACATCGTCTAACCGACTTTCAACATTTCATACCAAATAACATTAACATTCTCTTTGATTACAGAACAACTGATTTTCTGCTGACTAAGCAGATTTTCCAACCCCATGGAGATAAATCATATGCTCCCTAACCTACTAGGCGCTATTCTAGACAACGAATATGGTCATCGACCAGCACCCCTAGGCAGAACTTGAAAAAACAACAGAGCTTGGGTTATTGAGACGAATGAGTTGCATTCCTTGGACTACCAGAAAGACATCAAACACAACAAACTCTTTCTTACTAACCCTAACTCTAAGTATACATCAACTAACCCTAACCCTAACTATACAACAAACTCTTTCTTAAGAGACATAGATACAAACCAAAGTTAGAAATGAAAAAGTTAAATTTATGTGATTACATTTTAATTAAAATTTAAAACTAATAAATCGCACTTTTATTGCGCAAGATGTAAGTTTGATATATGTCCTATACCTAACTTATACCTATACTTACCCTATATCTATATATTAAGTGAATCGCGCAATAAAAGTGCGAATTATTAGTTTTAAATTTTAATTAAAATGTAATCACATAAATTTAACTTTTTCATTTCTAACTTTGGTTTGTATCTATGTCTCTTAAGAAAGAGTTTGTTGTATAGTTAGGGTTAGGGTTAGTTGATGTATACTTAGGGTTAGGGTTAGTAAGAAAGAGTTTGTTGTGTTTGATGTCTTTCTGGTAGTCCAAGGAATGCAACTCATTCGTCTCAATAACCCAAGCTCTGTTGTTTTTTCAAGTTCTGCCTAGGGGTGCTGGTCGATGACCATATTCGTTGTCTAGAATAGCGCCTAGTAGGTTAGGGAGCATATGATTTATCTCCACGGGGTTGGAAAATCTGCTTAGTCAGCAGAAAATCAGTTGTTCTGTAATCAAAGAGAATGTTAATGTTATTTGGTATGAAATGTTGAAAGTCGGTTAGACGATGTGGTAGAGGGTATTCAAGGGTTCAGTAAGGCAGACGTGGCTTTAAGAAAGGTCGACTTCATAACAGACACTGTTGGTTGGTTGCAGACTTGCCGCTATTGCAGCTGTGAAATGACAAAGTGTGATAGAGGTGGACAAAGTAAGCAATGTTATGTTAGCTAGACTTCGAGGACACTCTTTGTATTGTTGAAAGATGGACCAATGGAAGGTTAGTGTAGCAGACATTGTGGTATAGAAAGTTGAAGATATCAGCCATGGGAAGTGGATCTTTGCTGACGAATACTCAGATGATATTGAAACTATCCCAGGTGGAGCCACAGATTGCCCTAAATGTTGTTATGACTGTTTCATTAGAGCTCATGTGAAACGAAGGTTTGGCGTTGTTAGTGGTGCTACATAGAAAAGTTGTGAAGTTATCTACGAAAGACAGAGACACTTTGCGTTAGAAAAGAAAAAAAAACCAAGAGTGTGAAGAGCTGGGTGATTAGTATGCATAAGTGCTTCTTTAGTGGATACTCTGGACTGATAAGTTGAAACTTTCGGTAATGTAAAAGAGGGAAAGTGTTGACGTTGATGATTATGTCTTGTGAAATGTCTGTTCAGATAAAAGTTCAAGACACGTTTGACATAACTACAGAAGCAATATTTGTTACTACTTTTTTTTTTTTATTATAAGTTTACACGAGATATTTATAAGCTTGGTCGAGATGTTTCATGTTTTGACCAACATTTTTCCCCCTTTGGTTAACACACTTTCTTAGTTCGGTCAACATATTTCATAGTTTAGCCCATATATTTTTCCCTTTTGGTTAACAAATTTTCTTACTTTTCAGAAGTTTGGTGTACGTTTTTCTTTACTTGGTCAATATTTTTCTCATTAGGTTAACACATTTTCCTAAGTTTTATAAGTTTTGTGTAACTTTTTTCTTCAATTGGGCGATATTTTTCTCATTAGGTTAACACATTTTCCTAAGTTTTATAAGTTTTGTGTAATTTTTTTCTTCACTTGGGCGATATTTTCTCATTAGGTTAACACATTTCCCTAAGTTTTATAAGTTTTGTGTAACTTTTTTCTTCAATTGGTCGATATTTTTCTCATTAGGTTAACACATTTTCCTCCTTTTCATAAGTATGGTTGAGATATTTCTCCACTTGGCCAATATTTTTCCCATTTGGTTAACAAATTTTCTTACTTTTCAGAAGTTTGGTGTATGTTTTTCTTTACTTGGTCAATATTTTTCTCATTAGGTTAACACATTTTCCTAAGTTTTAAAAGTTTTGTGTAACTTTTTTCTTCAATTGGGCGATATTTTTCTCATTTGGTTAACAAATGTTCTTACTTTTCAGAAGTTTGGTGTACGTTTTTCTTTACTTGGTCAATATTTTTCTCATTAGGTTAACACATTTCCCTAAGTTTTATAAGTTTTGTGTAACTTTTTTCTTCAATTGGGCGATATTTTTCTCATTAGGTTAACACATTTTCCTAAGTTTCATAAGAATGGATGAGATATTTCTTCACTTGGCCAATATTTTCCCCATTAGGTTAACACATTTTCCTCCTTTTCATAAGTATGGTTGAGATATTTATAAGATTAGTTGTAACATGTCTTTACTTGGACAATATTTTTCACATTTGGTTAATAAAGTTTCCTACATTTTAAAAGTTTGGATGCAATATTTCTTTACTTGACCAATATTTTTCATCTTTGGCTAACAAATGTTCCTACTTTAGTCGACATATTTTCCTATTTTTTGTAAGTTTGGTCGAGATATTTCAATACTTGGTCAATATTTTTTCCTAATTTGGGTAATACATTTTCTTATAACGGTCGACATCTTTATAAGTTTGTCCATCGTTTCGCCTATTGTATAACTTCAGTCGACATATTTCTTGATTTTACTAGCATATTTTCTTACTTGTTATAAATTCGGATGAGATATTTCATTACTTGGTCAATGTTTTTTCACCTTTGGCTAACAAACGTTCATACATTTTATAAGTTTGGCCGAGACATCTATAAGTTTGATCGATATTTTTCCTATTTGGCTAACATGATTTCCTACTTGCCCAATATTTGTCACATTTGACGAACAATTTTCTTACTTTTCATAAGTTTGGTCGAGATATTTCCTATTTTGGTCACCTTTTTAAATTAATTTGGTTACAATTTTTCCTACTTTTTATAATGTTAGTCGAGACGTTTCTTATTTTGACCAACTGTTTTGTCAGTTTAGCTAACAATTTTTTCCTACCTTTTATAAGCTGGCCGAGACGTTTTCTTATTTTGGCTAACAGTTTTGTCAGTTTGGCTAACAATTTTTCCTACATTTTATAAGTTGGTCGAGATATTTCTGTATTTGGCCAACATTTTCATTAGTTTGACTAGCCTTTTTCCTATTTCTTATACGCTTGGTTGAGATATTTCTTATTTTGACCGCGAGTTTTATAAGTTTGGCTAACAAATGTTACTATATTTTATACGTCTGGTCGATATATTTCTATATTTGGCCAACATTTTAATAATTTGGCTAACATTTTTCCTATTTCTTATACGCTTGGTTGAGATATTTCTTATTTTGACCACGAGTTTTATAAGTTTGGCTAACATATTTTACTATACTTTATACGTCTGGTCGATATATTTCTATATTTGGCCAACATTTTAATAATTTGGCTAACATTTTTTCTTATTTGACTGTTGGAGTGGAACATAGAACCTGTACTTTTGTCAGGATGTGAAATGTGGTAATGAGCCGACACATTGAAAAACATATATTAGCATTGGAACTAGGTTTCTGCTGAAAGATGCAAAGACCCCCTTTGGCCAGGCAGAAGAATTAATGAAAGTGTAAATGTCTGCTCTGAGAAGCGATAACTTTGCTGGTCAGGACAGCGGGTACGTGATATGTCATGTTATATGAGAAGCCTAAGACTGATCCGGGGAAGCTTGTTGTGTTCACGGGTAATATTATATGATAAATATAGCTAAACACTCGTCGGTGTATGGCCCGATAGATGTTAAGTAAAAGGTACACCTCCCCCAACTGGCCTCGGTGCTCACATCTCTCCTCTATGTTTATGAGAACGGGTTAGTTGAATACTGTGATGACTTGATTATAGTTGTGTATATTATATTCGAAAATGCATTGTGGTGTATAGAGGCCTTAGTAGTAGTAGTTTCGTGTTCTTTACTGTTACTTGGTGACCCTATGACGACTCGGAAATAGAAAAGCGAGAGAATGAACACCCTTTTAAACCTCCGACGCCCTGTTGACGAGGGGGCAGAATCACTCCCGTACATGGTGGTCATCACGAATTAGGTCCCCTGGTTCGATCGCCAACATAATACCGTTGTTTTTTTCTGTAGTATCCCTCTTAACGACGTGTCTCGGCTGTATCCATACGCATGTGACAGATACAACGCCCTCTTTGCCCGTATGTAGCCGTTTCCCACAGGTCCATATACAGTGTGATAATACATGTCTATCTTGTGAGATGTTGGTTTACTTCTACAACACTAATACATACGAGTAGAGACATTGAGCTTGAAATGGGGAAACGGTAGCCGTGAGCATAAAAGGAAAGAAAAAAATGTCTGATAGGAGGTGGCTTTAAAGCGTTGGAACAAGAATCGCTGTGATGAAGGTTGTCTTTTGCAAATTGGAAAACATACTGACTAATATAAAGTTGACAACTGTAATGAGAAATAAAAGGAGTGTTTAAGTAATACATAGAACCCGTACTTTAGTATGACTGTGAAGCGTGGTCAATGAGCAGACAAGTTGAAAAGCCTCTAATGCCAGTGGCGTTGTGGATTCTGAGACATAGTTTTTAAAAAGTTCACTAGACACCCGCATGAAACTCCCTCCAAATACTACAAGGCAACATGACAAAACATACAACATAGCAGACACATAGATACTATACCAGTTCTGTAAGGCAACATACTTTGATAATGTAGACATAACGGTCGCTTTCTAATAATACTGCACATATCTATAAGCAGTGGTAAACCCGTATACACAGATACACGATACTTTCCTAAAGTAGACTCTAGCCATGTTCGCAGTGCAGCTATATAGAGGCATGTCTGAGTTGATGTGAAATATTTTTGGTTATTTTTACACCCGGATGTAATAGGAGACAAGTCACAACACAGCTACGATGCGCTGGCAGGGGTGACCTTATCAACTTCACATACTGGTCAATCTATATACACCACCCAATAACATAGTACACCATCTGTCTTCAAGCCACAAGCGTTTTCAATGTCACAAGAATAATGAACTACTGACATTTAAGATCAGAGTGGCACATGCTGATACTGTTTGTGATATCTCCTACTCATACCACCTGTTTTAACTAAATAAGGACACATACACCTAGCCCATAATCTCCAATCGGCAATTATGAGAAAAATCGAGGGTAGTGTTATTGATTTTTATTGGATGGCCCGACAATAGGTGTTAATCTTTTAATCCCCTTCAAACCTTTATATGAACATTTATTAATATCGCGAACTATTTGCAATGGCGGAGATATAAGAAATATTATTAACCTGACTTGGTCATTACGATGACGATAATCCCCTGGATTAGCCGTTATGAGAATAAGTATTGATTTTTGGCAACAGCTGTTGAGGTCATATTCTGAATGTTAAGTTAGCTTATATTTTGTGCCGCCTAGGTACAAGGGTGAAATCTGCTGCCTGTGTTTTTCATCAGCGGTGGGACTTGTGGCCGCGACGACACCCACACCTTGATGACTGGAAATCTTACCCACGACGAAGTTCCGAGATTCGAACCTGTCACTTCCACAGTGTCTGGGGTACCCCCTAAACATACTCCGTAGATGACGATAATCCCCTGGATTAGCCGTTATGAGAATAAGTATTGATTTTTGGCAACAGCTGTTGAGGTCATATTCTGAATGTTAAGTTAGCTTATATTTTGTGCCGCCTAGGTACAAGGGTGAAATCTGCTGCCTGTGTTTTTCATCAGCGGTGGGACTTGTGGCCGCGACGACACCCACACCTTGATGACTGGAAATCTTACCCACGACAAAGTTCCGAGATTCGAACCTGTCACTTCCACAGTGTCTGGGGTACCCCCTAAACATACTCCGAAACCAGCACACCACCTCTACTTTTCTAAACATAGCCGGGTTAATAACACCAGAGCTCGAAATCACAACTAAGTAACCAGCTAATGTCAATATTTCTTCTACCACTAGACCACCCCACTGGGATTCGAACCCGATGATAGTGTTCGGAAGCGTTTATCTAGTTACGCATCCACTCACCCCACCCCTTAACAACGAATATCACAAAGTCATACCCACTAAAACCATCGGTCATCTTTACACTTTCAAAGTTTTCATTTGAAGAGCTGTAACCGGTATGCTGATAGTATTTAAGGCCCAGCCACTATAGATAATAGTAACCCCGCTATAACAAACAGTCGACCCCTTTACAATAGACATATAATGAAAATATCCTTGGTCTTCTGAAGACCGACGCCGAAATTATGCGTTGAATATGTCGGTGGTATACCTCCATGCCTATATTTACCCACTTCTCCACTCGATCACCCTGGCTCTTACCAAGGAACGGGCGTAATTATCCAACCAATCCGCCACTCGCCCACCTCTTAACAAGGATCAGAAGCAGTTATTTAGCTATTTGTAACTCACCAACCCCTTGACAACGACCTCGAACCTTTATCTAGCAACTCCTCTGTCTCTTAGCAAGGAACCGATGCATTTACTTAGCCACTTCGCCACTCGCCCATCCCTTTAAATTGTTCGGAAGCACTTCTTTAGCTACTTCTCCGCTCACCAACCCCTTAACAACGAATACCACTAAGCCACGCCCCCTTACAACCGTTACTACCGGCCATCTTTACTGTTTTAAGGTTTTCATTTGAAGAGGTGTAATCTATATGATGATAGTTTTATAAGCCACTACGACCCACTACAGATCATATACATGCCATATATACCTTTTTTACTTATTATAATTTTCATATGACACCCGGCGCGATTCGAGACTTCCACCCACCTAACCCCACCACAGTACTCGTCACTGACCGGCCTTGTGGTCACTCAGCAATGACCGGCCAATTGGTTACTACAAGACACTGACTGGGTTCGACCCCGACTGCTCCACGCGACTGATCCGCCACGACCGTTCCTGCGACTTCGCCCACGCGCCTTTGGTTGTCTTTTATTTTTATTTATTTTTTAAAAATTAACAACAACAACAACAACAACAACAACAAAACTTTATTTTGAAAGGGTTAAGAATTGGGCACGCAGGCCCGTCTAACATTCTGCCCTTTTATCACTCTCTTTCATACATTATACCATTCACACATCATTCAAGGCTAACTGAAAACAGCAACAATATAAAATATATGCATTATAAAGGCATGTGGAAAAAATTAAAAATAAATACTACACGACTCAGTAATAGTAATAACTGGTGTGGTATTTATTAGCTACGTGGAATATACTGGACTACCAAAAGGGGACTGGCTGTTATACTAGGGTTTTATTATATTATTACTTCTATTATTAAGGGGGAAGGTAATCCGTACTGAGATAGTGTTCAAATAATTTGCGATTATATGTATAGGGATTGATGATGTCTTTTATTTCATGTGGAAGATTGTTCCACAGCTGAGCTGCAGAGTACGTTAAGCTTGTTTTGAATAAGTCTATCCTAGGCTTCGGAAGGTGTAATAAATTTAATCGTTTACTGTGTCTAGCATTATATTCAAACAATGGCCAAAGGTAGTTTGGGGCATTCCGATGTAGGATTTTGTGAATTAGTTTGGCCTTATTGAAAAGCAGACGTTTGCGGAGTGGTAGTAACTGAAGGCGTTTATGCAGGCTAGGATTTTCAGTTAAATGTTTGCTATAAATTAATCTCATGGCCCGTTTCTGGAGTGAGTAAAGTCGCTTGGTGCTTGAATTGGAACAACCGTCCCAAATTGTAGAGCAGTAGTCAAAATGTGTCTGTAAGTGTGACGTATAGAATATTTTCCTTGTGTCCTCATCAAGGAAATTTTTAATTTTGGAGAGTTGGTAGACTTTTTTCGCTGTTTGTTTAGTGAGCGCTTGAACGTGAGGATTAAAGGTTAGGTTTCTATCAATGATGAGACCTAATGTTTTGTGCTCAGTTACACTTTCTACTGGCATGTTATCGATGTGAAGTTGAAGTGATCTGTGTGAATTTAGAGTCTGAAGTCTTTGTCTTGTTGTTAATAACATAGATTTTGTTTTAGTGATGTTAATTTGCATACGGTTCGCATAGCTCCACCTAACTACATTATTTAATTCTTGTTGCAAAGACGATTCCAGCAAATTACTGCTTTCAGCGTTTGTATACACTGTACAGTCGTCTGCAAATAGATCGCAGGACGACGAAAGATGCAAAGGTAGATCATTAATATATATGGCGAATAATAGAGGGCCGAGAATAGAGCCTTGCGGTACTCCAGTATTGAAGGTAGTGGTTTCGGACAGAGATTTATTGCATGAAACTACTTGCTTTCTGTTTGACAGAAAAGATGTTATTAGCGTCACAACATTAGGGCCAATTTTCATTGTCTCTAGTTTTTTAATTAAAATGGCATGGTCTATCATATCAAATGCTTTTCTGAAATCGATAAACACAGCTCCACATAGATTGTTGTTATTTATATTATGGTGCCAATTTTCTATCATGTTTGTTAGGGCCGTATGGCAAGAATATTTTGGTCGAAATCCTGATTGACTGTCAACTATAAGCTTGTTGCTATCTAAATACTGTAATGTTACCTTATGGATGTGTTTTTCTAGTGGTTTAGATAGTGATGATAGTAAAGAAATGGGTCTATAATTGTTCGGGAGACCCTTGTCCAATGAACCAGATTTAAGGAGAGGATACACTTTAGCGATTTTGAGAGCTGATGGAAAGTGACCTTTGGTGATACACTGATTATATACATAGGTTAGTGATACACAGATCACTGGCGCAGCACAGCGGAGAATCCGACTGCTGATTCCATCTAACCCAGATGAGTTTGTGTTTTTTAGTTTACTGAGGTAAATGAGTACTTCAGTGACTGTCATTAGCGGTATGTCAGAAAGGATATCTCGGGGGCATCTAGTCTGGCAAAACGATGACAGTAAAGATAAGTTGCAAGGAGAATTTGGTATTGTAGCCTTCAACTGATCTATGTCATTCTGAAAAAAGTTACTGAATTGGTCGCATGAAATAGGATTTGATGGTGATGAATTTGAGTAGTTATGCTTGTTTGTCAAGGTGTTAATTGCCTTCCATATGTCCTTACTATTTGTTTTATCCATGACTAAGTTCTTAAAGTAATTTTTCTTTTCTTTTCGTATGGTATATTGAACTTTGTTTCTAAGAGTACGGTATGTGCTGAGATCCCGCTTTTTATGTGCCTTATCTCTGTCTCTCATAATTTCAAGAATTTCCTGGGTGATCCAAGGTGGTTTGACGTGATGTTTTACTCGAACTTCCTTGATTGGCACATGTCTATCAAACACATCAATAAAGATCTTCATCCAGGATTCCAAAGCATCATCTGGGTCTGGAAGCTGATAAACATTGTTTAGGGGTGAACTGAGCAAGTCCTGTAAAAATGCGTTTTGGTTGAAATTTTTGTAGCTTCTGTATTTTACAGTTATGTGTTTATGTTTAGGAGTTTTAATTCCTTTTTTAGACCATGTGCAGCATATTGGGTAGTGATCGCTCATTGCACAATTGGGCACGGTGTATTCTATGATGTTGTCCGAGCAAGTTACATAAATGTGATCTATAAGTGTTGAAGATGAGTTTGTTACTCTAGTATCTTGTTTTACTATTTGTTGGAAGTTGTATGATGCAATTATATTTCCCCAGATTATATGGGATTTGTTGGTGTCAATGTTAAAGTCTCCGAGTAGTATAATTTCCTTCCCGGAAGCGAAAACCACATCCATCATGGTAGTGAAGTTTTCGTACCAAACGTATCCAGCCCTGGGATTTCGATAGAGGTAGCCAATTATCAGGGGTGTGATGTTTCGAAGTTTTAACTCCAACCAAATACATTCTATTTCGGAAGTTTCAAAGTCTAGCCTACGGTGAACATTTAGTAGATTAGAAACATAGGCTACTATGCCTGTCTCTTGTTTCCTACAGGGATCTCTTCTAAACACTTTGTACCCTTTAATAGAGATGTCCTCATCTGAAATGTTTTCATTTAGTCTACTTTCGCTAAGGCCGAATACATGGAAATTTTGATTAAGAATAGAAGATAACTCTGGCAGCTTGTTGAATAAGTTACATATGTTTAAGTGTCCAAAATGTATTCCTGATTTATTGAGCCAATGTTGCCACTGCTCAGACATTTCACCCAAGAAGTAAGTGTAAATTAGTCAAAATTAGGTAAAAATACAAGATCATAAAAATACACAATTACATTAATTTGCAAAATACCAGTAATAGAAATCGATATGTAAATTACAATATTATAACGATATAACTAATGAGACCAACAAGTATCGTGCAAATACAGAACAAAAAGAATTAAAGCGTATGAACATACAATTACGTAGCTCGAACTACTTCGCAAGCTATGTAACCAGCTGCTATCAGAAAGAATGAATAAATGACTATACAAGTCAATGTTCCTGTTTAAAGTTGGGTATCCCACACGGGAGATAAAACTCTAAATAGTAAGCAGTTAAAGTTCAAGGAGGAAGCTCTTTTTCTGGTATATTGCGTATAGGGCTCAGTGTTTAATACATATCCTATCTTACAGGTCTGTATTGTAGAGACATCATAAAAGCTTGATTCAGTGCGGCCGGACTAAATTGCATCAAGTGTAGCAGTTCTGGATTCCAATGATGCGGAACCTGTTGTTGTCTGATATGTGACCCATTTTTGGCGTAGAGTTCTGGACCCCAATGATGCGGAACTTCCTGCTGTCTGCTAGGTGGCCCATTTGTGGCGTGAGGGGGATGTGTCACAGTGGTATTACTGCCGTGTGTGTGTGCCGATATTTGCAACGCAGGCTCCTTGCAGGGGAGGGCAGGAAAACTATTGTGGTAGTTATCTCCTTCCCGTGCTAAGATGGGGGTAGGAAGGATGGGTTGGTTTATTCTTGGTAGCATGTGTGATTCTTGAGTGGCCGGAGGTCGGGGGTCAGATGTCAGCAGACGTTTACCTGGTGAAATGGGGGAGTTTCGGCTGGCCTGGGTTGGCCTAGGTTCTTCAGAATTTATCATTTGTGTGTTGGTCAGGTTTTTTGCCCTTTCAGGATATTTAATGTTCTTTGCAAGAAGACTAGTTCCTAATGTTGTTGTGTGTATTTGGTCTCTATACAATCGTTTCCTTGGTGCTCCTGTCTGTGATGTGAAGAAGGGTGTGTTGTTGATAAAGTGTACACGATACCGATTGCAAAAAGTTTCTAGGGTGTTATTGTTTATGTCGGCCAATCGACGTTGAGAGCCATAACTTGGTGGTATGATGGAGGAGAAAAAAACTGTAGAATTTGGGAAAGTGTAACGTAGTAAGTCAAGTAGTGTTCTTAACTGAGAAATTGTTATACTTTGGTTTTTCATAGTGTCTTGTATTCCTGTATGAATCGTTGTTTTTCTAATGGCTGTATTAACCTCCAGTTTACGTATACTGTTTGTTAGTCTTTCTACTCCTGCACCTGGAAGCTGAATTGTTGCGGCTTTGTCGGTGTCTGATATGGACATGCGGTCGCTGTAAATTCCTCCAATCAAAGAGTCGCCAATTATCAAGTGGGTGCAGTCAGCCGGTGTTTTCTGTGTATGTTGGGTTCTGACACGTCTTGCACGCTGTTTCTGCCATTGGTGACAATCCAGCTGTAGTCTGTCTTCTTGCATATTATCAGATGTTTCTTGAATGTGGGCGTATTCTCTTGGCAATGCTCTGTCGTCCAGGCTGTTGTTTGATAGTTGCTCTTGTAATGCTTCAAATCTATTGCTGACCTTTACTTCGATAGGATATGTTGAGTGCTGTCGAGCAACATTTTCTATTTGCTGATGTGTTTTGGTTGACTGAGTAATTGACGCGCCTACGACTGGTTCTGTTACTTCTAGACTATCTGCGTGTGCTGCCAGGTCAGTAGTGGGCGAGCGTTGTAACGTCTCAACGGTGTGTTTTAGTTTCACATTTTCTTCTCTCAGGAGAGTCACCTCTGACTTGAGGTTGTTATAGTCACTAATGATCGTGGCGATCTTGTTTGTGTTGTCAGAGGCGGCATCAAAAAGTACTTTCAGGTCTGACTCTAACTTTTTAATATGCTGCTGACAGACGCACGAGTGTTGGTTAGTAGCTGGTCTATCATCTAGTACCGATGGTGCAACCTCTATTTGATTTGAATTTATTTCATTTGGTTGTATACTGTCTTCTACACACTTACTCATCGGGTACTCAATGGCTAGCAACACTGGTCGGTTAGAAGTTTCATTCATGTTGTTGCTGTGCTGAGTCATGGTTTGTTGGACTATGGTGTCATTATGGCCTGATGCTGTAATGGCTACAGCTTCAGATTGTGTAGGTTCGCCAGCCACTAGCATGCTGAGATCGGCAGGTGTGTTTAGTGAGTCACCTATTAATTTCTGTGCTGTCTGTTGAATTTCGACGAAATGAGTCGAGAGCCACTCAGACATGACGTCAACTGCCCCCTGGGCAAGCAAACTGTTCTTTGAGTTGTAGAGATGCAAAGTGTGTAACGAAGCTGATACTTTGATTTCGACTTGAGCGCCGTGTCGGTCCACCCTGTACTCAACTTGGTCGCCCTGATAATGTTTGATCAGGCATGTTCGAAATGCCTCATAATGCAGAGTATTATTGAAAGTAATGGAAATGCATTTCCCGTCGTTCATACGCTTGACAGACAGTGATGGAGAGCCAAAGCAATTCTTTAATTTGCTTTTCACTGCTTTCTCTTTGTTTAGTGCGTAGTTCTTAGTTCTGGTAGATCTTATTCTTAACCCACATCGCCCACGTTCTGCAGCTACCTCCAGTCCAGAAGCTTCCCCCTGTTCAAGCATGACTACATAGTATTGTATTTTCGCCCGCAGGTACACATTTTAGCAGCGCCCGCACTCGGTTTAAATTCCAGTGTTGTGATTGGCTAGTTCAAGCTATCACTGACGCTTCTCCGTTTCGTGAATAGTTTATCCATAGTATTGAATACAACATTATTAGCATTTATATCCAACACTGCACATTTAGCAACCTTAACACAATTTCACAAGTTGAACGGCATTGTTGTGATCACAATCATATAAAATCCATTGCGCTCTAATGAAGATAGACAGAAAAAATAATCCAAAAGGAGGAGAGCACACAAACACGTCTGTACCTCCCGTCAGGAACTATGAAAGATTAGTTAAAATATTATACACACACACACACACACACACACAGTTATCTGCTCTTAGAAAAACATGTCTTTAATTAGAATTATCGACCCTTACATATGACTTAGATACCTACCCTACCCAAACCGCCCAGGTCCCGAGCTGGATTGGGGACAATCCAGCGAGGTCAATCCAGAAAGTAAAATTAGAAGACCAAAAAAAAAACCTAACCCTAACCCCTAAACCCTAACCCTAACCCCTAACCCTAACCCCTAACCCCTAACCCCTAACCCTAACCCCTAACCCCTAACCCTAACCCCTAACCCCTAACCCCTAACCCTAACCCCAATCCAGCTGGATTGGGGTCAATCCAGCACCACAATCCAGAAATACTAATCAAATAGGACGTAAGATACTACTAACAAATTCGACCCTTCCAATCACTCGTCTTTCGTTCATCAATAGTGCATGATACATTCACATAGGGAATGAAAACATTGTCAAATGAATGTTATAAACATAAACAATGCATATTACCATGTCATGAGACACATCCTCCACACACACTCACTCACACACACACACACACACACACACACACACACACACACAAACACACACATACACACACACAATGCTAACTATATGTAACTTTAAAAAAAAAACATTGTCAATTGAATGTTGTAAACATAAACAATGTAAATTACCATGTTATGAGACACACCCCCCACGCACCCACACACACGCACCCATACATACATATATGTCCCACCAACCCACCCATCCTCCACCCACACACATCCTCCACCAACCCCTTAATCCACACACACTCACCCACCCACATATCCTCACCACTCACCCATCCAAACACATATCCCCCAAGCTTACATCCCTCGCCAATCCAATCATCCCGCACCTACCCACACACATCCCGAACCCACATACACATCCCCAACTTACACACATCCCCACCCACAAAAATCTCTCCCCACCCACCGACACATCCCGCACCAACCAACACATCTACCACTCACCCACACATCCCCCAATCTACACACATTCACCCACCCACATATCCTCCACCCACCCACCCACCCACACACCCCCAAATCACTCATCCCCAAACCAATCATCCCTTAACCACACATCCCCACCCACACGCACATATCCCCACCCACACACACATCTCCCCAGCCATACACACATTCCTCACCACACATCCCCACCCACCCAAACATCCCCCATTCACCCAATCACATCTCCCACCCACACACCCCACCGCCCACTCACACATCCCCCGATCCACCCACACACCCCCACTGACACACACATCCCCCACCCATACACACATCCCCCAAACCACCTACACACCCCACACACCCACCCACACATCCTCAACCACCCACACCCACACATTCCACTACCCACCAACACCCACATACCCCCACCCAAACAAACACATACCCTCACCCACACATCTACACCCACACACAGACATCCCCAACCCACAGGTCTCTCTACATCAAGAGAACAGATTTTAATATCTAGATAATTTTATTGTTTAAATATTGAGCATAACCACTACTGGCAGCGCTGATCGTATTTTGGTATGAACCTAAGGCCTATCCACGTCAATATGGAAGCACTAGGCCTTAGGTTCATACCAGAATACGATCAGCGCTGCCAGTAGTGGGTTATGCTCAATATTTAAATTTCAAATCCCGAAACAACCAAATAATATATTTTATTGTTGACGAACAACATATATATTTCAATACAACTAAAACACAATTAACGTCACCATACATATTTATCAATGAAGAGAAACTACATCAAGAAAGCAGATTTTAATATCTAGAAAATTTTATTGTTGACGAACAATGGAAGCGAAACGGCGGAAATTACATGACGAAGAAACATTGTTATTCAAGCACAAAATAATTGAAACCTTGGAGCAGATGCAATCAGAAGAGACAGATTAGCGAGATTGGAGCGTATTTCCTCGGCTCACTCGTGAGTATGAAACTAGAGGATTGAAAACATCTGCTGAAATGCTTAAACTTTGAATATTGGTGCTGCAGAAATCTATCAACAATTGACTGGGCGTACAGTACATTTTGTGTGTATCCCCTATAAGTCTCACTGATTCGAGTGTGATCAAATTATTGCACTCTATTTATTTATGAAATGATCAATAAACTGAAAAAATATTTTACAGAAACTAAAGTACATTTAATTTAATTTTCAATACAGTGGCCCACCAGATCCCCATACACATATTGTGCTTGAAAGTCGGTATATTGACAAATAAATATTTGCATGCGATTTAATTATATTGAAGATTGCCATAAATCGCTGTTGATGTAGTTTAGGGTTTTCACATCTGTTACTTTGTAAAGAGAATTAACAGATTGTGTTCTTTGAATATGTAGTAGAAACAACAAGTGGGAGTTATATCAGTCGCATATGCCATGAATCTGTATATTTTAGCATTTGAATGTTTGTGTTGGCCTTCCGCAGTGTTTAATACTTTTATTGTGGCTTGTAAATTTTGTCAATTTGGCAATGAGCTCACTGAATTTATCTGCGGCGTCGAGTCGACGAGTGATGCTTGGGGTGATGTGAGCTGCAGTCTACAGCAGTAGCAAAGTTATGGTAGACAGAAGATGTTAAGGTTAGCATCAAGCTCAGAGAGAATATTAACTGTGGCGATACATCAGCACTACTACAGAGATCAGAAACAAGAGGAAGGACTAGAATGACTACTTCTAATCTATATCATCATTATCATCATGTCCCATGCCGATAAGCGTGGGAGATCATGACTGCGCCTTTAAACACTATCACCGGAGAACTGGATCAGGTCAGTTTTCTTGTCCCAGCTGTCCCATATGGCCAACCTATCTCTGTCTCCCCATTGCTCTTGTCCCCGCTATGTCATATGGCCAACCCATCTCTCCGTCCCCATTGCTCTTGTCCCCGCTATGTCATATGGCCAACCCATCTCTCTGTTCCCTTGTTCTTGTCCCCGCTATGTCATATGGCCAACCCATCTCTCCGTCCCCATTGCTCTTGTCCCCGCTATGTCATATGGCCAACCCATCTCTCTGTTCCCTTGTTCTTGTCCCCGCTATGTCATATGGCCAACCCATCTCTCCGTCCCCATTGCTCTTGTCCCCGCTATGTCATATGGCCAACCCATCTCTCCGTCCCCATTGCTCTTGTCCCAGCTTTCCCATATGGCCAACCCATCTCTCCGTCCCCATTGCTCTTGTCCCCGCTATGTCATATGGCCAACCCATCTCTCCGTCCCCATTGCTCTTGTCCCAGCTGTCCCATATGGCCAACCCATCTCTCCGTCCCCATTGCTCTTGTCCCAGCTGTCCCATATGGCCAACCCATCTCTCCGTCCCCATTGCTCTTGTCCCCGCTATGTCATATGGCCAACCCATCTCTCCGTCCCCATTGCTCTTGTCCCAGCTGTCCCATAAGGCCAACCCATCTCTCCGTCCCCATTGCTCTTGTCCCAGCTGTCCCATATGGCCAACCCATCTCTCCGTCCCCATTGCTCTAGTCCCCGCTATGTCATATGGCCAACCCATCTCTCCGTCCCCATTGCTCTTGTCCCAGCTATGTTATATGGCCATCCCATCTCTCTGTTCCCTTGTTCTTGTCTCAGTTGCTTAAAAAAAGTCGCTTAAAAGTCAACAGGGTCGACTTCATTGCACCGGGTTTATCCCATATGGCTCGGTCTCTTTCTGCATCGCGGAAAGCGTTGCACAAAGCACGAACTCCGTAGCTCTAGCGACGACCCACACTAGTCTCCGAAAAAATTTCACTCGTGAACCGAAGGACGCGGCCTGGAATCGAACCCACAACCTTCGGAGCCCGAGCCAAACGGCTTGACCATTTCGCCAAAGAAACTTTTGTCTCAGTTATGCCATATGGACAATCATCTCTCTGTTGCCCTTGAACTTTCCCCATCAATGGTGCCCGTGGCCACTCAGATTTCTAGTTTATTCCACCTGGTAACTGTGACAAAACCGCCGGGGCTTGGTCTGGTTTGCCACGATAGATACAATCCCCTGCCTTTGCTCCAACCACCTCAATAGCACTGTACATCTACCAGGCCCCACACAAGCCGGGACAGCTTACCCTTCCCTCCCTCACCTAGGTTCCAAACCCCAAGGGGGCTCGGACCAGACACCAGTCATATCACTGCACAAAGTCATAGCTAAGAGAACAAAAATTTAATTCTGAACTACGTCAACCACAACACAGAGAAGGATGGCTGAAAGCCAGACAAGAAGAACTATGTACAATATCAGAGATGCAGATGAGTATTCATCATGGAGGCGGACGATAGCTCGTGCGGTTGTCCAGTCGTGGTAGCGACTCACCCAGGCTCCTCCAGTGGACTGGAACTTAAAGGTCTGCTGCCTCTCCAAAGTTCCCTCTTCACACAGAGAACCAATCACGGGCTGATCAAGCGCAGTACCACTGCCTGACTGATACTGCACCGATGAACAAGGCTCCTTCCTTGCTGTCGTACTATATCACTCGTCACACTCCTGATGAAGTCTGGGCCGACCCTAGAACATTAGCGGTCTCCCACTTGCAGAAAAAGTACATGTAGCACCGTCTCAAAATACACAAGAGCCAGGTCACTCTTCTATCTCATAAGTGACCCACACACTGATATGTCACCTACACAATGAGCGGTTGCTCCACCTGAACACACAATGTCACTGGTAAAGTCTATCAGGTGACTAAACACTTCACCTTATTTCCATGTCCTTGGACAATAGATCTTCACACAGTATCATGTAACTACCCTGATCAATGGATATAAATCACAACCTAGCATACACTGTCAACAGTTCACCACGATGGCATGAGGTAGCTCCCTACCTTAACAAACATTGTCAACAGTTCACCACATTGGCATGCGGTAGCTCCCTACCTTAACAAACATGTCACTCTGGTGTTCCCACCAATGTTGTAATCAATGTCCTAGGTCACTGGACCTCATGTTGGCTTCAGAAAGGTAACCAATGTAGAAACACTATTTAAGCATATATTATACACGGTGTCCCCTGACAACCCAGCCGGGTCAGAAGCATATTACACAGGCCATGGTGACCGGTATCAATGATCACTCTGCTCAACTGGAAAGTTCACTACCTTGCAATCACCAAGGTGTACACTGAGGTTGAATGTCACCAGTGCTTCACTGGCTTGAATCACCAGACGTTTCAGTGTTGGATCCTCTCAGGATCGGATGACACTCGTCGGACTCTTGACGGAGGTCCTAACCTAGACCTACCGACTTATTCAGCACTCAGCTCCTTTCAACATTGATCTCGCAGAATCAGACGACCACTCCCAGTATAGCCTCAATCAACTTCTGGATAGGCACTGGAATGAGTGGGCCCATAGAGCTCATGGTGAAGCTCTTGAATCTTCTTCTGTATAGTAATAACAGATCCTGAAACACGGAGAGGTTGGTGTGAGTACTCAACTACAACAAAGACTACTAGCATCTCCACCCCGTCACCTGCCTCTCAGACATTCTTCATGTCTACCAACATGAGTATGAAATCATCACATCATAGATCTACTTAGTCACTATAATGTATAGGCATAATGATATTAGAAAAAGCAATAACACCCTTGTTCAGTCAAGTAACACTTCTGGGCTACATAGAACCCCTAGCACCAGAGTCGACTGTATGACTCGGTCAAGCATCCTTCGCCTGGTGCCAGTCCAATCCGGTTTCATCTTCCATCATCAATCAACATATACACTTACTTTCCTTTCAGTGTAGGGATTACTGTATCGAGAAGGTGTCCAGCCGGACATCTCCTTCCTGACAGACTCATCAATTCATCAATCCCTTAACCCATGGACTGATCAATTACACACATTAATAACTATATGCCCATAATGAATTATACTCCTGATAATTCATTACTATAGCATTAACCAAGGAGAACTCATGACTTGTTACACTTAAATAACAAAATCATATCACAGCCATAGTGTCAGGTCTGGGATCCCTGCCCCAGATCCTGAGTTGCCCTTGTATTCACTGACTATCCTCCAGGTCAGTCATACCTGTGCCGGTCGAGCACAGCTGTGGTGGCCATCCACCATTACACTTTCCCACAGCTACTGTGGGTCCCGTGTACCTTGTCCCGTGACGACTTAAGTCACGTCATCCAATGTAGCAAACCTCCAGACTCCACTACCAAACTTTGACTCCACCTTTTTTTTTTTTTTTTTGGGGGGGGGGGGGTATTCTTCTCATATCCTACTACTTCACGGCAGTACTCCAAGTACTCCATGAACCGAATCAGGGTTCCAGAAGAGTAGACTATTAGAGACAGAAACGGTTAGGTTCAAACCTCGATCTATCTAGACACCACGGCCTCGAATTACGGAGTGCCGCTTCACCCTCCATCGGGTATGTTCACTCTTCGGATCTGCACGATCGCCTTGGGTCGGACCTATTACCTATCGGGTTGGGGGTACCGGCCTACCTCCCACTGCCTAGACCAATGTAAGATGGAACATGCACGGTCATCATAGCGGACGGACATGACAACCAGCAGTAACTATAGTATCATGAATACTTTCTATCAACTGTTATCCTACCGATGCAACACCATTCGGCTTACGCGGAATAACACTGCTATCTGCACACAGCAAATACACCACTGCTGATCTCACCTTGATTCCTCGAAAAATCACCATCACTGATAGAACAATTAAGTTACACTTCTAATGTCACGAAGCACATTCAACATCTCTAATAATAAGCTCTACCTTATCATTTACAGCGTCATGCATGTTGATGTAATGACTGACAAACTGTCGCCTTGCCTCCGTAATTAATAAACCAAACCAGTAACTGCTACACACTGTAACGCACATCGTTCGGCCTATTTTATGTACACACCACTCGCTGTGGAATACGACTTGTTCCGTCAGGTAACATTACATCGCTGCTCGATACAGCCTACTTAAATATGCCACCGCCAACTGTAACGGATAACTCAATTTTGCGACGGCAATTAATTCATTCCGGGAACTCAGCACGGCATCACGACAACAATTAAATAATAGAATAAGTATTCAACTAACCTGTGATTGAAGAATCACAACCTTGACTGCAGATGTCCGCACTGGCCGCGATTATTGACATCAAAATTACATCAGCCTGTTGGCTGCGATCTGTTCACGCTGAGATTCGGTGGGCGACTGACCCCGACAATGTCAGTGCGCCTTCCACTCGCCTACACGGGCCGCGTGACTTTCATGATTCATGAAGAAACCCAGAGTCACGATAAGTTCCACCAACCCGTGCTGCCTGAAGCACTCGTGAACTTAGAGCTATTTCCCACGTACGCACTTGAGGGAACATTCTAGATTGTTCTATAAATAACTAGAATAGCTCCGCCCGCACTACGTTTCTAGGGAAATCCCCTATTAATTGATATTAATTTCAAGGGAGACCAACGCCTCGCACTCCCTTCAAAGGGCTATTATGCAGAGATATGCCGATCTGTAGCCGTTTCGTCACATAGGCCCCCACTTAAGATGGTCGACCCTGTCGAACTCACTAGACAAAGATCGGTCTGAACTCTGAACCTCTACTCTATCAAGATTGGATTCCCAGGAAAAGACGTTCCATAACATTCACTTTCCCTGGGGAGATCCACCAGAATGGTATGGATGCTGGATCACCAACCACCGCCTCAAACATACGTTATCTCCAGCGATTAGGCCCGAAACGTAACGGCCTGGTGATTGGCTTACAGGATCTGTCTACACTGGACTGTTCCGCATCCACCTGGTGTAGGTCATCGGTTACTTTACTGAGGGTTCGTTCGTCCCTTCCGACAATAGGATTTTTCCTATCCCGACTAGGCCTCACCCTCGTGGACTGTTCGCGGATGTCGACCGAAATGAATGGTCGCTTACTCCAGGTTCGTCTGGAGTACCCTTGCTCCTGCCTTCTCTCCCGCGAGTAAGGACAGTGAGCCTGTCGGCGTATCGAGTCACCCGACGATCCCGTCGTGCCAGATGTGACTTCGCCTGTCCGACCTCGATTCCCAGTGTGCTTAACACCATGGGCCTCTTCCCGACGGAGCCTGTTCGCCCTAACCACGGTTGAACGCTCAGGAGACCGCAGACCCTCCCCACAGGATGTACTGCGTAGGACTGAGTCTTCCTCGCCCTCGTCTGGACCCAGAACCGAATCTAGCGCGATGGTAGTCGCACTACTTTGTGGAGAAACTACCTCGGACCTCTCCAAATTCTGAAGGAGAGTACAATGGAACTTACGCAATTCCCCGCGGACCTTCACCTCATACGTGGATCGGGACATTATCCGTTCCACAGGAAAAGGGCCCTGCCATCCGAGTTCGAATTCCGCCCCCTCGATTGGGAGAAGCGCGAGAACCCTATCTCCAATCTGCAGAGATAAACCGTTTCTGGTCCTGTGCTTTGGTGCTGCCAGACAACATTTTGGGCACGACCGGATATATCTCCGCACGTCGCCTGTCATTCCAGGCCAGTGGTAGTGGCTGGAAAGACACTGGACTGTTGCCCCCACATCCTTATGTCCGGTTAAGGATAAGGTATGCACTCTATGTATCAAGCGGGATCTGTAGTCAGTAGGGACTACCATCTGACCGTACTGGCTATCCCCTTGCCCGGCTCTACGATAAAGCAACCGGTTTTCTACATAGAACTGACCCGGAGTTGGCGGGACAGAACTTTGGGACACCTCCAGTAAGTAAGGACGCAAAGTCGGGTCCCTACTTTGAGCACTGCTCACTAACCTCGCAAGAGAATGGTCTATTTCCTTACCACACTGCCTTTCTCCATCCTTAGCCCTGGCCTGCCTAGCGCTCACTAGACAATGTTCCCTGGGGTCCCCCAGGAATACATGCGGACGACCGAGGATCAAAGGGTAAATAGGATCAGGCAGCACAGCCGCCTGGATGCTACCCGTAACGTACCTGCACCGAATGTCAATCCGAGCAATCGGCAAGTCCATAGCTACGGAGCTCCTCATGGCCAGCTGAAATTCTCTTGTCTCGCCGGTGAGCTGCCCTGGGCTCACAAGGTGGGATGAGATTACAGCTTCAAACTGCAATCCTGTATCGTATAGACATTCCACCTGCTTCCCATTCACCTCTATCGTTTCGATCACAGGTGATTTCTCAGACTTTGGTTTCTCCCGACCCTTAGGTGTGGTCTCGCTAGGTCTACCCCTATTAGAGGCGAGACACGCAAAGTGCAAGTCCTTTGGCTTCCTCAGACAATCTACAGTATTATGGGAAGGAGACTTACAGTGCTTACACCACCTCTTACTCCACTTCCGTTTTGGGGAGGCGGGAGGGCTTTGCTTATCGGGTTTCTTACCAGAGTCTTTTACCACAGGATCTGCTACATTGGATGATTCTTTGGGACCTTTGGCCTTGGGCTTCTGATCAAGCCCCTTCTGCCTTTTCTGTGAATCAGTCTGACTGGAATCCCCAGTCTCACCATAGACTTCCACATACCTTTCAGCTAACTTATTTACTATGTCTAGCCTTTCCGCCCCATTTTCCCCTAAGAAATTCCTTAAAGGCTTGGACATCTGCATCTTCATTTGATCCACCACCATCAACTCTCTCAGACTCTCATAATCCTCTTTGAAATTGGCCAACGCCATCCATTTCAACAGGTATGAGTTCAGCCTCACACTATAGGCCGAGAACATCTCACCTGGTTCTCTCTTGGAAGTTCTGAACCTCCGCCTGTAAGCATGGGCTGTCATTTCGAATCTTTTCAAAAGAGCCGATTTCAGGGTTGGATAATCATTCTCCATCCCTGGGGGAAGACGCGCATACACTTCGTACGCGGTGCCACGGAGTCCCTGTGAAAGCTTAAGATTCCAACGCTCAGGCTCTAAACCCATAGCTTTACACATTGCCTCGAACTTCTCTAAGAATTGATCTATCTTCTCTTGGTCCGGTTCAAATGGTGGAAACGGCCATTTCATAGCATGGTAAGCTGGTCTGCTGGCTACTGATGAGCTAGGTAAAGCTACTCCACCTACTGCTCCCTCAGACTCACCAACAGATTTAGCCTCTACCTCAAGTTGCTTCATACGGAACTCATGTTCCATTTCCAACTTCCTAGCATCTAATTTCTTAGACTCTAGGTCAGCTGCCAGTTTTTGTGCCTGTTGGTCTGCCACCAACTTTTGCTCTTCAAGTGCTAACTTTCGAGCTTCAAGCTCAATTTCTGACTTTCTTCTCTCCCTCTCTTCTGCTCTGAAGTCTCTCTCGACTTCCAGTACATAGGCTTTGAACTCCTCACCTTCCAATCCCATCTCAGTTGCAGATGCCCGCACCTTAGCTAAATCTAAAGTACGAGTAGCCATGTTTAGTGTAACTTAGTATCAGTATAGATATGCAATACTCAATCACAATGCTAACTGTTCTCCAACCAACACTGTAACTATGTATCTATACTAACTTAACTAAATGTCTGTCCACGTCGAAGAGAAAGGTATCAGTAGCCCTACTCGTCAAGTAGACAATAGGTATAGGACAGATGACACTATAACCTATTCCTACGAGATGTCAGAACAAAGAGAAGATCCCGGACGGGCCCCCACTCTATCTTGTGACAAGACCGCCGGGGCTTGGTCTGGTTTGCCACGATAGATACTATCCCCTGCCTTTGCTCCAACCACCTCAATAGCACTCTACATCTACCAGGCCCCACACAAGCCGGGACAGCTTAACCTCCCCTCCCTCACCTAGGGTTCCAAACCCCAAGGGGGCTCGGACCAGACACCAGTCATATCACTGCACAAAGTCATAGCTAAGAGAACAAAAATTTAATTCTGAACTACGTCAACCACAACACAGAGAAGGATGGCTGAAAGCCAGACTAGAAGAACTATGTACAATATCAGAGATGCAGATGAGTATTCATCATGGAGGCGGACGATAGCTCGTGCGGTTGTCCAGTCGTGGTAGCGACTCACCCAGGCTCCTCCAGTGGACTGGAACTCCAAGGTCTGCTGCCTCTCCAAAGTTCCCTCTTCACACAGAGAACCAATCACGGGCTGATCAAGCGCAGTACCACTGCCTGACTGACACTGCACCGATGAACAAGGATCCTTCCTTGCTGTCGTACTATTTCCCTCGTCACACTCCTGATGAAGTCTGGGCCGACCCTAGAACATTAGCGGTCTCCCACTTGCAGAAAAAGTACATGTAGCACCGTCTCAAAATACACAAGAGCCAGGTCACTCTTCTATCTCATAAGTGACCCACACACTGATATGTCACCTACACAATGAGCGGTTGCTCCACCTGAACACACAATGTCACTGGTAAAGTCTATCAGGTGACTAAACACTTCACCTTATTTCCATGTCCTTGGACAATAGATCTTCACACAGTATCATGTAACTACCCTGATCAATGGGTAGTAATCACAACCTAGCATACACTGTCAACAGTTCACCACGATGGCATGAGGTAGCTCCCTACCTTAACAAACATTGTCAACAGTTCATCACATTGGCATGAGGTAGCTCCCTACCTTAACAAACATGTCACTCTGGTGTTCCCACCAATGTTGTAATCAATGTCCTAGGTCACTGGACCTCATGTTGGCTTCAGAAAGGTAACCAATGTAGAAACACTATTTAAGCATATATTATACACGGTGTCCCCTGACAACCCAGCCGGGTCAGAAGCATATTACACAGGCCATGGTGACCGGTATCAATGATCACTCTGCTCAACTGGAAAGTTCACTACCTTGCAATCACCAAGGTGTACACTGAGGTTGAATGTCACCAGTGCTTCACTGGCTAGAATCACCAGACGTTTCAGTGTTGGATCCTCTCAGGATCGGATGACACTCGTCGGACTCTTGACGGAGGTCCTAACCTAGACCTACCGACTTATTCAGCACTCAGCTCCTTTCAACATTGATCTCGCAGAATCAGACGACCACTCCCAGTATAGGCCTCAATCAACTTCTGGATAGGCACTGGAATGAGTGGGCCCATAGAGCTCATGGTGAAGCTCTTGAATCTTCTTCTGTATAGTAATAACAGATCCTGAAACACGGAGAGGTTGGTGTGAGTACTCAACTACAACAAAGACTACTAGCATCTCCACCCCGTCACCTGCCTCTCAGACATTCTTCATGTCTACCAACATGAGTATGAAATCATCACATCATAGATCTACTTAGTCACTATAATGTATAGGCATAATGATATTAGAAAAAGCAATAACACCCTTGTTCAGTCAAGTAACACTTCTGGGCTACATATAACCCCTAGCACCAGAGTCGACTGTATGACTCTGTCAAGCATCCTTCGCCTGGTGCCAGTCCAATCCGGTTTCATCTTCCATCATCAATCAACATATACACTTACTTTCCTTTCAGTGTAGGGATTACTGTATCGAGAAGGTGTCCAGCCGGACATCTCCTTCCTGACAGACTCATCAATTCATCAATCCCTTAACCCATGGACTGATCAATTACACACATTAATAACTATATGCCCATAATGAATTATACTCCTGATAATTCATTACTATAGCATTAACCAAGGAGAACTCATGACTTGTTACACTTAAATAACAAAATCATATCACAGCCATAGTGTCAGGTCTGGGATCCCTGCCCCAGATCCTGAGTTGCCCTTGTATTCACTGACTATCCTTCAGGTCAGTCATACCTGTGCCGGTCGAGCACAGCTGTGGTGGCCATCCACCATTACACTTTCCCACAGCTACTGTGGGTCCCGTGTACCTTGTCCCGTGACGACTTAAGTCACGTCATCCAATGTAGCAAACCTCCAGACTCCACTACCAAACTTTGACTCCACCTTTTTTTTTGGGGGGGGGGGGGGGTTATTCTTCTCATATACTACTACTTCACGGCAGTACTCCAAGTACTCCATGAACCGAATCAGGGTTCCTGAAGAGTAGAATATTAGAGACAGAAACGGTTAGGTTCAAACCTCGATCTATCTAGACACCACGGCCTCGAATTACGGAGTGCCGCTTCACCCTCCGATCGGGTATGTTCACTCTTCGGATCTGCACGATCGCATTGGGTCGGACCTATTACCTATCGGGTTGGGGGTACCGGCCTACCTCCCAGCTGCCTAGACAAACTGTAAGATGGAACATGCACGGTCATCATAGCGGACGGACATGACAACCAGCAGTAACTATAGTATCATGAATACTTTCTATCAACTGTTATCCTACCGATGCAACACCATTCGGCTTACGCGGAATAACACTGCTATCTGCACACAGCAAATACACCACTGCTGATCTCACCTTGATTCCTCGAAAAATCACCATCACTGATAGAACAATTAAGTTACACTTCTAATGTCACGAAGCACATTCAACATCTCTAATAATAAGCTCTACCTTATCATTTACAGCGTCATGCATGTTGATGTAATGACTGACAAACTGTCGCCTTGCCTGCGTAATTAATAAACCAAACCAGTAACTGCTACACACTGTAACGCACATCGTTCGGCCTATTTTATGTACACACCACTCGCTGTGGAATACGGCTTGTTCCGTCAGGTAACATTACATCGCTGATCGATACAGCCTACTTAAATATGCAACCGCCAACTGTAACGGATAACTCAATTTTGCGACGGCAATTAATTCATTCCGGGAACTCAGCACGGCATCACGACAACAATTAAATAATAGAATAAGTATTCAACTAACCTGTGATTGAAGAATCACAACCTTGACTGCAGATGTCCGCACTGGCCGCGATTATTGACATCAAAATTACATCAGCCTGTTGGCTGCGATCTGTTCACGCTGAGATTCGGTGGGCGACTGACCCCGACAATGTCAGTGCGCCTTCCACTCGCCTACACGGGCCGCGTGACTTTCATGATTCATGAAGAAAACCAGAGTCACGATAAGTTCCACCAACCCGTGCTGCCTGAAGCACTCGTGAACTTAGAGCTATTTCCCACGTACGCACTTGAGGGAACATTCTAGATTGTTCTATAAATAACTAGAATAGCTCCGCCCGCACTACGTTTCTAGGGAAATCCCCTATTAATTGATATTAATTTCAAGGGAGACCAACGCCTCGCACTCCCTTCAAAGGGCTATTATGCAGAGATATGCCGATCTGTAGCCGTTTCGTCACAGTAACATGCCAACAAGTATTGGATGTCAATGACTAATTTCTATAATCAGTTTATGCTTTTTGGTTGTTTCTGGTAGGACTTGCTCGGTGGCCTTTCTGTAGGTTCATGGGGGATCAAAGGTGGCAGCAGGATTAGATCAGGTCGAGGAGATTAGGGAGGAATGTAACTAGAAATCCTCATACACCTGTATATGATGTCTGAGTCTATGAGAGCTGTGCTCTAAACCATCTATTAGCAGGAAGTCACGAACGTATCACAAGGCTCAGCCAACTGAAGATAATAAGAACAAATTTATTACAACTCTCTACACATACAAACGAAACTGGCTATTCATCATCATCAAATGTCATGCCGATTGGCGTGGGCGATCATGCTTCTCCATATATTGCGATCTCCGACGGCATGGATCAGTTCAGGTGTTGACTCCCTTCCGTGCCATGACAGAAGATTGTCAAGAACTTTCTGTCGCTGTCTTCCTCTATCTATATTTTCACAAATTTTACGGTTGTCACAACACGTTCCAGATTGTGTCTTCTCATAATGTGGCTAAAAATTTACGACGGCCTATTTCTAATATTTGTGATAAGGCGTCTTTACGACTTAGTCTACCTCAAAACGTCCAGATTGTGCAATCAATTAATTTTCAGCATTCTTCTATGAAATCACATGACCAAGGTTTATGTGGATGTTTTTTTCTGTCGTTTACTAATCAACCAGATGAACCATTCAACCAGACTCCCCTAGCATATTTTCTTTAGATCCCATTATATGTTCACTGTACAATGAGAGCAAATCAGGAGAAGGCATACAATCTTGTCTGACGTCCTTCTTTAGGCATTGAAATGTTCCTACCAGGTTGTTGATTCTTATGTCTGCTATTTTCTGTCAATATGTGTTTCTTATTATTCGCATATCTTTGCCATCAGTGTTTAATTATTCTGGTATTTTGATTATTTCGTCGTGTATCACATTGTCAAGTGCTTTTGCGTAGTCTGTGAAGCAGAAGTAAAGATCTATTTTTACTTCTATAGCTCTTTCTAATAGTGTCCTGAGACATCTATATATAAATAGCACTGTTTGTGCGCTTTCCCTCTTCACATCCACACTATTCATCACTAATTTCTGGTTTCATCTTGTTTCTTATACTTTTCGTAATTACTCTGAGTAACAGCTTTGCCATGTGGCTCATAAACTTATCCTTACATTCTAAAAGCGCCTGGTTTCTTTGGCAGAGCCATAAAGATGGATTTTAATAGATCACAACGAATATATCTACTAGTGTAGATAGCATTTACAAATTGTGTCAATATTTCAATTCCAAAATCACCCACAGCCTGTACTTCCTACAATCAAATGTTGCCTGGGCCGAGTGTCTTTCCTTGCATCACGTTTTTGTTTTTTCCCGCTCGTTCGCTTTGAGTTCAAGCGTAGTCCATACACTCTATAGTGATGAAGGACTGAATTTTGCGTGTGGGTTAGCTTTCCCTATTAACAGTATCCCTCGCCAGCAGGCCAACCCACTCCGACTTCAGAGGTATTTGTAATTAACGTTCCCAGGTCAAGGACGACAGGTCAACATTTTAGTCCAGCAGTCCGGTGTAGGGGGTTCTTACATCATGTGATGTAGTGCATCTTCAACTTCCGCTGCAAGTATTGGTGGACCCTCACCTTGTTTTGAATACTTTCATCTGGTCTCCTATCTTTCTACAGCTCTTCCACATATTCCGTCCGTCTATTGACTATATCATCTTGTCCCATCAATATTGCACCATTCCTCGATTTTAAACTACCAGTGGTATTTCGTGTTTCATAGCAGTTATTTTATTTATTCGTTGATACATGGAATCTGACTCTTTTCCAAGTTTGTCCCAATTTCCATGGACTGTTAATTCAGTCAGATTTCTTTAGCCTCTTTGCATGTATATACTATTTCTTTATGTATTCTATTATATTCTTCTTTATCTTGCTTGCGTGCATGCGTGTGTGTGGAGAGAGTGATTGAGTGAGAAATGATGGGGGAATGTGTCAGTGCATGCATTCGTACGTGTATGTGTGAGAGTGAGTGAAGGAGTGTGTGCGTGCGTGCATGCGTTCGTGCGTACGTGTATGTGTGAGAGAGTGTGATTGAGAGAGTGAGTGTGTGTGTGTGTGAAGGATTGTGTGTGAGAGAGTGAGACAGTGGGAGAGTTGATGTGTTAGTGTGTGTGTGTGAATGCGCGCACACGTGTGAGTGTGTGTATATGAAAGAATACACAGAGAGAGAGAGAGAGAGAGAGAGAGAGAGAGAGAGAGAGAGAGAGAGAGAGAGAGAGAGAGAGAGAGCTGAGCAGATGCATGTCATGTAACACGAATGTTATGTAACACGCGAATCCATATGTTTGTGTATTCTCATCTGTCATATTATCAGTTAAATACCACTTGATTTTATCATGCATAATATAAACTCATGTTCATTACTGTAGTTTGAGTGAGAGAGTCAATGAGTGTGAATGAGAGACAGAATTAGTGAGCGGGAGAGTGAATGAGTGAGCATGAGAGTGAATGTGAGCATGAGAGTGAATGAGTGAGCGCGAGAGTGAATGAGTGAGCGTGAGAGTGAATGAGTGAGCGCGAGAGTGAATGAGTGAGCGTGAGAGTGAATGAGTGAGCGTGAGAGTGAATGAGTGAGCGTGAGAGTGAATGAGTGAGCGCGAGAGTGATAGAGTGAGCGCGAGAGTGAAAGAGTGAGCGTGAGAGTGAATGAGTGAGCGTGAGAGTGAATGAGTGAGCGCGAGAGTGATAGAGTGAGCGTGAGAGTGAATGAGTGAGCGTGAGAGTGAATGAGTGAGCGCGAGAGTGAATGAGTGAGCGCGAGAGTGAATGAGTGAGCGTGAGAGTGAATGAGTGAGCGCGAGAGTGAATGAGTGAACGCGAGAGTGAATGAGTGAGCGCGAGAGTGAATGAGTGAGCGTGAGAGTGAATGAGTGAGCGTGAGAGTGAATGAGTGAGCGTGAGAGTGAATGAGTGAGCGCGAGAGTGATAGAGTGAGCGGGAGAGTGAATGAGTGAGAGTGTGTGTGTGAGTGAATGAGTGAGCGTGAGAGTGAATGAGTGAGCATGAGATTGAATGAGTGAGCATGAGATTGAATGAGTGAGCGTGAGAGTGAATGAGTGAGCATGAGAGTGAATGAGGGAGCGCGAGAGTGAATGAGTGAGCATGAGAGTGAATGAGGGAGCGCGAGAGTGAATGAGTGAGCGTGAGAGAGAGAGAGAGAGAGAGAGAGAGAGTGTGTGTGTGTGTGGTGTGTGTGTGTTGGAGCATCACTACTTTTACATCACATACTTTTTATGTACACATTTTTCTCCATGTTTAACATTTTTATGAGACTGCTCATGACAATTGTCAGTGTATGTGTGTGAGTAAAGTGTGGGAGTTTGTTCATACTAGTTTCAATACTAACGTGAGACATTTTGTATGTGCCTAGATGTGAGGAAGTGTGAGTGTATGTGGAGGATGTGTGTGAGTGTGGGGATATGTGTGGGTGGGAGATGTGTGGGTGGGGAAATGCGTTTGGATGGGTTGGGGTGTGTGGTTTTGGTGGGTAGTGATATTTCTGGGTGTTGGTGGGATGTGTGGATGGGTGTGTGGGGTGAAAGTAGGGGTGTGGGGGATGTGTATATGGGTGGAGGATATGTGTATGGGATGGATGCGGGGGATGTGTGTTTATGTGGGCGGGGTTGTGTGGGTAGGGGATTGTGTTGGGTGGATTGGGGATGCAAGGGCGGGTGGAGATAAGTGTATGGTGTGTGGGTATGAGCTATGTGTGCGGTGTGTTGGTGCGGGATGTGTGCATGATGTGTGGGTGGAGGGTATGTTTGTGGTGGTATGGGTGAGGATATGTGTGTGGGTGGAGGATAGTGGGTGGTGCGGGGGATGTGTGTGATGGGTGCGGGGAATGTGTGTATGGGTGGGATATATGTGGGGGTGAGTAGGGGATGTGTGGTGGTTGGGGGAAGTATGTGGGGTTGTGTGGGTGGGAAATGTGTGCGTGGATGGGGAATGAGTGGGTGAGGGTGTGTGAGTGGCTTAGGGTTGTGTAGGTCAGAGAGGGAGTTGTATGTGTCGGGAAGGGATGTGTGAGTATGTGGAGGATGTGTGTGGTGTAGCGAAACGCCAGTGGCCCATGTCCTTATGTATTCTGTTATTCTTGGTAAACAGGGGGAAACGGCTTTCGGAAGCTCTCAGTTCTCTTGTTTGCTCAAATCTATATGAAAGATAGTTCTTTGGGGTATTTTCATACCACAATCTTTACATGGAGCGAGTAGACAATGTCTTTCCTTTCGGGGAGACCCGATCGAGCACCTTGCGCCAAATGTGCACTGGTGCGGCTGCTGGGAATTAATGGCAGGGCCAACACCTACCGTTTGCAAGTTGCAACTTGTCAAAGTTAATTAAAGATAACGACAGAAGTGCAACTACTACTGAGACATTTTGAAAGGTAAACTTGGGTTGTGGGTGGTCCAGACAGACCTGGACTTATAAATGTATTTTGTCTCAAAGGGGAAGATGAATTGGCGAAAAGCCAATCATAACCAACGAAGAGTTGGTTGACCGTTGGCAATCTAAATGGGCGTCTTGTTCTTGGCATAGCCGGGGAAGTGAAACGGAACAATATATCTCCCCAGAGGATTTCATTTGTTCTTGGCGTCAGATGAGCTGTTGCTATCTTTCTGTCTACGGCTTGAATTGGGCATCTGGTCATCTTTCTGTGGAATATCATCATTGGATAGCTATAGTAATCTATGATCTATCTTCTTGAGCCAGAGGAGGCTAGCCACAGGACTATCTCTTTCGTCTGTCACTCGATAGGATGATGTCGGGAGGATAATGGACTCCTCTATCTCACTGAGAGAATCTGAATTTATCTACCCCTTGGCTTGTGCAGGGCAATGCCGGTACATTGGGGCGACAGCTCAGTCGAGAGCGGCGGCCGGGAGGGGTAGTATCTTCTTTGAATGGGGAAATACACGGTGTGCCATATAACCCCACTTAGGGGGGAGAAACACACCGAATTGCTGGGCGCACCACACCACAAGATCTTAGGTGTGAGAAAGGCATGGTTTGCAAGTGAGAGGGAAGCATGGAAATGAATGTGCCCAATAGTAATAAAGGCTTGGTATGAGTGTGGAGTGTGAGTCGTGTAAGCAAAAAGTACCTAGGGTCAAACGACAGGACTCCGTCAAGCTAAAGGCCTAGTCTATAAAAGACACCGCTAATCCAGGACCTCTTGTCAGGTCGGGCAAGTTCAATCAGGGCTCTTGATTAGGATGTATGTATATATGTTGGTAAGGCAGCTGATGTGCTGAGACCATAAGGAGTCTTCATGTCGGCTGTACCAGAAGTTTAGGCTGGAGACTCTCACAAATGTTTGTCCTTTCCAGGGTCCTTGTTTGGGTGATATGAACAGTCGACGGGGCTCTACGCAGAAAGTATGTTAATGACTCTGCCATGGCAAGGTTTGGGCCATGCTAAGTCCGTGGATATGTCACCTACGAGATAGAGCCACTGCTGACCTTGAAAGGATGACCATCAGCTGTACTGAAACATTACCAGTCATCTCGATACGGTCCATCAGCTGTACTGAAACATTACCAGTCATCTCGATACGTAGGAATTGTGTCCTTTTGTAATAGTGGCTGAACCCGCCAATCACCCAGACACACCCATCAATCTATGAGAACAGTACTCCAGATTATTATTTCCTACCTGACAGTATGCCAAGTGATTCCATGGTATTTCCCTAGAACATTTGATTCATAAAAACTGTGGTCCATGGAACGGGGAAGTTCGGTGCTACAGAAGGCTGTTATACATACAACCCAGTACCTGAAAGCAAGGAGGACTTCTCATTTGGTGAGCGATATGTGGACAGAGCGGACCTTGACTACAGCTTGGTCTATGATGTAAAGCCTTGATGCTCTGGGTCTGAACTTTATCCGTGTTGTGTCTGTTAGAACTATCTGTGTTAACTGCCTTGATGTTTTCCTGTGCTGTCCTTTATTGATTTAATAAATCACTTTTAGTTTATTCCAAAGATCACTGCGTTATATATATGGATCAGCCAGAAGAACACTGCAGGAAATAGGTCCTTAGGTCGAAAGAAAGAGTGACAGTGAGTCCAGGGAAAACGGAGGAGGGTTGGCAGGTAAAGACCTATGCCAGCCAGGGCTATATAGAAGATTATTGAAATATTGTGATAGGGCTATTTGGGACCCTCCACGTAGCTTGTTACATGTGGGTAGGGGTATTGTGATCGTGAGATGTTTGGTTGGGGGTGGGTGGGAATGTGTAGTGAAGGATGTATGCGTGAGTGAGTGTGTGTTGGTGGACGCGTAGGGAATGCGTGTGTGGGTGGGGAGAGGTGTGTGGTGTGTTGGTTGGGGATATTGTGTGTGTGAGGTATGTGTATGTTTTGTGGTGTGTGAGTGGGGATATGTGGGGTGGATGGGTACGGGTATCTGTGTGGGTGTGGTGGGAATATTGTGTGGTATCTGGGTGGGGGATATATGTGTGGTGTGTAAGTGGAGATGTGTTGGTGAGGGATATGTGTGTGTATGTGTGGGTTGGGAATATTGCGTGGTAGGGGTGTATGTGATGTGCGGGTGGGGATTGGGTTAAGGCATGTGTGGGTGGGTGGAAGTTGTATGTGTGGGTGGTGGGGTGTGTGTGAGTGGTTTGGGGATGTATGGGTGGTTAGGGAGGTGTGTGGGGGGGGGGTAGGGACATGTCAGTTGGTGGGGGTGTGTGTGTATGGTTTGGGGATGTGTGAGTGGATGTGCGATGTGTGGGTTGGTGGGGGATTGTGTGCGTGGGGAGGGGAATAAGTGGTCGATGGAGATGTGGCTGGGGGATGGGTGGTTTGAGGTGTGGGTGGGGAGAGGATGTGTGGGTTAGGATATGGATGGGCGTGGGATGTGTGGGTTAGTGGGGGAATGTTTGTGGGTGGCGAGTGTGTTTTGGTTGGGGGATCAGATGAGGGTAGTGTGTGTGGGTGGGGGATGTGCGCGAGGGGGATGGGTCGGTTGGTGGGGTATGTATGTGTCCCTGGTGTGCGTGTGTGTGGGTAGGTGGGTGGGTGTGTGTGTGTGTGGGTGGGGTGATGTATGGATAAGTGGGAGATGGGCCTCATAACATGGTAATAAGCCTTGTTTATGTTTACAACATTCATTTCACAATGTTTATTTTTCTTCCTATGTAAATGTACAATGCTCTTGATGAATGAAAGACGAGTGATTGGAAAGGCCGAATGTAAGACGGGCCTGCGCGCCCAATTTGTGACCCTAATAAAGTTGATTTGATTTGATTTGATTTGATTTTGCTTTTTCTTTGTTCTTTCGTCCATCATCTGCAGAATTTAATCTGCAATTCATTTCTTTTTTTTTCTTTTTTTTTTTGCAATTCTATGTTCATGTGGAATGATTTCCTTTGTTATCTGTTGGAATGATTGTCGCAACATGTCCCATTGTTCATCAATTGTCTGAATTATCTCCATGGCATTGCATCTGTTGATTTACAGTAACATTGTACCTTTCTCTAATTTCTTTGTCTTTTTAAGTAAAGCTAGATTTAACTTGATGTACTTTGGAGTCTTCTTTTCAGTTTGAAGTCTTAACCGTATAGTTCCTATAAATGTTGCTATGTCCATCTACAAATGGTCTACTGTTCTTCTCCTACTAAACTGCTTCTGATGCTCCTACTAATCTGCTTCTGAATCTATTTTGAATTTGTATGTAGTCTTTTTTATTGCGAATATTCTCTACAGGAATCCCCCACGTGTATGCTTGACGAGGACGGGGTTTCAATCATGTGTTTCCTATTATCATTTCATCACATTATGTCCATGCTGTAAACTTCAATTCAAGCTTAATGTGTAGAGTTAAAGTTAAAAGTTAGTTACATACCCTTTACAGGACGTCGCAGTCAATACCGGCATTTTAGCTGTTGTAATCTCTTGGCAAATTTACGTTCAGTAGTTTGCCATTGCTTTCTGAATGACCGGCACCTATACCATTATAAACCAACGCAAGGCGATCTGCTGCCAAATCTCCCGCAGCTTTGTTTCGAACGTGGATTTGCGAGATTACTAACTTCGTGCGTAACGCTTTCGTCACTGAGCCGCCATGGATCTAAATCAGTGGTTCTCAACCTTTTTTGGCCCATGCCCCTCTTCACCATATGTGAGAGCCCCCACCCCCAGATCGCCATACAAATATTGCACTTGAAAGCCGATGTATTGACAAATAAATATTTGCATGCTGGTTAATTATATTGAAGATTGTCATAAATCGTCTGTTGATGTAGTTTGGGGCTTTCACATCTGTTACTTTGTAAGGGACTGAACAGACTGTGCGTGCAGCTAAACCCAGAAACAACATGCTGGGTTAAATCCTTTGTGTACGACATTAATCTGAATATTTTAGCATTTGAATGTTTCTAAAAATACAATTGGAATGTTTATGTTGGCCTTTGGCAGTGTTTAATAAATACTTTTGTTGCTGCTTTTAAATTTTGTCAGGACGCTGTATCAATTTGAAATTGAGATCACTGCATGTATGTTAGGCGGCGAGTCAAGACTCATAATTGGGTTGTGGGACGCAGAGGTGTTTCCAAGGCACCAGGGCCGGGTTATATACTGGCCAAGACCTATTGACGCGTCCTCGTCGAGCGTCCTGGGCAACAGGTCCCTTCGGGGTCCTGGCTAAGGTCAATAGGGTCGCCGATTCCTCCGAAGTCGGAGAGTGTCTGCCTGTACGGCGAGGCACCACCAGTCTGCACACCAATAAGCCAGACATGGGACAACGGATACTCAAGCAAACTTCAAGTCCTGTATGACATCACACTGATGTTGGACAACAGGATGCCTTCATCCGACATACAGGACTTCGCGTTGGAGCTCAAGCCAACGAACACAAGCAAGCATAATTGGGTTGTTGTGAGTTGCAGTCTACATCAGTAGCAAAATTCTGGAAGTCAAAAGATGTTAAAGTTAGCACCAAACTTAGAATGCTAACTGTGGCATTACACCAGTACAACAACAGCCATCACAAACAAGGGCAAGGACACCAGTACAACAACAGTAATCACAAACAAGGGCAAGGACTAGCACGATTACTAATAATGTACATCATCATCATGGTGATAAGCGTGGGAGGTCATGGTTCGGCCTCTAACACCATCACCTGAGTACTGGATCAAGTCTGTGCTCTTGTCTCAGTTATGTCATATGATCAACCCATCTCTACCTTCCCCTTGCTTTTGTGCCAGTTATGTCATATGGCCAACCCATCTCTCTACCTCCCCCTTGCTCTTGTGCCAGTTATGTCATATGGCCAACCCATCTCTCTACCTCCCCCTTGCTCTTGTGCCAGTTATGTCATATGATCAACCCATCTCTCTACCTCCCCCTTGCTCTTGTGTCAGTTATGTCATATGGCCAACCCATCTCTCTACCTCCCCCTTGCTCTTGTGCCAGTTATGTCATATGGCCAACCCATCTCTCTACCTCCCCCTTGCTCTTGTGCCAGTTATGTCATATGGCCAACCCATCTCTCTACCTCCCCCTTGCTCTTGTGCCAGTTATGTCATATGGCCAACCCATCTCTCTACCGCCCCCTTGCTCTTGTGCCAGTTATGTCATATGGCCAACCCATCTCTCTACCTCCCCCTTGCTCTTGTGCCAGTTATGTCATATGGCCAACCCATCTCTCTACCTCCCCCTTGCTCTTGTGCCAGTTATGTCATATGGCCAACCCATCTCTCTACCTCCCCCTTGCTCTTGTGCCAGTTATGTCATATGGCCAACCCATCTCTCTACCTCCCCCTTGCTCTTGTGCCAGTTATGTCATATGGCCAACCCATCTCTCTACCTCCCCCTTGCTCTTGTGCCAGTTATGTCATATGATCAACCCATCTCTCTACCTCCCCCTTGCTCTTGTGCCAGTTATGTCATATGGCCAACCCATCTCTCTACCTCCCCCTTGCTCTTGTGCCAGTTATGTCATATGGCCAACCCATCTCTACCTTCCCCTTGCTCTTGTGCCAGTTATGTCATATGGCCAACCCATCTCTCTACCTCCCCCTTGCTCTTGTGCCAGTTATGTCATATGATCAACCCATCTCTCTACCTCCCCCTTGCTCTTGTGCCAGTTATGTCATATGGCCAACCCATCTCTCTACCTCCCCCTTGCTCTTGTGCCAGTTATGTCATATGGACAACCCATCTCTACCTTCCCCTTGCTCTTGTGCCAGTTATGTCATATGGCCAACCCATCTCTCTACCTCCCCCTTGCTCTTGTGCCAGTTATGTCATATGGCCAACCCATCTCTCTACCTCCCCCTTGCTCTTGTGCCAGTTATGTCATATGGCCAACCCATCTCTACCTCCCCCTTGCTCTTGTGCCAGTTATGTCATATGGCCAACCCATCTCTCTACCTCCCCCTTGCTCTTGTGCCAGTTATGTCATATGGCCAACCCATCTCTCTACCTCCCCCTTGCTCTTGTGCCAGTTAAGTCATATGGCCAACCCATCTCTCTACCTCCCCCTTGCTCTTGTGCCAGTTATGTCATATGGCCAACCCATCTCTCTACCTCCCCCTTGCTCTTGTGCCAGTTATGTCATATGGCCAACCCATCTCTACCTCCCCCTTGCTCTTGTGCCAGTTATGTCATATGACCAACCCATCTCTCTACCTCCCCCTTGCTCTTGTGCCAGTTATGTCATATGGCCAACCCATCTCTCTACCTCCCCCTTGCTCTTGTGCCAGTTATGTCATATGACCAACCCATCTCTACCTCCCCCTTGCTCTTGTGCCAGTTATGTCATATGGCCAACCCACCTCTCTACCTCCCCCTTGCTCTTGTGCCAGTTATGTCATATGGCCAACCCATCTCTCTACCTCCCCCTTGCTCTTGTGCCAGTTATGTCATATGGCCAACCCATCTCTACCTCCCCCTTGCTCTTGTGCCAGTTATGTCATATGATCAACCCATCTCTCTACCTCCCCCTTGCTCTTGTGCCAGTTATGTCATATGGCCAACCCACCTCTCTACCTCCCCCTTGCTCTTGTGCCAGTTATGTCATATGGCCAACCCATCTCTCTACCTCCCCCTTGCTCTTGTGCCAGTTATGTCATATGATCAACCCATCTCTCTACCTCCCCCTTGCTCTTGTGCCAGTTATGTCATATGGCCAACCCATCTCTCTACCTCCCCCTTGCTCTTGTGCCAGTTATGTCATATGGCCAACCCATCTCTACCTCCCCCTTGCTCTTGTGCCAGTTATGTCATATGGCCAACCCACCTCTCTACCTCCCCCTTGCTCTTGTGCCAGTTATGTCATATGGCCAACCCATCTCTCTACCTCCCCCTTGCTCTTGTGCCAGTTATGTCATATGATCAACCCATCTCTCTACCTCCCCCTTGCTCTTGTGCCAGTTATGTCATATGGCCAACCCATCTCTCTACCTCCCCCTTGCTCTTGTGCCAGTTATGTCATATGGCCAACCCATCTCTCTACCTCCCCCTTGCTCTTGTGCCAGTTATGTCATATGGCCAACCCATCTCTCTACCTCCCCCTTGCTCTTGTGCCAGTTATGTCATATGGCCAACCCATCTCTCTACCTCCCCCTTGCTCTTGTGCCAGTTATGTCATATGGCCAACCCATCTCTCTACCTCCCCCTTGCTCTTGTGCCAGTTATGTCATTTAGTTGTAACCGCATAAGGAGAGAGATGTTGAGATAGGGCACAACGCTGACTATTTATGGGCCATAGGAAAAGAAACGAATACAAAGAAGACAAAGAGAAGCTCATCTTATCTCCACGGTTAACAAGAAAAGAATAGGTATAAGACAGAAGAACTTCAGGATTCTAGCGGGGAACTATGCCTTAATGCATATTCCAGACAATAGATCACCGAGATGGGCTGAACCAACATTAATGAATGGAACAAACAATTACCAACATTACTTGAACAACAAAGACTAAACATAACACATCATTAACAACTAATGAAACCTTTATTGGATGACTCTTATGGTCTGAAAATAAATGGATACCCAGGCACAACACATGATTAATGTAATTACAGTAATGGAAACCTATATTCCCACTGTGAGGGTCACTGCTGCCTAACATCCATGGTCACATGACCGAGTACCCATCCAGCAGATCAATAAGAATATAACAAGAAATTTCAGGGCTAACAATAACGATAACAACGGGGACGGACTCTCTATTGATCTCACCCCAGAGCTCGCCAATGGGCGGTACATGCAGAAAATGGAATATAAAAAACCCACAGTTAGAGATAACTGCTGGTTAGCACCAACCACAGGTGTGGTCTCCAATTAACAGTGAGACCTAAACCTTGTTCAGCTGAGTCTAAGGATACTTGCTATCAGTACCCACACAGGGCACCCGTGTACAGAACCTGACTGGGACAAGCGCAAGGAAAAGTCACAACTTGGCCAAAAACATAATTACAGTCATGGTAAGGACACAAACATTAGTGGGAAGAACCATCAGCCAGTCAATCAGAAAAGAAGACCTGAAACTCTAAATCTGAGGATGAGCCTTACAGTGCGGAGACGGGACTCGCCATCCTGAGACACATAACACAACACTATAGATGCCTGTAGTTCACAGCGGAAATCAGTGGATTGATTTCCAGATATTACAGGGACCCCTGTGCATCAGCCAAACCCAATATTGTGCCTACTACCACCAGATAAAGTCACGTCCCCAAACTGACTGGGACACATTACTATAACAGGACCACAACTTCAAAAATAGAAGTATAAACATGAGTGTGAAAAGCTCAAACAAATCGAGCCAGAAACTATAACTTTAACCATACAATAAAAAACTAAGGTATGGAAAGCTCAACTATGGGGTCAGTTGGGGGAGGAGGAAAAATGGGGATCGAAAAAAAAAAAAACAAGAATATACTTCTCCGTTGCTATGATTAAGGAGTTACATCCTCAGGCAAAACCGTACCCGGGGGTTCTTGCAGAGCATCTTTTCTGAGCTCAGTCGAACTGGTTTTACTTCTTCACAGATCTGTACATCTGTTGGTGGGGAATACAGAGACTCATCCAGGTCACGCTGGAGGCATTCAGGCTTCTCCGTGGGTGAGGATGAGTTGAGGAGACCAGCTCGGGTCCACTCCTCTTGGGACCACCCGTCCGTCTGTATCGGCGGTTGTTCCAGAACTGACCCGCTCGGCAAAAACTGTGCCAATTTTTCCGCCGGTTAAATTACCCAGCATACATCAGCCATGGGGGAGGGGTTCTGGTCGTTGCATCATCCCAACATCATCAGGTTTAGCCGTGTCGTGTCACGCTGTTTCATAGCCAACTCATCTCTCTACCTTCCCCTTGCTCTTATCCCCGCTATGTCATATGGCCAACCCATCTCTTTACCTTCCCCTTGCTCTTATCCCAGCTATGTCATATGACCAACCCATATCTCTGCCTTCCCTTTTTTGCTCTTGTCCCAGCTATGTCATATGGCCAACCCACCTCTGCCCCCTTGCTCTTGTCCCAGCTATGTCATATGTCCAACCCACCTCTGCCCCCCTTGCTCTTGTCCCAGCTATGTCATATGTCCAACCCATCTCTCTGCCTTCCACTCGCTCTTGTCCCAGCTATGTCATATGTCCAACCCATCTCTCTGCCTTCCACTCGCTCTTGTCCCAGCTATGTCATATGTCCAACCCATCTCTCTGCCTTCCACTCGCTCTTGTCCCAGCTATGTCATATGTCCAACCCATCTCTCTGCCTTCCACTTGCTCTTGTCCCAGCTATGTCATATGTCCAACCCATCTCTCTGCCTTCCACTCGCTCTTGTCCCAGCTATGTCATATGTCCAACCCATCTCTCTGCCTTCCACTCGCTCTTGTCCCAGCTATGTCATATGTCCAACCCATCTCTCTGCCTTCCACTCGCTCTTGTCCCAGCTATGTCATATGTCCAACCCATCTCTCTGCCTTCCACTTGCTCTTGTCCCAGCTATGTCATATGTCCAACCCATCTCTCTGCCTTCCACTCGCTCTTGTCCCAGCTATGTCATATGTCCAACCCATCTCTCTGCCTTCCACTCGCTCTTGTCCCAGCTATGTCATATGTCCAACCCATCTCTCTGCCTTCCACTCGCTCTTGTCCCAGCTATGTCATATGTCCAACCCATCTCTCTGCCTTCCACTTGCTCTTGTCCCAGCTATGTCATATGTCCAACCCATCTCTCTGCCTTCCACTCGCTCTTGTCCCAGTTATGTCATATGTCCAACCCATCTCTCTGCCTTCCACTCGCTCTTGTCCCATCAATGTTGCCAATAGTCACTAAAATGCTGTAGTTTACATGCCCACAAGAATTCATTGTCTACGTCTGATTTCTGTAATCAGTTTACGCTTTTCATTTGTTTCTGGTAGGACTTGCTCGTTTGTATTTCTGTCAGTTCATGGGAGATCAAAGGTGTCAGAATAATGAGATCAGGTCGGGAAGATGTGGGGATGGGGGTATATCATTAGAAATCCTCATACAACTGTATTTGATGTCTGAGTCTATGAGAGCTGTGTCATCTGTTACCTGGAAAATCATAAACGAATCACTTCAGAGGTACTTGTAATTAACGTCCCCAAGTCAAGGACGATAGATGAACATTTTTGTCCAGCTGTCCTGTGTAGGGGGGTTCCTACATCATGTGATGTAGTGCATCTTCAACTTCCGATACAAGTAGTGGCGGACACTCACCCCTGCTTTGAATATTTACATCCGGTCTCCTATATTCATACAGGACTTCTAGATATTCCGTCTGTCTATTGACTATATTATCATGTCCCATCAATATTACACCGTTCCTCGATTTTAAACATCCAGTGGTACTTCTTCGTGTTTCCTAGCAGTTATTTTATTTATTCGTCGATACATGGAATGTGAATCTTTTTCCATAGTTTGTCCCAATTACTATGCATTGATATTCAGTCAGATTTCTTTAACCTCTTTACGTGTATGTACTATTTCTTTACATGTTCTATTATATTCTTCTTGACTTTGCTTTTTCTTTGTTCTTTCGTCCATCATCTGCAGAATTCCATCTGCCATTCGTTTCTGTGTGTGCTATTCTATGTTCATGTGTGTCACACGTCTTCTTAATGATAATATCACGAAGTTCTTACGATGATATGCTCATGATATTATTGTGTGATGGTCGTTGTCTAGGTAACGATACTCATGGTGTGTCAATGGAGATATCTGTCTTGCAATGTAACTCACCCCCGCAGTGCATATTCACCAGGCATTAAACAAGATTCCGTTGGCGCACATAATCCTTTATTACAGAAATAAGACGGACAAACGGAACATGTTTATACATCCAGAAACATAATGTAATCCATAGAATATAAATATCCTCCTCACAATTTAACCAGCACACATCAATGCCTTCTCACGGCTGGCTTCTAATCTCAATCCACAAGACAGGTAATCCAGCTACAATCCTCGGCTGGATCTCACACAATACAACCCACACATTGGGTTGGAGCCACTGCTCAACTATAGAACCCACTCTGGGTTTTGGCCTACACTCAATACAGAACCCACTCTGGGTTCAGGCCTGTCTTCCCAACTAGAAGAACAACACAACACGGAGCTCTCTCTTAAACGACCTGACCCGCAGTCAGTCTCCTCTCTCACTCAGCCTTTCTAGTCTCCTCACTTCACACAACACACAACTCTCCTTCCGCCATCCCCCCTGGGGCCACACTCACCCTTCCCATTATTTCTCAGTACTGGCTGTTTTCTCATAGCCAGGTCAGTCGCTTTACTGTCTCCCACTCTCATCTCCATTCTTCCTCATGCCCGGTCACTCACCTCAATGTCAGTGACCCAGGCTTATGTCATTACCCCCCTCTTAAAAGAAAACTTCGTTTTCAAATATTGGGAGACTAAAACTTACTAAACATGTGACCCAGACATATAGCCTGGGTAGCCCTAAGTATGGCTGCACCTTACTCCAGCTACCACCCTAAATAATACACCAAATGCTCATAGTACACTCCTATATTCCTCACACATAAATACAACCATCTATCTTGTGTATCAATGCATGAACTAATACATCACATCATAATAATAATACATCATAGAAAAGCATTATACTTATGTACCCACAGGTCTCTTACTACTTCACGACCCCACAATACTATTTGTGTACCGACCCTATATCAGGTGGTTCTGTTCTTGCATTAACCCACCTCTGATTCCTGTCGATGCTGTGTCTATCTTTCATGTACCCATGACTCATGGTACCTCTACAATTACAACATCTGTTTGCTATCCCTAGCCCTGGGTCAGTAATGTCGCGAAAACTCTTTTGACCTGACTCAACTTTCCTATCTGCATATTGCACCGTTACACTTGCGTCTCTGTTTAGTCTGAGCTCTTTATTCAATCTTGGCCCATATACCTGGCACCTTGCTTTCTGCTGCATACGCCTTATGCCTATGTGCCCTGCACATGCACTATCCTGAGCTGTTCTAGTATATCGGTCTCTATCTGCTAAAGGTACTGCTCCTTGCCCACGTGCAGTTCTGCTATCTGAAAACCTGCGAGTGAGAACCTTGTTCTTCCTCTCGAAGCACCATCTACCTTTCTTTGACTGCCTATGTTCTACTCTCCTACACCCTTGGGAACATTTGTTCAGAGTAGTATCTTGTCTCTGGGAGTCACTAGCACTATATTTGGGATCCATTCTCATCTGCTCAGCTGTACTATCCTTGTCCTGAGTTCCTGTGTCTACTTCAAGTGCCTCTTCTACCTCAGCTATACTCTCTAATTTAGGTTCTCTTGTGGTAACTACCTCGTTACTGCTTACACTATGTTTTTGCTCCCAATAAACTACTTCCTCTTCTGTACAATCTTTAACTCCTATAACATTTCCTATGATCAAATCAGCCACTGGTGAGTCCAGAACACACGCTGTCACTCTTCCCGTGATATGTGGTGTTTTTACTGTTATTATGGCTACTGGGTAGAACTCTACTGTGCCATTGAATGTTATGCATCTAATCTTTTTCCCTGTATAATCCGAGGGATCTATTAAACTTCTCCTCACTCCGATAGACGTACATCCGGAATCCCTAATTATTAACGCTGGTCTATCATTGACGAATCCCTGATGCAACTTCAGACTTCCTCCTTCATGCACTGCTGATCCTGCTTTTACTGTATGACCACATATTAGGACTGGCTGACTATCTTTTTCAAAAAGAGGTTTGCACCCACTACAATCTTCATTGTTCAGCGTCTCAATTACTTGCGCTGCATTTGAGTGCTCTGTTTCTCTCATCCTACATTGATGGCTGATATGCCCATTCTTTCCACATTTGAAACAAGTAATCTCCCTTTTAGTGTTGTTCGTTGGTCCATCTGATGGTTGTGCATCACACTCTGCTGCCCTGTGTCTCCAGCTCCCACAATTCCAACATCCGGCATAATTTGGACGTCTCTGGAAGTTCCCTCTTCTATATGGGTACCGTCCTACTCTACCAACATTGTTTCCTCGGAAACCATTATCTTGAAGTTCTTGTTGCTCACCTTTCTGTGCGGAATCCACACTTTTCGCCCTTGGTCTGATGACTGGATTCTGGTCCTGTTTAGTGTACGCTGCACAGACTATTTCCTCACTCATTAGTTTCCCAATAGAAACGTTAGGATGTGCCGTCATATAGTTTTGCCCTAACTGAGACATTCTGTCTATGTCCTTTGGCTTCCATTCCTCAAAGAACGCCACTAAATTAGAATTACATGCAGATACTACCTTGTCTCTTAACATTAGATCTACTAATTTATTAAAATCTTTCCCTACTTCTGCAAGCTCCATCCATTTGTTAAATGCATTCTTTACAGTGTTAACAAAGTCTGTGAAATCTTGATTTGTCTCTGGCACTAAATGTCTAAACTTTGTCCTATATCCATGCTCAGTGAGTTGGAACTTAGTCAGCAAACGTTGACGTAAGATAGTGTAGTTGTTCCTTTCTTCTACAGGTAATTTAAACATTGTTTCTAGGGCCTTACCCGTTAAATACTCGCCCAGTCTAATTGCGTACTCGCTTTCTGGGATGCCTAATACCTTCACTGATGCTTCGAATCTCGAAAGATAGGCCTCAAGGCAATCCCGGTCCGTAAAATATGGCAGTTTTAATCTCTGTGACGACTGCGACGGTTTTCTACTTTCCTCACTTTGACCCTTCGATGCAAATTCTAACTTTTTAATAGCAATTTCCGCTTCCATCTTAATCTTCTCTTTCTCAATTTCCATTCTCATGTGTGTCTCTCTCTCTTCCTGTAGACGCTTGGCTTCCATTTCAGCCTGTCTTTGTTCTCTCTCAGCTAACTTTTCTTCCTGTAGACGCTTGGCCTCGAGTTCTGCCTGTCTCTGTTCTCTTTCGGCTTGTCTCTGGTCTCTTTCAATCTGTTGTTGTTCTTTTGTTTCGGCATACTCTTGTAACTCTTTACCTTTCAGGCCTATTCTTTCACCTGCTTCAATATAATCCATTAAAGTAGGCATCTTGTACTTGTGGACACTTTGCTGTGAATCAGCCAACTATAAATGTCCAGACTCCACTGTTATTCTTTGTGTCACTTCCCTAAGTACACCCGCACTCCCTGTGTACATAAATCCGTAGTGCTAAAATATCACTCTGTACTCACCCAGTCACTCTATAAGCACTAGGTAGTGAGGGGGGAAGTATCACCTATACTCCCTTATATCTATATATCTATGACCAAAAGTTCATAAAGTCCCTGGAAATATTGTTAAACATACATATGAATACATATACAAACAAATGGCTGATACCACTAAGTGATGACTATCCAACGCTAGACTTCACAAGCTGAGTACACGGAGACGATGATGACACAGAAATACACCACAGTAACAACCACAAGCTTGTGTAGAGACACCCACAGTGCGCGTAACATATAAACATAAATTGACCAAGACCACTAGACAGCAGAAATGACGAAAGATCACAATACAAAAATATATCCGAACACAACAAATATCATATATAAATATAACGAAAAGAAAGAGAGAAAGAAAAGGAATATATACTGAAAATATACACAGATTTGACGTCAGACAACTCGGCTCTAGATATTGGTTAAGACTCTTTCAATGCCCCTGCACGATACGTCAACTCATTAACGTTTTTCTTACAAAAATATCGTAAGCACCAGAAAGACTAATAAATTATTGTGCTGTATCCCGACTCTCGAGAAACACCCCAACAATTCCCTACTCTTGACAAACACTGGACCACATACAAATAATTGCGTGACACCCGACAACAATAAATATGACGATGGGAGCAAAACAATAAAAAATAATAATGTGTAACTGGTTGGCCGACAAATATGGGCCTATTAATCCGTCGCCAAAAGTTCTTTTTATTCAGTCACCAAAGTTTTTGTTCGCTTTAATCGTTATTCGCAATCCGCTGGAAATGTCTACGACGCTAGATTTCAAACCGACTTCTTGTTTTGTTGAGTGGTTATTGAATTCACTTGGTGATCACAAGTTCCAACTGTCGACAAAAGTTGAAGATGATAGTGATATCCAAACTGTTCTGTCTCGACACAGTCCGTAACGTTATTGTACTTTCTCTGTACGTGGTGGTACTACTGTAATAATCCAAAGTGTTCTCTCGATATGTTGTTACTTTCTTTGCGGAGATGGCGCTTCGCTGTATCATTAATGTTATGGATTTTCGTTATCCGACAAGATTCACCACCAAGAAAAGAAGAATGGCAGCCAATGTTCAGCGCTTTAAATTTGGATATATAGATCCTTATTGGCAAAGAAATACGACAATGGTTGCGATGACGATAAGTTGAAACTGTTTGCTCATAACAGAATAATGATGACAAAGGCTTGAACAAAGACGAAACATTAAATCTGGCTTTCATTCATAAACAAGTTGTTTATCCAGTTCTCTGGAAAATTTCAGTAACTTTCCACTGTGCCCACCCTTGACCTTGCCGGACACCTCAAGTCAGTACTCTTTGTCACAATAATACACACTGTAAACTGACCGGACACTTTTCCCGTCTTACACAAACACTTTCCACTTCTGCCCCCGCACGGCTGCTGTAGGGGTACCGTTACTATCCCCTTCAGTCAACTGTCCGTCAAATCAGCGACTGCCAATTTTTCTCTGTTTTCCAAACATGTACTTCCCCAGTACCTGGACGCTGGTGTACGCACCCGTCCTATTTACTGCGTCGAATAATCTTGACCAGTCAACTTGCAACAACACAGTGCGCTTGCCTCCAGCACACACACACACACCTGTCCTCGCCACTCTGGATTCAACACTCGTCTTTAATTTCAGCACTGCTGCCTGGTATCAAATTTACCTGTCACCGTAATGGACTCTCCCGGTTAGTCTGTATGGCGTGTCTTTATCACCGACTTTTGTGCTGCCGCTGCACCCCCACTCGCTTTAGCGATATGGTTGGTTCCAAATCACCTGTAGTGGACTTCACTTGAACTGTCTGCTAGCTTGTGATTTCCGCCGCGTACCCTCCCCGCGCGCTGACAGTTTTTTTCTTCGATGTGGCGTCTTACACACACAAAAGAATTGCTGTTAATCTCGTGACGCAGTACTGTCTAAATTGATGGCACGAAGACACCGATAATAACTCCTCTCTTTCAGCGAAGAGCCCACAAATATCTCAGAATGACACAAATGTCTATAATGCAATGGGTTTCTCAATATATCCCCGTCGTTCTTGCCAGGACAGTCCCCAGATGTTCTTGATCGGACGTAGCCTCCAGATGTCACACGTCTTCTTAATGATAATATCACGAAGTTCTTACGATGATATGCTCATGATATTGTGTGATGGTCGTTGTCTAGGTAACGATACTCATGGTGTGTCAATGGAGATATCTGTCTTGCAATGTAACTCACCCCCGCAGTGCATATTCACCAGGCATTAAACAAGATTCCGTTGGCGCACATAATCCTTTATTACAGAAATAAGACGGACAAACGGAACATGTTTATACATCCAGAAACATAATGTAATCCATAGAATATAAATATCCTCCTCACAATTTAACCAGCACACATCAATGCCTTCTCACGGCTGGCTTCTAATCTCAATCCACAAGACAGGTAATCCAGCTACAATCCTCGGCTGGATCTCACACAATACAACCCACACATTGGGTTGGAGCCACTGCTCAACTATAGAACCCACTCTGGGGTTTGGCCTACACTCAATACAGAACCCACTCTGGGTTCAGGCCTGTCTTCCCAACTAGAAGAACAACACAACACGGAGCTCTCTCTTAAACGACCTGACCCGCAGTCAGTCTCCTCTCTCACTCAGCCTTTCTAGTCTCCTCACTTCACACAACACACAACTCTCCTTCCGCCATCCCCCCTGGGGCCACACTCACCCTTCCCATTATTTCTCAGTACTGGCTGTTTTCTCATAGCCAGGTCAGTCGCTTTACTGTCTCCCACTCTCATCTCCATTCTTCCTCATGCCCGGTCACTCACCTCAATGTCAGTGACCCAGGCTTATGTCAATGTGGAATGATTTCCTTTGATATCTGTTTGAAGTATTTTCGCAACATGTTCATCAATTGTCTGAATTACCTCAATGACATCGTATCTGTTCTTTACAGTAACACTGTACCTTTATCTAATTTCTTTGTCTTTTTTTTTTTTAAGTTAAGCTAGATTTAACTTGATGTTCTTTTTGGGGTCTTCTTTTTAGTTTTAAGTCTTAATCTTATCGTTCCTGTAGAAGACACGTAGTCGCTATGGCCATTTGCTCCTGATCTAGTAATTTGCTCCTAATAAGTTGCTTCTGAATCTCTCTTGAAATAGTATGTAGTCAACTTGCTTGTGAATGTTATCTACATAAAAGTCATGTAAAGACAAACGAATACATCTAAAGCCACGCTGTAAACTTCTTGTCAAGACAAATATGTAAGTGTGGGTTTAATGTGTTTTTTTTTTTCTTGCTTCAGTTTTTCAGCGGACTTGACCCACGATGATCTAAACTGGGCCAGCGCGGGAGATGACCTCTACCTGGCTTTCCTGCGGGAGATGAGCGACAAGAACATCATCAACAACACACTCCTCATCTTCTTCAGCGACCACGGCGAGCGCTTTGGCAAAATCCGGTAGGTGGCATTTCTGCTAGTTTAATTGCGGTATTTGTTGATTCATTCATCCCAGCGCCATTTGTCATCTATTAGGAGCATGGAAATCGCTCTCCTGCAAGCCTTCAATGCCTTGGAAGATCCGTTGTGGGCAGTGTCGATACAGCGATCACACGCATTTATGGAACTTCTGTAGCTGTCACTGACGACAGGCGAGACAAGATGTGTTACAATTCTTAGCTTCCAGCGTACTCCAATGCTCGGGAACAATCTTCCACAACAATTCAAAGGCATTACTTTCAAAAATATTTATTGTCTCCTACTGGTGTTTACTTCAGTGTGCTAGCTCCGATCCCTTACACTACAGATCCCAGGAAACAACTCGGGACAAATGTCTCTTTTATGCTGATTTAAGAAACTGTCCCTGGGTACACTAGAAAACAGCCAAGAATTTGGTCGTTGAAAAGATAGATGTAGCTGCTCTAGGCACCCGCAGGAGTGAGGGAGAGGAATCAAGATATGCAGGATAAGCATGTTGTTTACGGGCGGAAAGCAATATACCTCCCTGACGCTTCTACTCCTGGAAAGATAGATGTGAACCCCCACTAACAGATATGAGAATAATATGTGCTGTCACTTAAGCTACACAAACATTTACATATAATTATATATATATATATATATATATATATATATATATATATATATATATATATATATATATATATATATATATATATATATATATATATATATGGGATAACTATGAGGTTTAACAAACTACCACTGTGTTTATTTATTATTCATAATGATAATATGATGATGATGATGATAAATTGGTGGTATGCACTACATTGAGTGCATGAGTTTGATCAAATGGTAAGAACTCCATTTATAAATAATAGGTACATAACTCAACTGAAAGAGGCACATAGTCCACGCTCCGTGTTGAAACGCGTTGCACTTTCAGCTTGAAGGATTCCACATTGGTCCCTTTACGAGGATCAGCCACTCGCTTGTGTGTGTGTGGGTTGGTGAATGTTAGTGGCTTCTAAGATAGCTGGAATGAAACTAACGTAGATGGGTAGTATCTAAGTATACTCATCTTATAATATATATGATTGTTACATACACACACACACACGAACACACACGCACGCACACACACACACACACACATATATATATATATACCTATTTAATGGAGTGTTTCCCATATAAGGTCACATCACTTATTCTCTCTCTCTCTTTCTCTTTCTCTCCCTCTCTCTCTCTCTCTCTCTCTCTCTCTCTCTCTCTCTCTCTCTCTCTCTCTCTCTCTCTCTCTCTCTCTTTCACAACGTCTGTGGGAAGGGCGTAGTCACACATTAATGTCGAACTTTAAAGGCCTTCCCTGCACCTGTCTAAAAAACTGAGTGTCCTAATTTCTCTGTCTGTCCTCATGCTGACATTGTGAACTGGTAAAATTTCTCCCTCCAAGTAGTTTCATGCCAATCTTGGTAGGCATTCGAAGTGTTGGTCCAAATAGCCAATGTTATTTTGAACGCTATCAATAGGCTACTCACCCTCCGGAATTTCTCCTAAGTTGTCAGTCTCCAATGTGCGTCGACCTCATACAGGATGAATCTAAATTTATCTCATGTTCATGAATAGGCGAAATACTCATGTAGATTGGATAATGATGGATTTCTCCAAATTATCACATACAACAATAAGAAAACAAATCTCGCAGTGAAAAAGTAAAGATTAGAACTGGAACAATACGTAAAAGGAAAATCCAAAAACTTAGAGTTTGTGAGAGCGATCAGAAACAGAAAACCAATGCAAGCCCTGAAACCAGCAGACAAACGATCAAAATAATATGTTGGTGTTACCTGAGTTTATAGCTTTGGAAATTATGTCGCTGGACTTGAGTCTTTAAGTTGGACAGAACGAGAAGGCACTCTCTCCAGATGGTGTCTTTGGTATGCTATACGTGCGTTTGCGTCGCCGTCTGTTGGCAATGCCCGTAGTTTTTAATACTGTTTTCGACTTCGACGTGATTTCATTTTCGCTCCTCTTTTCACGTGGGATAATTACTTATGTTCTGTCTATTTTTAACTCCTCCCCTTCTCTCACTATGGACTATAGTTCGATCATGTCAATCAATTTTACTGACTCTATGGCATGCGTCTTGAAACACAATTTTTACACGCTTTTTGCCCAAATACATATCAAGCTCCTGTTTCATCCTCGCTTTCCTGGGATTTTAACTAGCTTTATCCCAGTGTTGCGATGATGTGTTAATCCTGCATTCTATTTTGACCGCAGTTGGTCACTTCACAAGTGTCTAGCGGACCGCCTTATCTCCCCGTCTGAACTTAGGAGTTAACCAGTGATATCGGCCTTTTCACAAGCTGGAATGTCACATCTCAACGTTATTTTTTTCCTGCGCTAGTGGTGGTCACTAACTGATTTCCCCACCGTTTCTAGAAAGCAGATCGTTCCCTTTGTATGACGGCTCGCAAATCGACGTCATAAAATCAGAAATTCTCAGCCGCTTGGTGACTTTCTATTTGTAAATATTTTCACTCCGTATGCCATTCTCCATGGCGAAAGCGTTACTGACGCTATTCATGATCCTTCATATCCGCGCTCGAAACACAGCTGCGCGAAATTGGCTGAATTTTTACGAAATGGTTTGGGCGCCTGTCGTTCAGAAATTAATGGCAAACTACTGAACGCAAACTTTCCAATACATCAACAATAGCAAGAAATGCAACAAACTGTTTTTCATTCCGTAAGGGATTTTATTCCTTTTTTTGGAATTAAATATATATTCTGGTGCTGTAGAGGCGTTTCGTCATAATCTCTTCTTCTTCTTCTTCTTCAGCTTTCCGAGCCATTGAGGTTCTTTGCTGCAAATACAATCCGTCTCCATTCGTCTCTCTGGTGAACCTTCTCTTGCCAGTCGTTGATTCCAAGTGCTTGTAGGTCTGTACATGTATTATCTCTCCACCGTCTTCTTGGTCTACCTCGGGGTCTACGGTCATTTATTTCCTGAGTGTAAGCGAGTTTTGTTTCCCTATTATCTTCCATTATTTCTATATGCCCCAGCCATTGTAGTCTATTAGCCTTCATAATACCAGTGATTAGCGGGGACTTAAACAGATCATAAACGTCTTTGTTACTTCTTCTTTTCCACTCTCCACTTTGTGTATCCCTAAAGGGTCCAAAGATACGTCTTAAAATTTTGTTCTCAAAGGTTTGTAACAAGGCTTCATCTCCTTTCGTTGTACTCCAGGTTTCAGAGCCATACAGCACAACTGGTCTGATCAGTGTTTTGTATATTGTGATTTTGGTGTTACGAGATAGCGCCTTTGATTTTAGTAGATGTTGTAGTACATAGTATATCTTATTTCCAGAGTTGATTCTAGTTTGTATTTCTTCCCTTATGATGTTGGAGCAGTTGAAGATTGTACCCAGGTATTTGTATGTTTCCGTTCTTTTAATGGTCATATTATCTATTTGTATGTGGCCAGAGTTTTTAGCCATTCCGTCTCTTGAAATTACCATATATTCTGTCTTATCTTGGTTGATAACCAGCCCCATCTGTTGGGCTTTTTCCTTTAAGTGAGTCAATATTTCCAATGTCTTTTGTTCACTCTGCCCTATAATATCTATATCATCTGCATAACCAAGCAGCTTGGATGTTCCTCCAATATCACATTCCTCCTTTATCTTCCTTACAACTTTCTCTAGAGCCAGATTGAAGAGTAGCGGCGATAGTGCATCACCCTGTTTCAAGCCAGATGTTATTTGGAAGGGGTCATAATCTCTATTCCTTATAAATACAGTCGCAACCTGTCTGAACACTATCTCAGTGCAGACTACATGCCCCCTTACAAGTAATAATAATAATAATAATAATAATAATAATAATAATAATAATAATAATAATAATAATAATAATAATTCAGCATTCCGAGCCATTGAGGATCTTTGCTGCAAATACAATCCGTCTCCATTCGTCTCTCTGGTTGACCTTCTCTTGCCAGTATTTGATTCTAAGTGCTTGTAGGTCTGTATGTATATTATCTCGCCACCGTCTTCTTGGTTTACCTCGGGGTTTACGGTCATTTAATTCCTGAGTGTAAGCGAAATAATAATAATAATAATAATAATAATAATAATAATAATAATAATAATAATAATAATAATAATAATAATAATAATAATAAGTTAGTTAGTTAGTTAGTCGACAGATCATCCTCATTGCACATCGAACCATTCAGTCCATAAGTGCTCGGATCCCCTCCTCAGCAAATCCCGCAACGTGTAGCTGCTAACTACGCCAGTTCTGTGTTGGTTTATCAATCTTCTTTGGCTTCCTGAGTAGTGTTCTTGTTTGGCCACCCCTCTTTTAATTTGTTGCTCTAGCAGTCTGGCCATTGTTGTAGATTCACAGTCATCACTTGGTTCTCGCAAAAGTTTTACTTCTCGTAGAGCATTCAGAATGTCAGCCTGGTCCATGGCGCGTCCACCCTCCACAGTAGCCTCACCTGCGAGCTTGTCAGCCCGCTCATTTCCTTGTACTCCCGCATCCCCTGGCACGAAGATGAAACTAATCTTTGCCAGCCGAGAATAATAATAATAATAATAATAATAATAATAATAATAATAATAATCTTCTTCTTCGGCGTTCCGAGCCATTGAGGTTCTTTGCTGCAAATACAATCCGTCTCCATTCGTCTCTCTGGTTGACCTTCTCTTGCCAGTCGTTGATTCAAAGTGCTTGTAGGTCTGTATATATATTATCTCTCCACCGTCTTCTTGGTCTACCTCGGGGTCTACGGTCATTTATTTCCTGCGTGTAAGCGAGTTTTGTTTCCATATTATCTTCCATTATCTTCCATTCTTTCTATATGCCTCAGCCATTGTAGTCTATTAGCCTTCATGATACCAGTGACTTAAACAGATTATAAATGTCTTTGTTACTTCTTCTTTTCCACTCTCCACTTTGTGTATCCCTAATGGGTCCAAAGATGCGTCATAAAACTTTGTTCTCAAAGGTTTGTAGCAAGGCTTCGTCTCCCTTCGTTGTACTCCAGGTTTCAGAGCCATACAGCACAACTGGTCTGATCAGTGTTTTGTATAATGTGATCTTGGTGTTGCGAGATAACGCATTTGATTTTAGCAGATGTTGTAGTACATAGTATATCTTATTTCCAGAATTGATTCTAGTTTGTATTTCTTCCCTTATGATGTTGGAGCAGTTGAAGATTGTATCCAGGTATTTGTATGTTTCCGTTCTTTTAATGGTCATATTGTCTATTTGTATGTGGCCAGAGTTTTTAGCCATTCCTTCTTTTGAAATTACCATATATTCTGTCTTATCTTGGTTGATAACCAGCCCCATCTTTTGGACTTTTTCCTTTAAGTGAGTCAATATTTCCAATGTCTTTTGTTCATTTTCCCCTATAATATCAATAATAATAATAATAATAATAATAATAATAATAATAATAATAATAATAATAATAATAATAATAATAATAATAAATAGTCACTGTCTCAAAAGACAACTGGTATAATAAACATTTTCCTAGCTGCGATAGGTTACATCTGCCCCAGCTAATTATAATTGCCATGTCAAAAATTAGATTTCGTGAGTCTTGTATTATTGATTATTGCACATTTTCCATGAGTTTATCATTCATATTGTTTGTGGTTTTGTTACCGTTGTCTAATATTAGCTTCCTAGTTGAAGTGTGAAGGACATAATGTTTGAGAGCAGATAGATAATAAGTGGATAATGTTAGACGGGACTGCGTGAACAATTATTAACCCTTTAAAAATAAAGTTCATTCGTTTTTTTGTTTTTTTTTAGATCGTTCGTTTTTTTCTTTATGGAGCGCAGTAACATGGGCGTTGGCTTTGATAGAAGCAACAATGTCTTGATGTCTGTAACAGCTGGACACGTACAGATTCCACTGTCCACGTCTGGCTGCTGCAGGTCTGGTCTCACAGTCTGGACAATGGGTTGTTCTATTCATTGTTACCATCAGTCCCAGCCAAACACTGTCACTACTAATTGCTCATGCAACTTTTGATGAGAAACATTCAGTTAAAGTGGCAAAGGGGATTCTCAAACTTCAACTAAAGTTAGTCATTTAGTTAGTCGCGGTTCCAACTTCACGGCAAGGGTCATCCCATAATGCTCCGTTCCTGTGTCAAGGGATATCACACACAAAATACTCATCACTACCCCAAGTGAAAAGTGGAACAGACAGAAGTCTCGACAAACCAACAGATCACACAGGTATACTATGTCAACACAAAAGTTTTCCACGAAAAATATAGTTCATCGGGCATCTCATTTAGTTCAGCGACCATTTTTCTGAACACGCAGTTCAAGCTACAAGCAACGGCGGACAGATGTAAAAGGACTCCACACGAATTTCACATCTCACGGCGACGGAACTATGCACTACAAGTCAAACATGAGGAAAATGTGTGAGCATAAACACTCTACAAACCTTAAGTGTTCAACCGCCTATCCTCCTTGTTGGGAATCGGAAGACACTTCAAATATACATGGCCCCTTCTCATAGACACGCATGTCAAAAATATACGTTAATACGTTGATTTAACGGTGTCTCTTGTCTCTGTTTCAGATCCACATACAACGGATTCATCGAGTCAAGAACACCCTACATGTTCCTGGTTTTCCCCGCCTGGTTCCACGAGAAATATCCGAATCTCATCAAAGTTCTAAAAATAAACCAGGAACGGCTGACCACAAACTTTGATGTGTATGAGACTGTGAGAGACGTGCTCAACTTCCAGGCCACCACTGGCTACGGTGACCTCAAAAATAGGGGAATCAGTTTGTTCAAAGAAATCCCGCCTGAAAGAACTTGCAAACACGCAGATATCCCAATTACATACTGTGTTTGCAATCCACTGACTCCAGCAAATATCAGCTCGAATTTATCCCAAGCTCTGTCGTCTGCTGTCCTGGAAAAGCTGTCGAGCCTACTCGGCGATTCTCGGGCTAAATGTCAACAGTTGTCTTTGAAATCTCTACAGAATGTCATGGTTGTTCAGCCAGGTGACCAAGCTTCAGAGTCTGCAGCCAAAAGCAAGACCTTCTACCAACTAACGCTGATGACCACCCCTGGAGACGCTGTGTACGAGGCCAAACTCACTTACCAACACACCAACAAAGCAATTCAGGTCATAGGTGACGTCACCCGACTGAATATGTATAGAGGTCAAGCGGAATGTGTCAATGATTACAGATTAAGACCTTATTGTTTCTGTAAGACATAGAAGGCCTTCGATCATGTGTCCTCGAGTGCCTGGATGTCATTCGTGAGCGATCACGACACATCATACCTCTCCTTTTCTATAATTATTTATTTACTGATACACTTCCATGCCCAAATATCACAATGTTAGTATATTTTGTCTGTACCCTCGCTGTTTCTGGCGCCACCAGTCTTGCCACTTGTCACAATATATTCCAGTGTCTGTTTTCTCATCACATGACAAACAGTTCCGCTGGACCACTGGAAACTTGGCCAATCATATTTTCTTGCTATCTACATTTTTAAGGGGAGGAAAAATTGTCACTTTCACTGTGTGCGGATATCTTCATAAGTGTTCGAGTCTCCTCCACAGATTACACCAGGAGAATCGCAACACAGTGCACACACTCCCCAACCCCTAAACGGATGGAGATCTATCTATACCAAAACCACATATTCTGTAAATATGATTTCATCTTGCTGGTTTCCCAGTGTTGACATGTAGCTCCCGAAGTACAAGAATCACAATCGACGATGAAGAAATGTAAGATGTTACACACGATGTATATGTTTGCTCCATCATGAAGGACACAGAATCAGAATGAACGGTGAAGAAATGTAAGATGTCACATACGTTGTATATGTTCACTCCATCATGAAGGACACAGAATCAGAATTATTTTTATCTGAGGGGGGCAAAAAGAAAACGCTAACCTGTCATACCAGTTTGCCTTACTTACTTCAAGCTCAAGACCCCCACGACCCCTCCCCCCACATACACACACACACATATACACACATATACACACACACACATACGCACACATACACACACTCACACACACGTCCTACACAGCAAGGTACTATGGGCGTTTTGTTGTTGTCAGCGAATCTGTCGTAAAGCTGTAGAAATAAAACAATATAAACAAAAATACGAAGTCTGGGGTAGCTTTGTAAAACACTATTACAGAAAACCAAGGAATTTGCGAGAGAAGCCTTCATCAGCAAAGAAGCACAAGAAAACGCAACAAATAAAGCAAGAGGATGACACTTCACTGGATAAATTAGTGCTGGAATTAAAAGAATTAAGCACTGTAAACAACGTTTTATTGTTTGTTTGTTTTTTCGTTTTGATTTTTTTTATTCTGTTATTAATTAATCTGTCAGGAGCTGCGTGGTCTCGATGTATGGTGTCCGCCTCAAGTGCTGGAGGTCCCGGGTTTAAACCCAGGTGAGAACCGAGACTTATTTCACGTGGACTTCTGGTAATAAAATTTCCCCCGATCTCTGGGTAGTGAGATCGGACGCCCGTGTGTATTGTTGCGCACGTAAAAGTTCCCCTGGCAGTTGGAAATCGATAAAAGAGTAGCCTAACCGCGCTGCCGGGGCAAAATTTCAAGTTAAAAATCTACCCAAAGTATTTCAGGATCCTCGCCGGTGCTACGGAGCTCGCGCACTAAGCTGAGTTTCTCCAGACTCAGGTTTGAGTTGGGAGTAGAATGGAGCACTTATGGGTTACACCCGTGTGCCGTGATGTTGATCCATCGACTAAACTAAATTAAACTAACCTAAACTAAACTAATCTGTCACAAGATCCCAGGAGATCTGCTGCTCTACCCGGATAAGTTAACTATTTTATAATAGATTAATAGTTATTCTTTCAGTATCATCATACAGTGCCTTGCCGGCTGGCGTGGGTGATCATACCTCTCCACAAATTACGATCTCCGATGTCAGGATCAATTCGTGTGTTGACTCCCTTCCGTGCCATGACTGTCAAGAATCTTCTCACGTGGTCTTCCCCTGGCTCTATTTTCACAAATATTTCCGGTTGTCATAACGTTGCCAAAAAAATTATGACTGTCTCTTTCTGATAGTTAGTTAGTTAGTCGCGGTTCCAACTTCATAGCAACGGGTTGTCCCCATTATGCTCCGTTCCTGTGCCAGTGAATATCACACAAAACGCTCCCCGCTGCCCAATGTAAAAAGTGGAAAAGACAGGGGTCTCGACAAACAACAGCCCGCACAGATACACTGTGCATAATGCCGCCGCCAGAATGTCAACAGAATAGTCCCCCACGAAACATCCAGTTCATCTCTGATGGAATCGGCAGTCATTTTCCTATCTGGATGTTTCCTAGATGTTCACCTACACAGTCCACGAACATACAGTTCATCGTGGATGGCAGTGGCAGTCAACCAGAAGCCCAGCAGCCACGCATTTCTGCATAAGGCAAAAACCGGTCAACTCTGGGACATAGCCAGCTGCCATCGCTCCAAACATGCAGTCACGTTCCAAAACACCTCGGGCAGATTCAAAAGCATTTCACACGTCTCTTTCTGATGTTTGTGATAAGTTGGCTTTGCGACTCAGCTTTCCTAAAAACGTTCTGATTGCTCATTTCAGCTTTCCGGTTAATTTTCAACATTCTTCTATGAAACCACAACTCCAAGACTTGCCGGGATTTTTTCGCCCATTTACTAATTGTCCAGGACTCGCAGCCGTATGTTAAAATTGGTTCTATGTAACATGCAAGGACTCTTTTTTTCTTTTTTTTTTAACTTCCAAGGACAGTAATTTATTCCACAAAACGTTCTTCATTTGGTAGAATGCTGTTTTCGCTTGTCCTATTCTGCTCTTTATCTCAGTGATGTATCTTCCATCTGATGTTATCCATATGCCTCGATATCTGAGCTTTTTCACTTGCGCCAGATAATGTCCTGTACTTTAATTGCACATTTAGGCACATTCTGTTTCTCTGACATCAACATGACTTCTGTCATTCTATTTTTCAAACTAAGGCCCATTTTTTTTCACTCTCCACAACCACTGTATCTATAATTTCCTGTAGATCGTTTTGACTTGTTGCTATTAAGACGGTGTCATCAGCATAACGTAAGTTATTTATATTATTTCCAACATCCAGGATCCCTGGTATATTTTCTGTAGATCTGTTTATATATTCACTGTACAATGAGAGCAAATCAGGACACAATACACAACCTTGTCTGACGTCCTTCATTATACACTGAAATGTTCCTACAATGTTGTTGATTACTATGATTGCTGTTTGCTGCCAATATATGATCTTTATTATTCGCAGATCTTGGCCTTCAACGTTCAGTTGCTTTAATAATTTTATTATTTCTTCGTGTTTCACATTATCACATGTTTTCGTGTAGTCTATGAAGCATAAGTACAGATATGTTTTTACTTCTATAGCTCTTTCTACTAGTGTCCTGAGACTATATCTTGCGTTGTTTGTGCCCTTTCCCTCCACAAATCCACAGTATCCATCACTAATTTCTGGTTTAATCTTGTTTCTTATTCCGTTATAATTATTCTGAGTAACAGCTTTGTCATATGACTCATAAGACATTGTGCGATGCTCTTCGCATTCTAAAGCGCCTGGTTTCCTTGGCAAAGCTATAAACGTTAGCTGCATATCCTTTACAGGACGTAGCAGTCAACCCCAGCATGTTTTAGCTGTTCGTGATTCCAGGGCAAGTTTACGTTCAGTAGTTTGCCACTGCTTTCTGAACGACCGGCACCCATACCATTTCATAAAAAAGCCAACATAAGGTGGTGTGCTGCCAAATCGCCCACAGCTGTGTTTCGAACGCGGGTTGGTGGGATTACGAACTGCGTCCGAATCCTCTTGGCCACGGAACCGACAGAGCTATAACGATGGATGTTAATATGTCACCAGGAATGTACCCACAAGCGTAGATGTTAGTTAGAAAATATGTCAATATTTCCATTCATTCCAAAATCACCTGGAGCACGGGGGTGGGCAAACTACGGCCCGCGGGCCGCATGCGGCCCTGCCAACTGATTTTATGCGGCCCTCGAGGGCATTTAAGAATACAAATTTTTACTTCAAGTTATTTTGTTGAATTTTAAAGAATGACATGTACCGCTATGATTGTTTTAACATTTTTGATATAATTTATGTCTAATTGTCTACTTTTGTAAACAGTCCTTGACCTTCGTAATGTAAAGCGTCTTCTTCTTCTTTCGTTCGCCTTAAATATGTCTATAACTGCAATGTTGCCACTTGTATGGATTTAACTGTCCTTTTTGGTTCACTCAGCAGTCCATATAGTTTATCTTCCACTGTCGTCTCTCTAGGCCAGAAGATTTGCCTAGACATGTTGTAATTTGGGTAGTCTTTGAGTATGTGCACTGATGTCTGCGACGATAATCCACATGTTCACATGGCTGATTCACCAATCTTGAATCTTGTATACATGTGGTTGCGCAATCTATTGTGTCCTGTTCTGAGGCGCAGAATAATGACTTGTTCTGGTATATCCATAACGTGGTAGTCGTCTTGGGCGGTTTTTGGTGGCCTTTTGACTGATTTGATCATTCTCTTCTTTTGTATGTATGTAACGGGCACATCAGGTTGTTCTTCTTTTCTCCTTCCTTAGCTAATCGATTAGTTCTGTTGTTTCCAGGTACTCCACAGTGGGATGGTATCCACTGTATGGTGACCTTATGCTGACTGCTAAGTTCAGAAAGTAGTGTCCTTAGTACTGGCAATTTCCAAGACATCATTTCGTTGAGGTGAGGTGAGTTTCTTGCAAGCAACATACGCTTACCTTTTCTTGGTCCAAGATGTTTTCTAGTTCCATTATTTTGTTGCTGAATCCCTCCGCATTCCAGTGCATTAGTTTTAGTCTTTGTTTGGTATGGCCAGACGCTCTATTCTCAGGTCCTCTGGCTCCACAGGACATCTGAGAAGGACCTCAAGTAGCTGTGATTGGACCCTTTCGTGGCATATGGCCCGGCACTGCACCTGCCCGGGGGTCCAAAGCAGGGCGAGCACCGTAACATTTAGCAGTAGTCGACATATTTCATTACGCGTGATTGGTGGCATCCTGATTTCTGTGGTGCGCCTCCTGACTGGTTGCCTCCGTATTCAACACCTTTCCTTTGCTAGAGCAGACTGTGGTCTTACTCGAGTTTAGGTGTGTAGGCACGCACACACATTTCTGCCCATGCATGTACGTGCATAGACATCTAGCGCGTTCTGGCTATTTCTCGTCGCCATTGACTCGCCGTAGCCCCTTCCCCTGTAAGTTAAAACAGTTCCGCCACGAGAGGGCCAGGAGTTGGATTTTTGTTGCATAGGTGACGAATGCGCGAGCCATCAGGGTATTTATGCAAGGTTGGGCGCTCACCCCAACCCGGCCCCTGGCTACATAAGCAACATTTGGAACCATGTAATGCTAAAATGCGAATTTATCGATTGTTATATAGAGAAATATTTATCGACTTGTAATAATATAATGATGATGATTTTATGAAAAACAGATATTTCTCCGGTGAATAAAATGATTTATTTTGCAAGAAAATATTAAATTTAAAAGTCTTTTGCTGTTATAAATTATTTCCACATTTACAATGTTCAAATTAATTTATTTGTAGTAGTAGTCTTCATATATTTCTGAAATTTATTCTGAGTTTACTACTTGTTTTCCGAATATTTTATTTTCACACACAGCCGGAAGTAGGTTTTGTTTCATTTCCGTTTTAAAGTTTTGTACAATTCTAACTGTTCGAATTTTATTAAAGCAATGAGTGTCAATAATAAACGTAAGATTGAAGATGAATGCCGTGTTTTTAATGATGAATGGACAACTAAGTACTGCTTTATAAAAGTTGGTAGCAAATCAGTTTGCTTGTTGTGTCGTGAGTCAGTGGCTGTCTTCAATGAGTACAAATTAAAAAGACATTACTAAACAAAACATTCCGATTTCCGATACAATTTAACAACCGAAGGTGAGGGGGATGCTTTAAGTTGGTGAAAAATTTGGAGAAACAGCAAACTGTTTTCACTAAACAAGCAAACTGTTTTCACTAAACAATCTTCAATTCAAAATGCTGCAACTGAAGCTAGTCTTGTGCTGTCACATTTTCTGATGGCAAGTTCATCAAGGAATGTTTGCTAGATGCAGAAAACATTATGTGCTCAAAACAAAAACACAGATTTGACAACATTACTTTATCAAGGAGAAATGTGGTCAGACGTGTTGACAAGATAAGTGACAATTTGATGCATAAACTTCAAGATGCAAGTAAACAATTGTTGTGGTACTCTCTTGTATTTGATGAGAGTACCGACGTACATAATACTGCCTAATTATTGATATTTATACGTGGATTAAACACTTCTTTCAAACTCACTAAAGAGTTACTGAGTGTTGAGTCACTCAAAGACACAACCACTGGCCATGATATATTCAATGATGTTACTAACTTTATTGAAAGAACTGGGTTGGTTTGGAACAAGATGCAAGTGTTACAACTGACGGAGCTCGTGCTTTGACTGGAAAAAATGTAGGTCTGGTAAAGTTGATAATGACCACACTTATTACCACTTCACTGTGTGATTCATCAAGAAAGTCTGTGTAAAACTGTTTTCAATATCAAGAATGTTATTGACCCAGTTGTTAGTGTCATCAACATCATCAGATCAAGAGAACTTAATCACAGACAGTTCAAGGCATTACTTGACGATTTAGAAACTGAACATTCCGATGTCCTGTACCAAACCAGTGTTCAATGGCTGAGTCTCGGCAAGGTGTTGAGGCGAGTGTGGGAACTCAGAGAAGAAATAGTGATGTTCCTAGAGATGAAGGGTATTGAATGTAACTTTAATACTAACATTGTCAATAAAGAGTGGAAGTTAGACTTTATGTTTGCCATTGAAATTATGGAAAAGTTAAAGGAACTGAATGTTAAACTTCAGGGCAATGGTGTGTTTGCACATGAATTGTATGTATATGTAAAATCATTTCAGGCAAAACTCGCACTATTCTCCAGACAAACAAGTGAAAAAAGATTTTGTCACTTCCCTTTGCTGAAACAATAAACCATTTCTGGTGAAATGACTAAAAAGTACAATGCCCAATTGCATGCATTGATTGAAGAATGTGGATGGAGATTCCAAGATTTCAAAAATTTAAAGCCACAGTTCAATACTCTCAGTTCACCTTTTAGTGCAGAATCTGATACAGCCGCAGAGGACATACATTTGGAGATGCTTGACTTACAAGCAGATCATGACCAGAAATTGAATTTCAAGACAGATGGTTTGCTGGATCTCTATGGATATTTATCTAAAGAATCATTTCCCAACTTGAAAAACTTCGCAGCTAAACTTTTATCATTGTTTGGATCAACATACATTTGCGAACAAGCATTATCTTGCTTCAAGATCAACAAATCTAAGAATAGGTCTTTATTGTCGGACTGCAACTTGCATGCTGACATGCGAATTTCAACAAGTAAACTTGATCCAGATTTCAAGAATGTTGTCAAAAAGTGCAAGCAGTTACATCCATCTCATTAGAAATCAACAATTATAGTGACACGTCGGTTTGTGTCTAAATTACAACCATTGATAGATAATACCGAATATTTGTTATAATAACAAGTTGTAAAAATCTTGTTAAAAAATTAGTAAAAGTTTTTGTCCAAAATGTCAAATATAATGTATAAGTGTATAAGTAAAATAAAATTGCAATAATTAGTTTATACTGCTTAATAACCTATATATAATTAATAATTACTTATTGTGATAGGTTGCTGTAAACAAAATGGACATTTTATATATATATATATGGACTCGGTTCGCGATGATGATGGAATTCCACGAGAGGGCGCGGACTGTCTGATTGGTCTGGAACTCCAGGAGTCGTTCTGACCCCAGCATAAAAAGACATGCGCATGTGGATCTGGCCCTTTCTGTAGTCCACCACACCAAGTGACGAGGTGCCAATGCCTATAGTAAACTTATTTAGTTAGACCCTGAACGGTTTTGCAGTGGAAAAGCCAGAATTCTAGTTTTAGATTTTAGATTTTCCTGGGTTTTTAGTAGATTAGAAGTTGTTGGTAAATTAGTTTCTGGTTGATAAGTTTTTAGTAGATTAGGAGTTTTTGGTAAATTATTTTTTAGTAGATTAGAAGTTTTTGGTAAATTAGTTTCTGGTGGATAAGGTTTTAGTAGATTAGAAGTGTTTGGTAAATTAGTTTTTAGTACATTAGAAGTTTTTGGTAAATTAGTTTTTAGTAGATTAGAAGCTTTTGGTAAATTAGTTTCTAGTGGATCAGTTTTTAGTAGATTAGACGTTTTTGGTAAATTAGTTTTTAGTAGATTAGAAGTTTTTGGTAAATTAGTTTCTTGTGGATCAGTTTTTAGTAGATTAGAAGTTTTTGGTAAATTAGTTTCTGGTTGATTTGTTTTTAGTATACTAGAGGTTTTTGGTGGATTAGTTTTTAGTAGATTAGTTTTTAGTAGATCAGTTTTTGGTGGACTTGGAGGTTTTAGTGGATTAGAAGTGTTTGCTGTACTGAGAAGTTTTTACTATACTGAGGAGTTTTGTTTGTTGGATTAGAATTTTTGCTGTTTGGTTTTGCTGGATTCTAACTTCTTTATTGATACTACATGTCTGTATATTATTGTTGCTTTTAGAAGTTTAATAAACAAATGATGCTTGTGTTATTCTTACTTTGTTGCTTAGTTGATAGACTCTAATTATATAATCATTGGTGTTAGAACAGCCCTCAGAGTAATTCTTTGCCTGGAATTAGAGACAATTTGTCCTACTCCCTGTCGGCCCATTCCTGAATCTACTTAAAACTTATTTCTTTTCTATTCTTGTTAACCGAGGACAGTGAGAGGCTCTCTCTTTATTCATTTTCTCCTTTGGCCCTACGCAGTCAGGATTGCGCACTTCTCCTCACATCACCGTAGCAGAAGTAAGTGGTTCTTGCTCCAGTTTTCACCTATGTTTCAAGTGGCGAGCCTGCCAGGATATTGACAGCCTTAGAATTATTCTTGTAGGATTGTGTTGGTATCCAGTGATTGTTTTAGTTGAGGTCTTTAGTTCGTTTCTTTGTCGGCTCATTTTTGGTATAGTTGGTAATAGTCATCTAGGGATAGTAACACCCAGGTTAGCTAGTTAGGCTCCATTGCAGAACCACCCGTAGCATAGTATCTTGTCCTTAAGATGGAGACCAGGAGTACTCGTGCTGCCGCGAGAGTTGAACAAGACGAGTCGCCGCCAATTTCTACGATGGGAACCGAAGATTCCCGCCCAGTGGACGCTCCACCACGCGAGCTCACTGGGGCTTTGAGGTATGTTGTAGTACCAACCAGAAAGCCTGTTCGGTGTTTTGGGGATAAAGGTGGACCGTCGGTAGAATAGTACTTTAGGGAGGTGAGGTCACCATGGAGGGCTGGCATGTTAGAGACAGTCGATAAGGTGGACGTTATTTTCGACAGCATAACCAGTCCTGTTAAGAGGGAGTTGACACTCCATGCTTCTGAGGAAGACCCCGAGGCCATGCTGCAGGCCTTACTGAAGATATTTGGAGAGAAGGAGAGTTTAAGGGAGCTCCTGGCACCGTTATTTACAATACGCAAACGAGCTGTGGAGACAGTCCATGACTTCTCCCATAGGGTCAATGCTGAATTCAAGCGGGTAGTGAATGCCCAGGAAATGCAAGGTGTCCCTGTGTTGGATTGGGAGGCCCTTTGAGACCAGTTTGTGGCTGGCATAAGAGACAGTTTCACCCAAACTGTTCTAAAGGAAAAGATGTCGCAAGATTCGTCAGTGACATTTCTTCAGATCAGGGAGTGCGCACAAACATGGGAAGGTGTGCGGTCCCCGCAGGTGCTGAAGTCAGTGAGGTAGAGGTGAGAGCCAGAAATGTGAACTCTGGGGAAATTCAGACATGTATACCTCCACCAGTTAACTCAGACACGTATACCTCCACCGGTTAAAGTAGAGTTTCAGCAGGGACAGGATGGGCCGGTGCAGGCTGAGGTAGTCCCACAAAAGGTAGTATGTAGGCCTGCACATACTGAGCCACGCCGTGTACCAAGAATGGAGTTTAGTTCCAGGCAGGGTGAGATTGACTTTCTGCAGAGGGAGATGTCTGAGATTAGTGCCAGGCTGAACAGACTCACCAGCGATCAACAACATCAAGCGCCACGTTGCTGGCGATGCAATCGTGTAGGTCACTTGAGACGTGAGTGCAGGCAGGCATTAAAGGAGACCCCTCTAAGGATGGGAGCCAAGTATTAGAAGGGGAGCGTCATGACTCAGACATTAAAATTGTGGGTATAAGGCCCGAAGAGACTGTTTTGATAGGTGGCAAGTTAATTCAGTGCGTCATCGATACAGGTTCTCAAGTATCCACCATTACTGAGACCTGTTTCAAGGGCATGTTCCAGGACTATGTTCTAAGGGAAGGACAATTTGTTAAGTTAACGGCCGCAAATGGCGTAGTGATTCCGTATGTGGTGTACTTTGTGTGTGACATTGTGTTGGGTGGGACACAAGTGAAGGATTGTGGGGTTTTTGTCACCAAAGACATGGACAATGGGGAGAGAAGAGTGTCGGGTATTATTGGCACGAACATGTTACAATCAGTACCGGATTTGTGTAGATTTCTTAAATGGAGCAGCCCAGCGAAGGAGATTCCTGGAGTCGGACTGGACAATCTTAAAGCTTCTGTTATTAACAGAATGTGTGTACCTGCCCGCTCCATCGCTGCAATTAATGTAAAATGTGTTAGATTTGTGCATGAAAACATAAATGTAATTTTCCAGCTCGAGACTTGGAGAACAAGGGTCTGCTGTAACAATGCGTATACAGAGGATCAACAAGTTCTGCTGTATTTATTTCAAAACAGGCTTTATTTGTTCATGACGGCCGATACAAAATCCAAGTACAAATCAATTATGATGTTGTCTTCTCTTCTCTCGTCCTTGATGGTAACTACCCACAACAAACTACGTCACGACTTGAGCATCCTTCTTACTGTTCTATCAGGATGCTCAAGCGTGCTGTAGTCTTGCACCCCTAAGCTAATACAGATATAGTATTCATTCTGCTACACCTCCCTTTCTTTAAAAAGACTTTTCTTCTTCAAAAGTCTTAACTCCTAACCCCTTTATCCTACACCTTCTCTCCTTACCTCCCATAATTTCTCTAAGCCGCCCCAAACTAACTCTATCTTAAGTAAATATTTCCTTCTAATTGTACCTCATTCCCGTGCCACATAGCAAACCACTATGAAGTTATATTTTTTCTTCGTTTCTGGCTCTTCAAAGTTCTTTTACAAAATATATATATATATATCATAAGAATGGCTCGTATCAATCGTTATCGTACACCTGACATTATGAAATTTCTCATTCTTTCTCCACACAACACAGGATAGACAGAAAAGATGTAGTTAGGAAAAAAAAAGTAAAGAAGGGGTGCGCACCCAATTTATGAAAAGTATAAAGAAATAGTCAACAACAATCACATTTACCTCTCTTGCAAACGAAAAAACTTTTATAAAAAGTTTTGTAAAATATATCTTATGAAATACATCTCTGTTCATTATAAATTAAGTTGATCCAAGTTTTCTTTTATATACTCAATATTTATATTGCCATCCACAACCTTGTCTATATTTCACTTATCTCACCTTCAACCATGAACCAATGTTCATATTCCATGAACATTTTAAATTAATTAACGCTGTTTTTTCACAGCTCCTATATTTTTCCCCCTCACATCCCATGACACGCCTCCTTGTTTATCTATCCCATATACCCAACCTTATGTGCTGCCATTCACAGCCCCCTTTTTATCTATTCTCTATTAACCAACTATCATAGCGTTACTCATGTATATAATATGGTATCCAATCCATATATCTTCAATCAATGCTGACTTTAATGCTCCTATTTTAACTTTCCCATAACCATCCCCGGCATATGTTTCCAACACTTCATAGCCATATCAACCTCTCTATGCTGATTATCACAGCAACCGAATATACCCATGAACTTATTATTCACAAAGAAAATGTGTCTCTCTACTAGTCCTCAGTAGTTTATTACTATTTTCTGAACGAAGGGTTCTATATAAAGCCCCGTGTATTGTTTTTATACTGGACAAAACCATAACTGTTTGCAAATTAAACTCAACTTAACCAATTTCTAACATATTTATAAACAAGGTAATTCTTATTTAACACACAAGACAATTCACTTAAATTATGAGTTAAGCGAAATAAAATCACAACAGGACATCATACCCCCCCCCCCCCCCAAGTTTTTATACATCATTTATGTTTCCCCTCATATCAAATAAAGGTATCAACTCATTCAAAGAAAAACATATTTTAAAATAATATAACATACATCCTATCTATTGTTAGTCTCTTTTATGGACTAACAATAACTTATTTATCTATTTAAAAAAACTCAAGAAGTCAAATTATAAAATCAATTGGCAATAAAATTACAGTAAAAAAATATACCTCACTCGAATTTTCATCCATATTAGTTATCTTAATACCTAAATATATCTACTCTTAAGACAACTCATTATAAGTATCAATAGAACCCTTTTTCTATAACAATTGTGTCATATACATCATCAAGTATCACTTTCCTTTTTAAATCATGAAATTTAGATCTTGCTATCTGCAGTATTTTCTATCAATTTATCTCCTATGTTTCCATTTCTTCAGTAACTCAAGTTTCTTTGAATAAGTGCTATCTCCACATCAATATCTTCTTCCTCGTATAAAGTATTATTTTCTTCCATACTACTATTTGATTCTGAATTTTCATCCATTTCTTCTTCATCTGTATGTCTATTACTAGCAGCTGCCAATCTTTTCTTTTCTATATCCAATCTAATTTTTTTTTTATCATCGTTTCTTAACGACCTTTCTAATAGGGGTATATATTCGTCGCTTGATGAATTTTCCCTAATTATTCTCTGTCTTTTCACTTCTCTTTCTCTCTGTCTCTCTATTCTCCTTTTCGTTGCTTGTCTAGTATTTTTAAATGGAGCACCTATCTCTTCTTCCATAGATTCTACACTATCATAATGACCCTCATTCATATTTTTTTCTTCTTTTATTAGCGTTTTCGGTATTGTCTGTTCTTGAGTATCATCACAAACTGGAGTTGTTATTAATTGATTTTGTACTGGATCTTTTCTAAAATATGGGGGTATTGTAGCTCTTCTGACGACTTGTTCATCTAAGTATACGGTGTCTGAATAATAATTATTATTATAATTATTGTTTCCCTTATCATCATTATCTCTTCTTAAGTGTTCTACGTGTGCCCTTGCTATATGTCCCGTGATCTGGTTCTTTATACTGTACGATACATTTCCTAGCTTTTCTAAAATGTAATAACCTGGAACCCAACGAGCATCAAACTTAGAGTTCCTTCTATGCTTCTTATAATAAACTCTATCACCTACTTTGAATTCCTGTAATTTTGTATTCACGTTTCTGTACTTTTTCTGTCTCTCTCTAGCTTTAATTATATTTTTCTTTAACCTTACATGTGCTTTATGCATTTCTTGTATAATGACTTCTTGAAATTCTTCCCCCATATATTTACGTCTTGGTTTTAACAGATTGTCGATAGGTAGTATTGGCTCTCTCCCGTGTAATAAATAAAATGGTGAAAACCCTGTGCTCTCATTTTGATTTGTGCGTATGGCGCTAAGCGCAGGTCCTAGGAATAGATCCCAATCTTTTTCATGTTCATCGACAATCTTTGCTATAATATCGTACAATGTCCTATGTTGTCTTTCGTTCTTAGCATTTGAAGAAGGTCTATAGTATGAGGTCTTTATATGTTTTATATTCAAATCTTTTAATAACTTTTCGAATTTCTTATTCACAAATTCTTTACCATTATCCGTGAGTACAATCTGTGGGCAACTAAATCTTGGTACGAATTCCTGTAAAAAAATATTAATGATAGTATCTGCGCTCTTATCTGGGATTGCATAAACTTCCGGCCAGAGACTATAGATGTCTACCATATGAATTAAATATACGTTCCCCGATAGTGTTCTAGGGTGAGGACCTGATATATCTAAACTAACTTTTTGCATAGGAAACTGAGGAATATCTGTATCTTGTAAGGGACACTTAATTGTTTTCATATTCCTTAATCTGCATCTTTCACACGTATCGACATATTTACAAGCAGTTTTAAATAAATTCGGCCAATAATATTTATTCGTAAGTGCTTTCACTAATTTATCACGACCGAGATGACCATTCTCATCATGATATGCTTTTAAAACTTCACTTTCCAAATGTTTTGGAATATATTTCCTTAACTGTTCGTTTCTTTCATTCATGTAATATAACTGTTCATCCTCTTGCAAAACTAAATAATTCTTCTTATACTTATTCTCATCCGTTTCTTTTAATTTCTGTTTTATTTCTAAGACTTTTGGATCTAATTCTTGTTCTTCTTTCATATTAAATTGTGCTAAATGTGGGTCTTCTGCTCTAGGTTCAGACTCTTGATCCGACAGTAAACTCTCAAAATCTTCTCTATTTATTATGGCAGAATCTAATATATTTACTTGCCAGTTTCGGTCGTCTATTTCCGGTTCACCTTCGTCTTCCGAGTTTCCTGATGACTGTGGATACGGGATTCTAGACAATAGATCTGCACATGTGTTGTTCCTACCTGGTATGTATTCTATTCTAGTATTGTATCCCTGTAGATTCAACGCCCATGTCTGTATTTTTCTGTTCTGCACTGGAGCTTCTAACAAAGATTTTAAAGGCATGTGGTCAGTTCTAATAATGAAATTTGCGTTATGTAGATAGTAGTTAAGTTTTTGAAGAGCATAATGAATAGCATAAGCTTCCTTCTCAATAGTCGACCATTTTCGCTGAGACCTGCTAAGTTTATGAGATAAGAAATAGATTGGCCTTTCATTTTTAACCCCTGGTATTCCAGATTCTTTTCCTTCATATGGTTGAACCAAACACGCTCCTATAGCATTATCTGAAGCATCTGTATATAATATTAGCTGTTTATTCAAATCTGGATATGTCAATAGTGGCACTACAGTTAAGCTATTTTTTTAAAAACTCGAACGCTTTTTGACATTCATCATCCCACTTAAATCTAGCGTATTTGCCAGTTAAGTTAGTAATAGGCTCTGCTATTTTTGAGAACCCTGGAATGAAACGCCGATAATACCCACAGGTTCCGATAAACGCACGAACTTCTTTTACGTTAGTTGGAGGAGGTAGTTCCTTAATAACCTTTACCTTATCCTGATCTGGTTTAATTCCGTCTCTATTAATAATATACCCCAAATACTTTGTTTCTGTTTTTAAAAATTCGCATTTACTGAGCTTCAGTTTAACATCATGTATTCTTAATCTGTCGAATACTAATTTTACATGTTTTAGATGATCTTGTATGTCTCCTGCTGTATAAATCAAAATGTCATCTATGTATGCAAATGCAAACTTTTGCATACCCTCTAATACTTGATTTATTAATAGCATATAATAAGAGGGCGCCGTACGTACTCCAAAAGGCATTCGTAAGAATTCGTAAGAACCTGCGTGTGTACAAAAAGCACTCTTTTTCTGGGCGTCTTGGGACATAGGTATACACCAAAATCCTGATCTTGCATCTAACGTAGTAAAGAAAGTAGACCCATTAAGTAAGCCTAAAATATCGTCAATCACCGGTAATGGGTACGCTACATTTTTAGTGATTTTGTTCAACGCCCGGTAGTCACAGCAAAATCGATGACTCCCATCCTTCTTGGTGACAATAACTATCGGAGATGACCACTCTGATTTAGATCTTGTTATGATTCCCGCTTTTAACATATCTTCTATTGCTTTTTCAACAATTTCTCTATTCCTTAAGGAGTTCTATACGGTTTTAAACTAATTGGTGGATGATCTCCAGTATCTATTTCCATCGTAACTGTTTTTGTCCTTCCCAATTCTAAATCATTAATTGCAAACACATCTTGATTTCTTTTATAAGTTGTTCTAATACTTTCTTATTTTCTGGTATAGTTTTTAACTTGTGCTAACAATTCTTGTTCTCTTGTTATTTTGTCTAGTGAATGTATTTGGGCTGTATTTCTTCTGAATGGATGGATCAATTCATCATTCTGCACAGTTCCCTTTTCTTTCGCGTCTGCGTCTGTTATTAATTCTTTCACTAGGAGTTTCTGAATAATTTGTTCCCGGCATTTCTACTCTATCTGTTGCTAATATGTCATTAATATTATGTTCTACTTTGGCTATTACACATCCTCTGTATAATTTAATTTCTCTACCTGTGTTGTTAATAATCATTACTGGAAAAGTTAAGGGTTTATCTAATGATATTATTCCATCCGGAACTTCTAGACCAGGCTCATCAATTACCTCCCTTTGCAATTCAGTGATTCTAACTGTGTGTCCTGCTAAATAATAAGGATTTCTTTTTACCTTTGCCTGTATCAAATTAACCGACTGTGGTTTTAACGTCGTAGACATTTTAACTCTAACCAGTGCTGATATATGCATGTCCTCCTCTAAATCTATGTACACGTCCTTGAATTTTAATTTATGTAGATCAAACATAAGTCTTACACCATTTTTTATTAGAAAATCTCTACCTATAAGCATATTTCTATTTAAATCTTTCACTACATGGAAAAGATGTCTTATGTTGACTCCCCCAATTTAAGATTTATTATTGTTTGGCCAACTACTTGTAAATTTTGTCCCGTAACAGAGTGAAAGTTATTATGACTCCTAAATATTTGCAATTTCTCATTATTTTATATAAAAAACTTTCTTTGATTACACTAACCTGAGCTCCCGAATCAATTAATGTACGAACTCTATATTTTCCTATTTCTATTATACATGAGCTGGGATCTGTTTTATTCTCTGTAAACTGTTTGATTTCATCTAGTTGAAAGTATTCCCTACTCGTCCTACTATACCTGTTATTAAAATATTCTTTAAATCTTGGGACCTTGTTATTTTCCCTCCTACTACAGGTCCTATTTAATAGGTAGGGCGCCGGTTTTCCTGCGTTCTTGGACTTGTAAAACTTCTGTGTCTATCTTCAACATTCCTATTTAATCTGCTATTGCCATTTCTACTTTGTGTATTCGACTGGACACGCCTGTTACCACAGAAGCGAAAAATGTGTCCACGTTGGCCACAAGCCCAACAGACTATATTTGTGTTATTTGTGTTACCTACCGTCTCACTTGTAGGATTTCTCATTTGTCTTCTTTCATCATAAGCATTTCTAGTTACTTCCTTGTAATGTCTGTATACCTCCTCTCCTATTCCATCCGAACCTTGTTTGTCCTATCTCCATGGGCTCTTCAATCCTGTCTTCTCGACTAGTTCCTATTTCTCGTCCTACTCTCAATCTGAATCTACGTCTCAAGTTCTCCTCTTGTACCGCTATATCTACAGCTTGTGATAACCTCTCAGGATTTTCCCTCATCAGCTTAAATTTCAGTCCATCTGATTTTATACCATCTACAAAAATCCCGACCAACATCCGCTCCACCTCTTCTCCTCGTACGTTCTGTCCTAAGAATGCTTCTTCAGCCAGGTTAATCAACCTATCACTGAACAATTGTACAGTTTCTCCAGTGTTTTGTTTGGACTGTCTTAACACCGAAAACGCATGTTGGGGGTCCGTTATTTCAGCATACTTATGGGCTAGATCGTCCTTGAACTGCTCCCATGTCTCATCTATCCTAGCTTCTAATTTTCTTCTGATATGATCAGAAACCGGTTCTGTTGCTGCCTGATAAGCAAGTTTCATTTTCTCTTCATCTGATGCTGACACCAAATATGCATATTTCTCTATTGAAGTTATCCACTTCTTTAAATCTTTCGCCTGTCCGCTAAATTTAACAATTTCAGCTGCCATTCCTTGTTGTTTCATGACTGTGTTGAGTTTACCTATTACCGTTCCTACCCCAGTCAAAACTTGTGCCAGTGAACCTTGTTCTTCTGCCATGCTGAAATATTTTACTATACACTTATACAAGCAAATTCACATTTATAACAATTTATCTAAATGATCTTATTAAAATCACATTAAAAAATGTTCTCCTAGCAGTTATACTTTAATTAATTACCGTAAAGGATGTCTTCCCTTGATCCAAGAGAAGCGTGAATTCACGTATGTTCGTTGAAAATTTTCCTTGTCACGGTTCACGTATAACACAAACGTCTGGAGTCCGTATTATTTAGTAGCCATCCAAACGATAACGTGACTTCAGTGATATCCTTCTTCCAACGTCTCAGGTTTCGTTACTTTCACTTTCACTTTCACTTTCAGCCCCTGGACGGGCCCCTACCAGACTTGCCGCTTCTTTTCACCCTAACAGGGCTCTTCAAGACGTCGACTTGAAAGCGACTCTAGCTCTATAAAACGATTTAATTTGGGTTCTCTCTTCAGCAGGTCGGCACCCTGTTGAAATGTTCGCTTTTGTTGAAAAACATTCTGATTCGCTAGAGTTCAAGATGAGCAAACGCGACTATTTTCTCATAATTTCCAAACGAAGGAGCAATAGGGTTGACTCAAAATAAGCTCTCGTTTTTCTTCAGGTCCTCAAAGTCAATATTAAATGAGCATAACGGAAGAAAACAGCTCCTTTAACCAAGTTCTCTATTGAATTCGAGTTGTTTATATTTAGTTATTTAGCTGTCTTGAGATTTCTTTGCTAGTATGTGTGACCTTCAAACACAAGGTTACTTAACGGCTGTAATAATGCAGGTCAAACCTCATAGCAATTTGACAAAAATCACGTTGCTTCAAGTATTTATGACGAAAAACAGCTTAATAAAACTCCACAGGCAATCATGTTATGTAGATGGCTCCATTCAAAAATCTTGATGCGTACAAGTTTAATTTAGGTAGTCCGAAAAACGCTTAAATTTTGACTTTGATTCAATTAGAGTTGGTCCGATTTTGAACTTTTTTTTATTTGAATGAATGTCTAAAATTTAGTTCATACCTCAACAAGTTGGTTGGTCCACTTTAGCATGTGGCATGTTGACTTTCGTACTTCACGTTGAACACACGACAACCAAGTAAAAAAATCGAATCCTGTGTGCGGCGCCAATAATCCATCTGTAACAATGCGTATACAGAGGATCAACAAGTTCTGCTGTATTTATTTCAAAACAGGCTTTATTTGTTCATGACGGCCGATACAAAATCCAAGTACAAATCAATTATGATGTTGTCTTCTCTTCTCTCGTCCTTGATGGTAACTACCCACAACAAACTACGTCATGACTTGAGCATCCTTCTTACTGTTCTATCAGGATGCTCAAGCGTGCTGTAGTCTTGCACCCCTAAGCTAATACAGATATAGTATTTATTCTGCTACACTGCTTTTGTTCCACACTTTGACTACCTTGAGACGGGGCGTATGCCAGGTCCAAGCAGTCAATCTGGGAGATGAAGACATATTCTTGTCGAAGAGTACTCAAGTTGGGGATGATTCAGATGCTACTGTGGATTTGACCAACCATTTCAAAATGGTAAGTGCTCAGGAAGTTGAGGTTTCAACACGGCCATATGCCGGAGAGAAAGAAAATGTTAGGTGCCCTATAGATTTGAGCAGTTTTGGGGGTAATGATAGAGATAGTGTCGCATATTTCGCACTCCGTCAGTTCACTTCTGCACAGCACTACCTCAAAATCACAGTTCTCAACAAAAGCGTTCACACCAGAAGGCATTGGAATGTAAAGAATGTGGCGTCAGCTCTAATAATAGCCGTATCACCTAATGATAGACAGGTCAGATGTTCAAATCCTGCCTGAATCATTGGATAACCTAGAAGAATCGCGTCGTTGCGGAGGCCCTTGGGACGAAAGACGCTAAAATTTGGACATGCAGATCGACCGTCAAGAAGGCCAGATGTAGTTTCATGAGGAGTTCTTATGATCTGTATGTCCCTCTACCTGATTCACAGGAAGACTTCTGTCTAACTACATTGTGGCTGAGTCTTATGTACTTATGAGTCAGGTGAGGATGACGGTGTTCGCAGATTGTCATGATCCAGATTCTGCAGATCATTGCCCAAATGGTGTTCAATGGATCTGTAGACCAATAGCAGATCTTTAACAAAGTGGTGCTCAAAGGGATCTGTAGTTCAGGGCTAAGATTTTTATGATCTAGAGTCTCCAGATCATTACCGAAATGTGCCCAATGGGATCTGTAATTCATGACTGTTACTCTGATCAACAAGATTTGTAATTCATGACTATTCTTCTGATCACCAAGATCTGAAATAATTCATGACTATTATTAAGATCAATAGGATCTTTGATACATCACAAAGACCTGCAGATTATCCAAATTTATGGCAGAAGTCTTACTAACAATCAAATAGTGAGGAACTATGTTATACTCAGTTATACCATCTAGTAACTGGAGAAATGGCAAGAACTTCAAGAGACTGAGAGTATCTATGAACCTCTCTAGGTCCTATTTTGCGTAGAGACAGTTAGAATAGAATGTTTCACTAATTAAATACTGGGAAATTCACCAGCAAAATTGTGTGTAGTGCATAGACAATGGTAGGAAAAACAGTGGTGTAACCCAGTGGCTAGATGAATGAATCACCATTAGATCATCTAAGAGTTCCATTGTCCCTTGTGAAATGAGAACATTATCGCAGAGACTGATGTGTGAAATTCATATGTTCATAAAAGCTTTACTGGCTTATTTCCACAGCTTTTTGGTTAATAAACAAAATGAACTTTTCCTGCATTCTTTTTTCAAGTACATTGTGGTGTGACAAAACATTTTATTATTTGTGTGTTTAGTTAATGAAACTACTTCACATAATTGTAGAATTTGGGACGACAGGTGGCTGGGTAAACACGAATAGACAGCAAAGTCCTGTTCTATTGTAATCTCCCAGGTTCCAGATTACTCAGAAAAGGGAACTTTGAATCTTATAAATTTCCTGTAACCATTTCACCTTAGAGGGAAAATGATTACAGGTGGGGTACTCTCGAGCTAATTAAGTTTCTCTTTTCGGGAAGGAAGATTTTGGAGGGAAGAGATCAACATTCCTGGGAAACCCCTAGATTTCCAGAGCTAATATGGGACACTTTGGCTTCCAAGGACCCATCCCCTCCAAATGAAATTAGTCCCATCCTCTTGACTTATCTTCATTGTGGGGTAGGCCAAGGTGGGTACTGCTTCCTAATTCCCAATATACCACAGATAGGAAGTAGTTAGAGGAGTTATTAGTTAGTTATGATAGTCTTTTTGCCAAGGGAGATACTGACGTAGGTTATACAGACAAAGTAACCCATAGTATCCAGTTGACAGATTAGACTCCATCAAGCAGCCTTATAGAAGAATTCCCCTTGCATTTTATGGAAATGTACAAGATCATCTCCATGTTTTATTAGATAGTCAGACAATTAATTAAAGTTCCAGTCCTTGTGCTTCCCCGGTGGTCCTCGTGAGAAAAAAAGTTGGTAGGCTTAGGTTATGTGTTGATTATCGGGCTGTAAATGTTAGGACAAAAAAAAAAAGATGCATACCCTCTCCGTAGAGTAGATGAATATCTAGATGCCCTGGGTGGCGCCAAATTGTTTTCAACTTTAGATCCTGCCAAAGGGTATTATCAGGTGGCCATAAAGCCAGAGGATCAAGAGAAGACCGCTTTTACCACTCCGTTTGGTTTGTATGAGTATACGCGTATGCCGATGGGACTGGCAAACTCAGCGAGAAGCTTCCAGGGGTTAATGCAATGCTCTCTGAATGACTATTTTTTTCAGATTTTGTTGGTATACCTTGATGACATTTTGGTGTATTCTGGGGATTTTGCAGAGCATCTGAGTAGGCTTGAGAAAGTGTTTGAGAGACTGCAGTCCATTGGACTAAAATTAAATCCTGAAAAGTGTAACTTTTGTCAGAAAAAATGTTGAGTTTTAAGGGCATACCATTTCAGAAGAAGGTATTGGCACCGTGGATGATAAAGTGGCTGCCATAAAAGAAGCACCTGCGCCCAGAACTCAGACAGAACTTAGATCATTTCAAAGGTTAGCTAGTTATTATAGAAGGTTTGTCCCAAAGTTTTCTAATATTGCAAGACCACTACATGAGCTGGTTGGCCAACTCAACCAGCAGCAGACCGGTGATACTAAAAAGAAGAAAGGACCTATAGAACGGTTGTGGACTCCAGAGTGCGAGGGGACGTTTAATTGCTTAAAAGAGGCACTGACATCAACACCGCTGTTAGGCTTCCCAGACTTCTCATTACAGTTCATATTGAAGGTAGATGCCTCATACCAGGGCTTGCGTGCTGTCCTCTCGCAAATTTAAACTGGTAAGAAAAGAGTCTTAGCTTACGCTAGCCGCATGCTTCGCCCCTCAGAACAAAATGCTAAAAGCAGTTCTAAGCTTGAGTTGCTCGCGTTGAAGTGGACTATGACTGAAAAGTTTAGAAGTTATCTTTTAGGTACTAAGGTAGACGTTTTTACAGATAGTAGGAATTTAGCCTTATGGCAAAAGACAAAACTAGGTGCCATTGAGCAGAGACGGATAGCACAGATGTCGATGTTCGACTACACCATTAAGCACAAACCAGGTCGTGCTAATGAAAATGCTGATTATTTGTCCCGCTACCCTTTTGAAGATCAGATGAAGAAGGTGACATTCCAATCAGTCACATAGCTGCTACACCAGTTAGTCCAAACTTAAGAACTGCTAGGATAGGAGAAAATGTAGATGTAGATAGACAGAATAACCCTGTGGGTAATGTGCCACTGTTATCATTACCATCATATTCAGCTGAAGAGTTGATAAAACTACAAGCAGAAGATGTCCATGTGCATAAAGTGTTAAATTGTGTGAGTGAGAGAGTGAGACTAAGTAAAATAGAGATGGGGGGTTTAACCCCTGAAACCAAAAGCTTGTTGAAACAGCGAAAGAGGTTGAGTGAGTTAATGGGTTGTTGTACAGGGAATTAATGAAGCCATGTAGAGGGTGGATTTCTCAATTGGTGGTACCTGATGTATTAAAACAGAGAGTATTAGAATCGGTGCACAGCACCGGCCATCAGGGCAGAGATAGGATGATACAAATCCTGAGAAGTCGGTGTTATTGGGTTGGTATCCCGAAAGATGTTGAACTGTTTTGCAAAAGATGCCAGAGGTGTAATATTGCTAAACCACCCCATATTAACCTGCAGGGTCTTCGGGTAATTTATTAGCATCTAGGCCTTTTGAGGTGGTGACCATGGATTTTACTATTGTTGTGAAGGATAGTCGGGGGTATGAAAATGCGTTGGTTATTACAGATGTTTTCACTAAATTTACAAATGCTGTTCCCACAGGGGATCAGAAGGCCTCGACAGTTGCAAGAGTACTGGTTGAGAAATGGTTTTTGTATTTTGGTGTACCCCGTAGGCTATATTCAGACCAGGGCAGGAACTTTGAATCGGCTGTGATTGCAGAACTCTGTAGGGTATTCGGGATTTAAAAGAGCCGTACCACGAGTTGGAATCCACAAGGGAACGGTCAATGCGAGAGGTTTAATAGGACCCTACATGATATTCTGAGGCCATTAGAGGCAAACCAGAAAAGAAAATGGTCTGAACATCTAGCTGAAGTTTTGTTAGTTTATAACTCTACGCCCCACTCGTCCACAGGATATTCCCTGTACTACTTGGTGTTTGGAATAAACCCCAAATTGCCAGTAGATTTCATGCTAGATGCTGGTGATGGTAGTGATTGTAATGACGGGGAACCGAATGTTGAGAATTGGGTGACTGGACATCTTTCCCGTCTGCTTAACGCGCATGTTAGGGCAGGCGAACAGTTAAGAAAGTTAGCTGCTGTAAGAAAAAAGAGATGGGACAAGACATCATCCCCTAAATTGCTAACCATAGGAGAAGTAGTTAGGAAGAGAGTCCACTATACAGAGAGGTGCAAGATTAAAGACCAGTGGTCTGTAGACTAATATACAGTGGTACAGGTTCCAAAAGCATCAGGAGGCCATATGTTATTAGAAGAGGGGGAGATAATAGACCTGACATTAGGGCAACAGGACACTAATTAAAACGGTGTGAGAAAGCTGCTGCAGTTGAGGTACCGGAGACGACAATAAGGCTACCAGAATTGCTTGTTGTGGTAGAGGTTGAGGAACCACGGGATAGACCACCAAGAAGTGTTTGAAACAGGAAACTTGGACGCGAGGCGATCAGAGAGAATCCGCCTCAGGAGAGACAGATGATGTTATTTTAAATACATTTTGTTTTAAATGTTCAGCGTTGGGGCAAGCAGTAATCGGTATAAAGGTTGCTGGTTTAATTGTTATGTAGCTTTTATGTTTGTTTAATTTTTTTTTTTTTTTTTTTTTTTTTTTTTTTTTTGGGTAAGAAGTGAGGATTGTATTAATTTTGTTATGATTGTTCATGCAGCAGAGGAGCTATTTCTCCTCACTGATGTTATTTTAATCATTAAGAATTAACAACTTGTGCCAGTGTGGAGTCTCTGTTGAGAAGTGGTCAAGTCGTTTGACTCATGCTCCGAATAATGTTGGTTCGATTCCGAGCCGCGTCCTACAGTTTACGAGTTAAATGTTTCGGAGACTCCTGTGGGTCGGCGCCAAAAGCTACGATGTTGTGCTTTGTGCGACGCTTTCCGTGCTGCGGAAAGATACCGAGCCATATGTGATAAAACCCGGTGCAATTAAGTCGACCCTGTCGACTTTTAAGCGACTTTTAAGGTTGGCTTACCCTGTGGTGTTGAGATTAATGTTATATGGACTTATTGATGACTGGTGATGCACATGTGTACTGTTTCACATTATAAATGGCTGGATAGAACAAGTCTGTTTTTTATAATGGTGCTGTTTAGGGATGTACCAGCAGCTCAGGTTTTGGGGGCAACACACCGAGGGTGACAGGTTTTTGTTGCTGAGGGATGTTTTCCTTGGCATAGAATTATTAGAGCATAGAAGTGTGAAGATAACTACTTGTTTGCTAAGTGTACCAAGGGCTTATGGTCCGGTTGTCGAAACGCCGACAGTTAAAGAGGGGGAATTATTCATTGTTTTTGTAATTGTTCGTATAGTATTGTGGACACCAAGGTGGCGGGAGACAGTCTCCGTGTTGATTTCATTATTATTTTTTATAAGACTGCGGAAATTAGTTTAGTCATGAATAATGACTGGTATCAAAGTAAATGTAGCTTGTATTTGCATGTGACCATTCTTGTTGGTATCTGATGTACATTTTGGGGTGTTTTACTTTATATGTAATGTCTGATTAAGATAGGAAATTTTGTTGAGTCCCATTAATAGTGGAGAATTATAAGGTAAGGGTCAGAAATTATTCCTCCATTACCCAGGGCACTGGAGGTGTAAGGTCCAGTTGTCGGGACGACAACAGTTAAAGAGGGGAAATAATGTACTCGGCTCGCGATGATGATGGAATTCCGCTAGAGGGCACGGACTGTCTGATTGGTCTGGAACTCTGGGAGTCGTTCTGACCCCAGCATAATAAGACATGCGCAGGTGGATCTGGCCCTTTCTGTAGTCTACCACACAAAGTGACGAGGCGCCAATGCCTATAGTAAACTTATTTAGTTAGACCCTGAACGGTTTTGCAGTAGAAAAGCCAGAATTCTAATTTTTGATTTTAGATTTTCCTGGGTTTTTAGTAGATTAGAAGTTTTTGGTAAATTAGTTTTTAGTAGTTTAGAAGTTTTTGGTAAATTAGTTTTTTGTGGATCAGTTTTTAGTAGATTAGAAGTTTTTGATAAATTCGTTTTTTAGTAGATTAGAAGTTTTTGGTAAATTAGCTACTGGTGGATCAGTTTTTAGTAGATTAGAAGTTTTTGGGTAAATTAGTTTTTAGTAGATTAGAAGTTTTTGGTAAATTAGTTTCCGGTGGATCAGTTTTTAGTAGATTAGAAGCTTTTTGGTAAATTAGTTTCTGGTAGATTAGTTTTTAGTATATTAGAAGTTTTTGGTGGATTAGTTTTTAGAAGATTAGTTTTAGTAGATCAGTTTTTGGTAGACTTGGAGTTTTTGCTGGATTAGAAGTGTCTACTGTACTTAGAAGTTTTTACTATACGTAGGAGTTTTGTTTGTTGGATTAGAATTTTTGCTCTTTGGTTTTGCTGGATTCTAACTTCATTGTTGATGCTACATGTCTGTATATTATTGTTGCTTTTAGAAGTTTAATGAACAAATGATGCTTGTGTTATTCTTACTTTGTTGTTTAGTTGATAGACTCTAATTATATAATCATTGGTGTTAGAACAGCCCTCAGAGTAATTCTTTGCCTGGAATTGGAGACAATTTGTCCTACTCCCTGTCGGCCCATTCCTGGATCTTCTTAAAACTTATTTCTTTTCTATTCTTGTTAACCGGGGATGTTGAGAGGTTCTCTCTTTATTCATTTTCTCCTTTGGCCCTACGCAGTCAGGGTTGCGCACTTCTCCTCACATCACCGTAGCAGAAGTAAGTGGTTCTTGCTCCTGTTTTCACCTCTGTTTCATATATACATATGCGGCCCGCCAATAGCTTTACAGTTGTCAATGCGGCCCTCCGCACAAAACGTGTGCCCACCCATGACCTAGAGCCTCAATTTCCTCCAATGTAATGTTATCTGGACCGGGTGCCTTTCCTGTCTTCATGCAATGTAGTGCATCTTCAACTTTCGCTGCAAGTATTGGCGGACACTCACTCCTGTTTTGAATATTTACACCCGGTCTCCTATCATCATATAGCTCCTCCAGATATACCGTCCATCTATTGACTATATCGTCATGTCCCATCAGTATTGCACCGTTCCTGGATTTTAAAAATCCAGTGATAATTTCGTGTTTTCCTACCCATTATTATATTTATTCGGTTGGGGGGGGGGGAGTCCTGAAAAAACGGCGAATTAGGTGAGTGTATCCAGCCATACCCAGACTCATCCTCACCACTTATTATCGAACTGAAGATCTCTTTCAGATCGCAAAGAACAGATCAAAAGTCTATCTGCCACAACCAGGCCCCATTCTCCTTAACAAGAGACAATTTTCCCAGAATGATCCAAGACAAAGAACCATTGGCTTTCTATGGGAGTCCTAAACGGAATCGAAATAGTGATACGAATGCAGAACCAGTCCTCATAGTATGTTATCTTAGAATATCGACAATCGACGCCAAGGTAACCCCTGAAACATAGTACATCGAAAGCTTCTGGTTAAGGTAAGTATAACAGAGGATCTTAGCAGAGGGGGATTTAACGTGGTGTGCAATGGGAAAATTATTATGGGCACGGTAGGCACATCGCTAAGAGGTAGCTAGGGCTTGTCATCCTATGACGAGCATCTTGGGAACAAAGTTAGTTGTGACCATTCTAACATCCAAGAAGGTCGCATGATCATTGTGGGCACTATCTGGAATGAAATATGATCTGAATGTAACAATATATGTGGTTTGTACTCCAGCATTTTTGAAACAAGAAACGATGTAACCTCCAATAAACTGTAAACTAAACAACGGACAGAGTTGGAGTGACTTCTGTTAGTGTTGTCCGTCCGAACTACATCGCCTCCACCTACCACTGTTATATAAGCCACAGAATGATGAGAAGATAAATTTCACTAGACTCTCTGAGAAAGGAGTCAGTCGATGTCTATTCGCCCGCTGAGTTAGCTTTCAAGTGAATTCTTGCCTTTGTCTTCCTCCTACAAGCTTCAGGATCAGAAAGAGCCCAAGAAAACTAACGGAACAGATTATTGGAAGCATTTTCCATCCGACCTAACTGATGGTTCAACTATCATGGCAGAAATGAGATGACAGTTCTTTCATTTATTCCTTCATTCATGGGGAAAGGGGTTTTTCGATCTGGCTGACCACCCAAGATGGTAGATTAAATCAGGGATCAAGACATGTCTACTCTCTGTGTCTAGATTCTTTCTAATATCAGCATCGCCAAGGGAGTCGTGGTCGCCCAGTGGCTAAACACCTCGCCTGCCGGTCTGGTGGTTATGATTTCCAACCCTATCGGCATTCAGATGTCAGGTTGACCCAATTTACCATGGGGTCACAGACATGTTGTGGGAGATAAAAGCCGCCGGTGGGATACAGGCCTCATCATCCCCCAAGTACCGCTTGGTCTATACAAATATGGGTATAGCACCATATACCCAATGCTCTTTAAGGTGTGAAAAGAGGTCCATGACTTGACTTATACAGCTCGGAGGGCGCTGTGGCTGACTGATTGCAGCGTCAGTCTCACGCTCAGAAGCTAGCGGGTTGGATCTCAACATGGGGCTGGAACCAGTACTGTCTATATACACGGCCTTCTGATCCCAGCATGGGGCTGGAACCAGTACTGTCTATACACACGGCCTTCTGATCCCAGCATGGGGCTGGAACCAGTACTGTCTATACACACGGGCTTCTGATCTCAGCATGGGGCTGGAACCAGTACTGTCTATACACACGGCCTTCTGATCTCAGCATGGGGCTGGAACCAGTACTGTCTATACACACGGCCTTCTGATCTCAGCATGGGGCTGGACCCAGTACTGTCTATACACACGGCCTTCTGATCTCAGCATGGGGCTGGAACCAGTACTGAACATACACACGGCCTTCTGATCTCAGCATAGGGCTGGAACCAGTACTGTCTATACACACGGCCTTCTGATCTCAGCATGGGGCTGGAACCAGTACTGTCTATACACACGGCCTTCTGATCTCAGCATGGGGCTGGAACCAGTACTGTCTATACACACGGCCTTCTGATCTCAGCATGGGGCTGGAACCAGTACTGTCTATACACACGGTCTTCTGATCCCAGCATGGGGCTGGAACCAGTACTGTCTATACACACGGTCTTCTGATCCCAGCATGGGGCTGGAACCAGTACTGTCTATACACACGGCCTTCTGATCTCAGCATGGGGCTGGAACCAGTACTGAACATACACACGGCCTTCTGATCTCAGCATGGGGCTGGAACCTGTACTGTCTATACACACGGCCTTCTGATCTCAGCATGGGGCTGGAACCAGTACTATCTATACACACGGCCTTCTGATCTCAGCATGGGGCTGGAACCAGTACTGTCTATACACACGGCCTTCTGATCTCAGCATGGGGCTGGAACCAGTACTGTCTATACACACGGTCTTCTGATCCCAGCATGGGGCTGGAACCAGTACTGTCTATACACACGGCCTTCTGACCTCAGCATGGGGCTGGAACCAGTACTGTCTATACACACGGCCTTCTGATCTCAGCATAGGGCTGGAACCAGTACTGTCTATACACACGGCCTTCTGATCTCAGCATGGGGCTGGAACCAGTACTGTCTATACACACGGTCTTCTGATCTCAGCATGGGGCTGGAACCAGTACTGTCTATACACACGGCTTTCTGATCTCAGCATGGGGTTGGGAACTAGCACTGTCTACTTATACACACGGCCTTCTGATTTCTTGAGCAGGTGTCATTCGGATACCTGGCCTACTCGGATACTGGTGAACACCCGGAGGTCCCGCGTGAATGCTGTGAACAACCGGAAGTCCCGCGTGAATGCTGTGCACTTCTTCTTCTTCTTCTTCTTCTTCTTCTTCGTTCATCCGTAGTTTGTTTTCGGACGTGATTGCGTTGTGCCTGTTTACAGCAGAGCTGCGTTCTTGCGCCGTTAGGCCGACACATCCGACTTCTGCGGCGAATGCTGTGAACAACCGGAGGTCTCGTATGAATGCTGTGAACAACTGGAGATCCCGTATGAATGCTGTGAACAACTGGAGGTCTCGTGTGAATGATGTGAACAACTGGAGATCCCGTGTGAATGATGTGAACAACTGGAGATCCCGTGTGAATGATGTGAACAACTGGAGATCCCGTGTGAATGCTGTGAACAACTGGAGGTCTTGTATGAATGCTGTGAACAACTGGAGATCTCGTGTGAATGATGTGAACAACTGGAGATCCCGTGTGAATGCTGTGAACAACTGGAGGTCTCGTGTGAATGATGTGAACAACTGGAGGTCTCGTGTGAATGATGTGAACAACTGGAGATCCCGTATGAATGCTGTGAACAACTGCAGATCCCGTGTGAATGATGTGAACAACTGGAGATTCCGTGTGAATGATGTGAAAAACTGGAGGTCTCGTGTGAATGATGTGAACAACTGGAGATCTCGTGTGAATGATGTGAACAACCGGAGATCCCGTATGAATGCTGTGAACAACTGGAGATCCCGTGTGAATGATGTGAACAACTGGAGATCCCGTGTGAATGATGTGAACAACTGGAGGTCTCGTATGAATGCTGTGAACAACTGGAGGTCCCGTGTGAATGATGTGAACAACTGGAGGTCTCGTGTGAATGATGTGCATATTCACAGTTCTACGACACTTGGTAATCATAAAGAGTAGGTAGTAATATCGCTGCAATGGTAAAATTGTTAGGAAAGTAAAGCCTATTGTGTTTTGGAGCCATTCTTTCCTGGTGTGGTTGGTCTGTTCAAGTGCACTCTGAAAACAATCACAGAGAGAACTGAGAACAGCATCTCTGTCGTAAAGTAGCTGCCCCATCACAGAGAGAATTGAGAACAGCATCTCTATCGTAAAGTATCTGCCCCGTCACAGAGAGAATTGAGAACAGCATCTCTGTCGTAAAGTATCTGCCCCGTCACAGAGAGAATTGAGAACAGCATCTCTATCGTAAAGTATCTGCCCCGTCACAGAGAGAATTGAGAACAGCATCTCTGTCGTAAAGTATCTGCCCCGTCACAGAGAGAATTGAGGACAGCATCTCTATCGTAAAGTATCTGCCCCGTCACAGAGAGAACTGAGAACAGCATCTCTGTCGTAAAGTAGCTGCCCCGTCACAGAGAGAACTGAGAACAGCATCTCTGTCGTAAAGTAGCTGCCCCGTCACAGAGAGAACTGAGAACAGCATCTCTGTCGTAAAGTAGCTGCCCCGTCACAGAGAGAACTGAGAACAGCATCTCTGTCGTAAAGTATCTGCCCCGTCACAGAGAGAATTGAGAACAGCATCTCTGTCGTAAAGTATCTGCCCCGTCACAGAGAGAATTGAGAACAGCATCTCTATCGTAAAGTATCTGCCCCGTCACAGAGAGAACTGAGAACAGCATCTCTATCGTAAAGTAGCTGCCCCGTCACAGAGAGAATTGAGAACAGCATCTCTGTCGTAAAGTATCTGCCCCGTCACAGAGAGAACTGAGAACAGCTTCTCTGTCGTAAAGTAGCTGCCCCGTCACAGAGAGAACTGAGAACAGCATCTCTGTCGTAAAGTATCTGCCCCGTCACAGAGAGAACTGAGAACAGCATCTCTATCGTAAAGTATCTGCCCCGTCACAGAGAATTGAGAACAGCATCTCTATCGTAAAGCAGCTGCCCCGTCACAGAGAGAACTGAGAACAGCATCTCTGTCGTAAAGTAGCTACCCCGTCACAGAGAGAACTGAGAACAGCATCTCTGTCGTAAAGTAGCTACCCCGTCACAGAGAGAACTGAGAACAGCATCTCTGTCGTAAAGTAGCTACCCCGTCACAGAGAGAACTGAGAACAGCATCTCTATCGTAAAGCAGCTGCCCCGTCACAGAGAGAACTGAGAACAGCATCTCTGTCGTAAAGTAGCTACCCCGTCACAGAGAGAACTGAGAACAGCATCTCTGTCGTAAAGTAGCTACCCCGTCACAGAGAGAACTGAGAACAGCATCTCTGTCGTAAAGTAGCTGCCCCGTCACAGAGAGAACTGAGAACAGCATCTCTGTCGTAAAGTATCTGCCCCGTCACAAAGAGAACTGAGAACAGCATCTCTATCGTAAAGTATCTGCCCCGTCACAGAGAGAACTGAGAACAGCATCTCTGTCGTAAAGTAGCTACCCCGTCACAGAGAGAACTGAGAACAGCATCTCTATCGTAAAGTATCTGCCCCGACACAGAGAGAATTGAGAGCAGCATCTCTATCGTCATGTAGCTGACCAGTCAGAGAGACAGCCGCGGCTAATCTATCAGCCTGTTCATTGCCCCGCACACCTGCATGGTCTGAGCAGAACATTGATGATGTTCTCACAATCTCCGTTCTGTTGGCCTATGCTGGCCACTCCAACTACCCAAGCAACTAACCAACCATGCAACCAAAGAAACATGCAACCAACTAGCCATGCAACCAACCATCTATGCAACCACCCAACCATACATGCAACCAGTCATGCAGCCAAACACCCATGCAACGAACCAGCCATGCAACCAATTAACCATGCAAAAGACTAACCATGCAACGAACGAACCAGCCATACAACCAACCACCCAGCCAGCCAACCAGCCATGCATCCAACCAACAAGCTTACTACCTTGCCAAAATCTCAAAACATGTCTGCTACATACGAGAGTTGGACATGTTTATAAGTAGTTGGGTAACAATTCAGAATGTTTGTGTCTTTATTTACGTTCACGATTTAAGGACCGTTGATCCCCCGCATTAATTTTCCTCCTGGCCTAGAAGTTACAGACTTTCTCTGTAATCCCGTATACTCTCGTGAGTGACGTGACAATGGAGAGAATCGATAGCGGTTCCAAACGCGTAGATAACTAACGGGGTATGTGAGCCGGTCGCTCAGAAAGCAATGACAAACTACTGAGCGTAATCTTGCCAAGAAATCAACAATCAGCTGAAAGATGCTGATGTTGACAGAGATATCCTGTAAAGGATATGCAAACATTTTTTTAAAAATGCTTTTCCAAAATAAGGACCGATGCCAATTCCTTGGATGTTGGCACACTAGCAACTTACTGTTCTTAGTGACAATACAGGGAGTGTACATAATTCATAGGGTATGGAAGACTGGATAGAGAAATAGAAATGAGAATACAGAAAGCGAACAAGATCAATTATGAAATAGCATATGTTTTACAACATCCAAGTATCCACATGCATACAAAAAAGAAGCTGATAGGCGTCTTATTTGTCCCAACGTTGTGTTACAGATGCCGAACATGGACAGTCCTAGAAACGCACAGGCGTAAAATCACATCATGTGAGATGAGGTGCATAAGAGACGCAGCTGGAAACAACAAGAAGAGATAGAGAGACAAATTAGAAACTAAGAACAAGTGTAGGGATAATACCGACTACTGACTTTATAGAACATTAAAGAGTTAAATCTTTCGGACATTTAGGTAGAACAGAACTAGATCAACCAGCAACTAGAGGATGCAGAAAGCGGAAGGTAGAAGGAAGGAAGAAAGAAGAAGAAGGAACAAGGAGGAAGACGAAGAAAAAAAGAGTCAAGGAGGAGGGAGGGAGGGGGAGGAAGGAAGGAAGGACGGACGGACGAACGGAAGGGAGGAAGGAAGGAAGGAAGGAAGGAAGGAAGGAAGGAAGGAAGGAAGGAAAAGAAGACAAACAAGACAAACAAGACAAACAAGACAAAGAAGAAGACAAAGAAGAAGAAGAAGAAGAAGAAGAAGAAGAAGAAGAAGAAGAAGAAGAAGAAGAAGAAGAAGAAGAATTTTACTGAGTAATGCACCCCGTCTAACAGAGATGACTCGTCCCTAGATGTTAATAATAACATCATGTTAGGCCTACATTCGTTTTACACTCCTGACCCAGCTCTCTATTGATCCGACTCATTTCCGGGTTCAAAGACTAATACGGTCATTGTTATAATTGAATGATCCACAGCTGTGCTAAGCTAAGGCTAGATTGACACCTTCAAAACAACAAAAACTCAACTACAGATACATGCCTTCGTCCTAACAGATTCAGGGATTAAGTTTTGAATCTAAAGGTGCAGATTTACAGCAGCTGGTCGCGCACACCGACGTATTCAAATCTTGTCTTCGCCACGGTCCCATACGGACTTTTGTAATCCGCTTTCATAAACATCTGTCGTTCTGTCTAGGTCACGTGAAACCAGTCGTGCCAACTCATATTTGTCCTGTCTTTGACTTGTAAACCCGATTATAACTATACAGTCACTTCCAAGTCAGAAGTATACCTCCTGCGTCACTAGCTTGTATACCCGATTATAATAACCATACTGTCACCAAGTCAGAAGTATAACTGCTGCGTCACTAGCTTGTATACCCGATTATAATAACTATACTGTCACCAAGTCAGAAGTATAACTCCTGCATCTCTGACTTGTACACCCGATTATAAATACACTGTCACTTATAAGTCAGATGTGAAACTTATTCTAATACTTGTTTAGCATCATCATGTGTCCTGGCTACTGGCGTAGGCGTTCATGTCTCTCCACAGATCTGGGTCCTTGGTGTTCTGGATCAACTCTGCTGATGATGTTCCTCCATGCAAAATTCTCAGTCCATCCAGCTTCATTTCTCTTCGTCTCTCTCTGCTTCTTTCCTCGCTGATCTGTTCAGTTGTAATCACGTTCCTTAATGCCTCTCTTATCATCATATAGCTAAAGAAAGCTGCTTGTCCCTGTCACAGCCTCACATAAGGGCGGTACCAACATAAAAGTAAGAGAGACTAGAGAAGGGATAGAACTCCACCTAAAGGGAAAGAACCCAGTCACTCGAAGGCTCGAATAATCCAGAGCCTTCTCGAAGGACCGGTCATTGTGTCCACAGCCCCGTGGACACTGATGGGGCCCGCCGATTGCGGGGTCCACGAGAAACTCGGAGAGAGTTACCACCCGTGTCGGATTGCGACACGTGTGGAAAGGCAGACACGGACTGGACATCGAGGAAGCAACAGGGCTTACCTTAAGGGGGACTTGATAGTTTCAGACCCAAGTGTATTTAGGGGACTTATACATATGTTAGATAGCTGCTAGAGTTGTTGTGATAATCATGTTTATTGTAAACTACTGTGATATGCAAATTACAGATTGCTGGCTTGCGAAAACTCTCTTCGCCAGCTTACTGTAACATAATAATAATAAATGATGTTAGATTGCATATGAACGGAGTTTGTTGCCTGTATGAGCCCGAGTTTCATTCCCCTAGATATCTAGGACGGTGACAGGCTATTTGGGGGCAAGCCGGTTTTGGCAATCACAAGCTTTACTTTCCAGACAGCTCTTGGTTTTGCCAAGTAAAAAAAAAAAAAAGATATCAACTTTGCAGCTATCAGCGTATTATCTATGAATAAGCTATTATAGTCCCTCTACAAAAATATTTGATATTTGAAATTATGATGATGTTTGACATTGACATGACTGTGACAATTACATTGACAGTTACTAATTTTTTTTTATTCCAACATCAGATTGTTCCGCGAAATATCGTGTATATGTAACCTGTCCTCCAGCAGTGGCGAGAAAACAAGACTACAGTCGAGAGATCAGGAAAAATAAGATGAGTTTCATTTCATGCTCATTATGTCCCTAAGCGATACTCACACTTGATTCATTGATGTAACATATTTCTTTGTATTGATTTTTATGTACATGCTAATCTCATAACCAAGTAAACCTGCTCGTGTAAATTTGAAAGTAAACATTAAGGGGGATAACCAACTTTTGTACACCCATACTAATTTCAAAGGGATTTAATTTCAATAAAGTGAACAATAACTAAAATACAAGATGTCAACATTAGAACAGTGCATTGAATTAGGTATTAGGTTAGGATATATTGAGGAAAATCTTTCAGAATGGGCACAAAAGACACATTCAGAAAACATTGCACGAGAGAGCAATAGAGAGGGAAGAGAAAAAGATGCAAGCAGAAAGAGAAGAGAAGAAGATGCAAATTGAGGCTGAGGAAAGAAAGATGCAAATGGCAGCTGAAGAAAAGAAAATGCAACTGCAGGCTCAAGAGAAGAAGATGCAAATAGAGCTCGAGGCTGCGACCAAGCAAGCCCAATTAAGCGCAGAAAACAGATAAAACTGAAACAAATGGAAATTGACTCCAACTTAGAAATGTCAGTAAACAAAATTAGAAGTAAAGAAGATGAACAAAAGTACAACAAATATAAAGGCCTAGTCAAGCCGTTTTGTTCAGGAGATTCAATAAGCGCATACTTAGAGAACTTCGAGTGTTTGATGACTTACCATAACGTCGCAAAAGTCGACTGGTCATTTATTCTGATGAGAAATTTAGCATTAGAGCCCTTAAAAGTGATAGAGACAGTTCCACAAGACATGAGGAAAGATTACGACTATTTGAAACAAAGAATACTACAACATTTTTCACTAGATACAGCAGGCTATCAACTACAGTTCTCCAAATTAACCCCATTGCCTAACCAAACTTTCATAGACTACGTGTCTACAGTCCAAGATATTTGTACAAAATGGATAACCTCAGCAAAAACAAATAACAACCATGATAAACTGAAGGAGCTAATTATAATTGATAAAATTATTAGCACAATACCAACACCTTTTTCTAAAATTTTGAGGCAAATGGATTGTAAAACTATCCAAGAAATAGAAAATAAGGGGAGCGCATATTTTACAGCGAACCGCGATATTTTTCAGTTGAATATGAGCCAAAATGAAACAGCAGCGGTTACAAACACCAAATATTCTAAACCAAATGAAAATAGGTTCAAACAACGCTCTAAGTTCACAAAGCCAGTCATGTGCCAGTATTGTCATCTGACACACGAACAGTACGCGATGTGTGACAAATCACCAAATTATCCACATCATCTCCAAATGATAGTGGAAAAACAAAAGAACAAAAGGAACGCATATCAGAGAGCGGTCAAATGTTATTTTTGTGCGAGCTATGGCCACTATTCGGCACTATGTGACGGGCGAAAGATGATGAAGCAGGCCAATGCCGCATTAATAGACACATCCTCAGATGAAGAAATTGAACAACAGAACGAATGCGACATCCAGAATGAGAGTGCAAGTGAGTTAGGTAATGCAGTAGAAATCATTAACACCATCACTGATAACACATGTAACACCTGTAGAAATTTTCAGCTTGACACAACTTTGTTATGCGGCCACACAATCCCAGTTTCTAACGAAATGGCCAACGCAGCCTTAACATTAACAGGCAAGTTAAAGTTTGCAACAGGTTTTGTTAATAACAAACAATGTACATTAATACGAGATTCCGGAGCGACTCTTTGTGGAATTAAGAGAACATTAGTTAATGACAAAGACTACACACACAAATACGTAACTTGTTGCACATTCGCAGGCACTATCGAAAGATACCCCCTAGCACTTGCCGAAATTCGGACACCTTACCTTTTATATCAGGACAAGTGCTATGCGCAGTACTAGAAAATCCTGCCGCTGAAATCATCCTTGGGAATCTTCCCAACATAAGATCTTGCTCTGAAAAAGAAATCAGAGAATGGGAACAGAAAAACTGTATCCAAAAACCAAACAGTGGTTTCAAAATGAAAAACCACGCGTGCTTGTCTCAAACTGCCAAAAGCACAAGGGAGACAACCGATGACGTAATTCGAAACGAATTCACAGAGGTGCAGAATACAGGGGCGGTTGAATCTTTCAATGATACCATCAAATTAACACCTCGAACTGAGGACGCCATCGATCCACAAAATATTGAGCCTGTAAATGTGCAACAAAACACACAACACGCTAATATAGTAACAAGACAAATGACACACAAAACCCACACCGACCAACTTCAGGAGTCGCTACAAATCATTTCACCCAATATTACCACCACCAAATTTATAGAAGAACAAAAAGCAGATCCAACCCTTTCGCAATACTTTCGGCTAGTAGGATTAAAGCCAAATTTGACGAAAAACGCTTCTTGGACATTTAGACTAAATAATAATATTTTAACAAGATTATATACCAGAGATCAAACCACGATACAACAAGTGGTTCTACCTCAGTCACATCGTGAGAAAGTGCTACATATAGCCCATGACTCACCTTTCGGAGGTCATATGGGTTACGAAAAAAACCAGGGCCAGAGTCCTGAGCCAATTTTATTGGCCTAAATTTTGCCAAGACATAAAAACCCATTGTAAATCATGTGATACCTGTCAGAAACTAATCAAAAAGGGTAAGAACCCTACGGCAGAAATTCAATCAACCACAACTGCCTCGAGACCATTTCAAATCGTGGCGGTTGATTTAGTAGGTCCTTTGAACCACATCTCAAACAAAGGAAATAGATACATTTTTACACTCGTTGATTTGTGTTTAAGGTGGGCAGAAATGATTCCATTAAAATCTATCTCCTCTAAGGATGTGACGGACGTATTATTACAGATATTCTCCCGTTTTGGCTTTCCGGAGAAGATATCTGATAGAGGAACGCAATTCATATCTAATGCCACCCAATCGGTAACTAAGTTACTGGGCACAAAACAATGTTTTACAAGTCCCTATCGACCGGCCGCAAATGGAATTTGCGAAAAATTGAATGGGGACCTAAAACATATGTTATCCAAAGTGACAGCTGAAAATCCAGCCGATTGGGATATACTTCTCCCAACGGTGCTGTTCGCATACAGAGAAGTCCCACAATCAAGCACGGGGTTCTCTCCGTTTGAATTGATATATGGAGCGAACCCAAGAGGACCTCTCACTATTTACAAAGATATAATATCACAACCCGTAAACACCCAATTACCAATTCCCACCTATGATTTGGTCACTGACACCAGAGACAAAATCATTAGATCCTGTATACTGACCAGAGCATCATTACAGGAGAAAGGTTTTAGGTACAGGCAGTACGCCAACAAAAGGGCAAAAACGATTGTATTACAACCAAATCAGGAGATTTTACTATTACTACCTGACAAGATAGATTTACTATCAACCTCTTGGCAGGGACCATTTAAAGTTGTATAACTTCGGTCAGATAAGCATGTTTAAGAACATAGAAGAGAGAGACCTCTTCAGCAATCATCTTGAAGTGGTGTATGGGAGAATACATGAGTTGTTGATGCAGATGTGCAGGTTGCCAAGTTACTATCCACCAAACTACAAACACCGACTGTATGTGACCCTGTGACAGAATTAGTACAGAACTAATTACCATATAATAACCCATCAAAGCAGGGGGGAAGGGGGACTCCTGTCACAGCCTCACATAAGGGCGGTACCAACATAAAAGTAAGAGAGACTAGAGAAGGGATAGAACTCCACCTAAAGGGAAAGAACCCAGTCACTCGAAGGCTCGAATAATCCAGAGCCTTCTCGAAGGACCGGTCAGTGTGTCCACAGCTCCGTGGACACTGATGGGGCCCGCCGATTGCGGGGTCCACGAGAAACTCGGAGAGAGTTACCACCCGTGTCAGATTGCGACACGTGTGGAAAGGCAGACACGGACTGGACATCGAGGAAGCAACAGGGCTTACCTTAAGGGGGACTTGATAGTTTAGACCCAAGTGTATTTAGGGGTCTTATGCATATGTTAGATAGCTGATAGAGTTGTTGTGATAATCATGTTTATTGTAAACTCCTGTGATATGCAAATTACTCTCTTCGCCAGCTTACTGTAACATAATAATAATAAATGATGTTAGATTGCATATGAACGGAGTTTGTTTGCCTGTATGAGCCCGAGTTTCATTCCCCTAGATATCTAGGACGGTGACAGTCCCTTTCTTATATATAGTGATCTATTTTCATTAGCCTCTTGCACGCATTCGTTGTTAGTTACCCTGACACTCTGAGAGAAGACATCAAGGCCTTCAGAGCTTTGACAAGCCAGGACTATTGTCATATAGAACAACTCTGACAAGTGAGGACTGGTGTCATATAGAACAACTCTGACAAGTGAGAGCTAGTTTCATATAGAACAACTCTGACAAGTGAGGACTGGTGTCATATAGAACAACTCTGACAAGTGAGGACTGGTGTCATATAGAACAACTCTGACAAGTGAGGACTGGTGTCATATAGAACAACTCTGTCAAGCCAAGACTGGTGTCATATAGAACAACTCTGACAAGTCAAGACTAGTGTCATATAGAACAACTCTGACAAGTCAAGACTAGTGTCATATAGAACAACTCTGACAAGTGAGGACTGGTGTCATATAGAACAACTCTGACAAGTGAGGACTGGTGTCATATAGAACAACTCTGACAAGTGAGGACTGGTGTCATATAGAACAACTCTGACAAGTGAGGACTGGTGTCATATAGAACAACTCTGACAAGTCAAGACTAGTGTCATATAGAACAACTCTGACAAGTGAGGACTAGTGTCATATAGAACAACTCTGACAAGTGAGGACTGGTGTCATATAGAACAACTCTGACAAGTGAGGACTGGTGTCATATAGAACAACTCTGACAAGTGAGGACTGGTGTCATATAGAACAACTCTGACAAGTGAGGACTGGTGTCATATAGAACAACTCTGACAAGTGAGAGCTAGTTTCATATAGAACAACTCTGACAAGTGATGACTGGTGTCATATAGAACAACTCTGACAAGTGAGGACTGGTGTCATATAGAACAACTCTGACAAGTGAGGACTGGTGTCATATAGAACAACTCTGACAAGTGAGGACTGGTGTCATATAGAACAACTCTGTCAAGCCAAGACTGGTGTCATATAGAACAACTCTGACAAGTGAGGACTGGTGTCATATAGAACAACTCTGACAAGTGAGAGCTAGTTTCATATAGAACAACTCTGACAAGTGAGGACTGGTGTCATATAGAACAACTCTGACAAGTGAGGACTGGTGTCATATAGAACAACTCTGACAAGTCAAGACTAGTGTCATATAGAACAACTCTGACAAGTCAAGACTAGTGTCATATAGAACAACTCTGACAAGTCAAGACTGGTGTCATATAGAACAACTCTGACAAGTGAGAGCTAGTTTCATATAGAACAACTCTGACAAGTGAGGACTGGTGTCATATAGAACAACTCTGACAAGTGAGGACTGGTGTCATATAGAACAACTCTGACAAGTCAAGACTAGTGTCATATAGAACAACTCTGACAAGTCAAGACTAGTGTCATATAGAACAACTCTGACAAGTGAGAGCTAGTTTCATATAGAACAACTCTGACAAGTGAGAGCTAGTTTCATATAGAACAACTCTGACAAGTGAGGACTGGTGTCATATAGAACAACTCTGACAAGTGAGGACTGGTGTCATATAGAACAACTCTGACAAGTGAGGACTGGTGTCATATAGAACAACTCTGACAAGTGAGGACTGGTGTCATATAGAACAACTCTGACAAGTGAGGACTGGTGTCATATAGAACAACTCTGACAAGTCAAGACTAGTGTCATATAGAACAACTCTGACAAGTGAGGACTGGTGTCATATAGAACAACTCTGACAAGTCAAGACTAGTGTCATATAGAACAACTCTGACAAGTCAAGACTAGTGTCATATAGAACAACTCTGACAATTGAGGACTGGTGTCATATAGAACAACTCTGACAAGTGAGGACTGGTGTCATATAGAACAACTCTGACAAGTGAGGACTGGTGTCATATAGAACAACTCTGACAAGTGAGGACTGGTGTCATATAGAACAACTCTGACAAGTGAGGACTGGTGTCATATAGAACAACTCTGACAAGTGAGAGCTAGTTTCATATAGAACAACTCTGACAAGTGAGGACTGGTGTCATATAGAACAACTCTGACAAGTGAGGACTGGTGTCATATAGAACAACTCTGACAAGTTAGGACTTGTTTCATATAGAACAACTCTGACAAGTGAGGACTGGTGTCATATAGAACAACTCTGACAAGTGAGGACTGGTGTCATATAGAACAACTCTGACAAGTGAGGACTGGTGTCATATAGAACAACTCTGACAAGTGAGGACTGGTGTCATATAGAATAACTCTGTCAAGCCAAGACTGGTGTCATATAGAACAACTCTGTCAAGCCAAGACTGGTGTCATATAGAACAACTCTGACAAGTCAAGACTAGTTTCATATAGAACAACTCTGACAAGTGAGGACTGGTGTCATATAGAACAACTCTGACAAGTGAGGACTGGTGTCATATAGAACAACTCTGACAAGTGAGGACTGGTGTCATATAGAACAACTCTGACAAGTCAGGACTGGTGTCATATAGAACAACTCTGACAAGCTAAGACTGGTGTCATATAGAACAGAGTCAGACAGGGATACATTATCTCCCCTTATCTATTTCATTTGTACACGAGAAGTGTTGAAGAAAATATTGACAAGTAACAATATGATCCATCTATAATCGTAGCAATAGAATTACCGGGATTCTCAGGGAGTTGCGCTGTCAACGACATGAGCCCCGTAGGTCCAGGGTTTCATACTTGGGCTCGCAGCTTGCTGCGCTAAGAAAATCATCATCAGCATCAATAGTCAAGCCGAAACGCGTGGGCGGTGATAGTTCACCTTCCTACGCAGTTATCAGAGTCTCGAATCAGGTCTGTGTTCTAGTCCTGGCCATGCCATGCAGCGAAACCATCCTTTTAATCTTCCTCTTGCTGTCTTCCCGTCAAGTTTGCCAGTTGTCCAAGGAATCTACGTATAATTTCTCCAGTCAATCTCCGTTTTTAATGTGTCTGGTTTGATTTTCTGTCCGTCCATAGTAGTGGCCACCTAGTGTTCCGAGCACCGAGACCAAGAAATGGTTAAAAGCTTCACAGATATGTAGCAGATTCCTGCTTCATGGCTTTATTTTGTTTCAAGAGGAAAGTAAAAAATATCCTGTACGTGTATCCAAATTAAACATTTTTAATTAAAATTTAAAACATTAAAAATAATAATGACAATGGATGAAACAAATATGTTAATAAATGTATTCATCAATGGTGAGAAAATACACAAATTGTGCAGTACTGAATATATACTGTTACTGCTGGATGGCGATGTAAATGTTTTGACATAAATGACAAGAAGAGCAAACATTGCTCTGCACAAATTAAAGCAATTAAAACCTTGGTGGGTTGCAACAGATGTGGGATACCCGAACATATACCTGTGTTCCTGGGCAACAGGGTTAATCAGTCTTACGGAGACTCTTCGCAGGCGACAAGCCATAATATTCCAACCTTGCCCATCTCTCTGCAGTTGGTGAACTGCGGCGGTAAAGCTAATAACTCGTATATTGTATTTGATGGACAATAAAATGATTACTCAAATATGTTGAAGTTTCAGCAATTAGGTGTTTCCAATCAATTGTGTGCAGTCAGAAGAACTTTATGGTGAATCTGCGATTACTATGAGAATAACAAATAGTCTACATTCGAACAACATACGTGACTGTGTATGTTAAGTATGTCAGCTAAAATATGATTCGTCTAGTCACTTCATTAGATATATAACCTGACGAGATGCCGTGAGATATGCCAGGCAATAAGCTGGGCAACCTATTGTTGTGGATTGTGTGTTTACACCCAAGGTAGGCTGGTGACATCTCCTGGAGGATAAATCCAAGTCTTGGCTGTCCGCTGTTTATCATCACGGAGAATTTTTGTCATTCTCTTGCAGTCTCACAGCCTCTCAGATGTGTTGCTCTCAGCAAGCTATATCACATTGAAAGACCTTTGTCAGAGCCTAAGTGTGCAGCAACATCGTTACGGCACCCGGCGGACAAGAGTTGTCGGCTGGCGAGATTCTTACCTGACACGCGACCAGCGCTGACGACAGACGCACGCAAAGCCACGTGACCCCACGAGAGGCAGTGGACAGTGTGTGTGTTAATCTCAGACCAAGCTGGGACTGGACATCTGAACGGACGTGTGTGTCGAGAGCAAGGCGTTTGTGTGAATCTCCGTGGTTGTGAGCTGAACGACTGATATCGTGAGCGTCAGACCTATGAGCTGTATTGTGGTTGTGAGTTATATGTTGTACATTGCTGTAACTATTGTTATGTATTTAATGTGGTAATAAATCCATTGAACTTGTGTTGCTATGTCTTACGTCGAATTACGTTGTACTTGTACTGTCTCACATGTGTTAGCCAACGAGCCTAATAGAAGATCCTGACATGTGTGGACGTGGGTTGCTCGTCTTTATTTAAGAACCTAATATATTTAGACGTGTGTTGTTCATCTTTGTGATTTAAAACTATAATTCTTGTACTTGTAAAATTTGTCAAGGTTATAGTGATGTACATGTGATCGGAAAAGTCTCCGTGTGATCCATTACTACATTGTCTAAATATGTTTAAGATCATTAGTAAATGTACAGTACATATTGTTTGATCCTGTAAACGTGTTGAACATTTGTGATCTGTGAAAATTGTCATCGTTTGACCTTGTCAACATTGTGATTTTGCCACCATTTTGACCTTGTCGCCATCTTGTAAACTTGATGTCTTTGTCCTTACTGAATGTCATCTTGATGTAAGTGATGTGTCATCAATGTTATTGAGTGTTCAAATACAGATAGATTGTCTTTGTTTATTGAGTTTGTGGAACGCAAAGAGTTTTGGAAAGAGTGTAACTTCTGTTGAAAGAAACACTGTTGACGACAAATTTACGACATACAATTATACTCAACGCCATCCAAACCAAATCAACACTTAGTGACTTACAGGCACACACCAACAAACACACGCTAACTTATTTCTCTCCAAAAACAAAGCAGGTTTTTTTGCGTACCATCCATAACCCTGCCGTAGAGGTCATTTGTGGTTCCGAAGTACGACCTTACCGTTTTCTAGCCCGATTGCCCAACCATTCATCATATCCAAGGGCACTTGAGTATATTTTTCTTCACTTTAACTTTACGTATGCATTAGTGGGCACGCATCGTATAGTCAAATCAATTGTAAGTTATTTTTCTACTAACCATTTACAACATATTTTGTGTGGTTGATTTTCATTGACATATTTTCTCCATCATGTCGTCATTATTTGATTTCATCGATATGGGTTTAAAATTAAAGTTAGAAGGTGATGAATTAACACAATGGAGTGAGAAGAAATACGCTGAGTACTGTGAACGCGAAGATAGAGCAGCAGAAAGAGCTCTAAAACAAGCAGAAATAACTGCCAATCAAGTAGAGGCAGAAACAGCATTAAAGCAGGCCGAAGTAGAAATGGCTGCAAAGACAAAGCAAGCTGAGATAGACAGTGAACTTAAGAAAGCAGAAATAACTGCCAAGCAAGTAGAGGCAGAAACAGCATTAAAGCAAGCCGAAGTAGAAATGGCTGCAAAGACAAAGCAAGCTGAGATAGACAGTGAACTTAAGAAAGCAGAAATAGCAGCTCAGAGTAAGAGGGAAGAACTAGAATTACAGTTGAAAATAAAACAACTCGACACCGAGACTGCAATAAATAAAGAGTCAAAGAAATCTGAAAGACTGGAAAAAGAAAACCAGTATAAGAAGTACCAAGGTATCGTTCGTAACTATACCTCGGGTGACTGCATAGCAGCCTTTACCCAAAATTTTGAGACTTTAATGGAACATTACCAAGTTCCACTTTCGGAATGGAATATTTTATATATGAGGAGTCTATCTGGGGAACCTCTGAAAGTCATTGAAACCATCCCCAAAGACCTCAGAAAAGAGTACCATTACATTAAATCTAAAATAATGGCACATTTCATGTTAGATGAAGCAGGGTACAGAGAACAATTCAGTAAACTGAGTCCAAAATCAACTCAAACGTTCTCTGACTACCTCTGTTTAGTCCGAGACATTTTCAGCAAATGGACTTCATCAGCCAAAATTAACAAAAATTATGATAAATTAGAAGATCTCATCATTCGAGATAAGGTCATTTCTTCTATCCCATCATCTTTTTCTAAGTTCTTGCAGGAGAATGAATGCACAAGTGTGGAAGAAATGGAAAGACGTGGGTCGGCCTATTATACGGCAAATAAACAGTGTTTTGCCACGGAAGCTACTGACAGTAACTGGGTAGCAGCTGCCAACTATGAGAAAAACTATAGTAGGCAAAAACCAAACAGGCCTACCTCTGAAAAATTTAGACATTGTGTTCATTGTAAAATGTCTCACTATTTGAACGAGATGTGCGATAAAAACCCAGGGTACCAAACATACTTGCAAAATATGGTAAACAGACAAGACAGAGAACGTAAATCGTTCAAAAGCTTACGTAAATGTTTTCTCTGCAAGGCTTACGGTCACCATCGCATGGATTGTAAAGGCAGGCATATGACCAACAAAGCCAATGCCGCCTTGTTCGATAGTTCAGCGTCAGAAGACGAAAATACAGAAAAACATCCTGTACATGCAGCACAAGCTTGTGATGCATTTAGTTCCAACACATGCACTGTCTGTAATACCTTCTTTGAAAATGGTATCTTAACATGCGGACACGCCATCCCTATTGCTAATGAGGAAGGTAACTTAGTAATAGACTCAAAAGGCAAGTTAGACATCTATCACGGGTATGTTAATGGCAAGTTCGCTACAGTACTTCGCGACACCGGGAGTACACTTATTGGCCTGAAAACAACATTCATAACACCTACAGACTACACAGGTAGACACATCACATGTAGAACATTTTCAGGCAATATTGAAAAATATCCATTAGCTTGGGCATACATCGAAACACCATTCCTCACCGGGAAAGTAAAAGTCGCAGCACTTACAAACCCAGTGTGCGATATAATCATCGGAAATTTACCTGAGGTGAATGACAAACATCATAACCATGACATAACATCACTATGTATTATTGATAACACATCACCACCAAATGTCATTGAAAATGTCATATCACCAGTTGAATGTATGTTAGCTAATGCAGCACTAAGTTCTCATCACATCATTGACGATATCATTCCATCATCATCTGATGTCATTGAGTGTGTGAACGCAGTAACAAGAGCTACTGCTAGAGTGCAAGATGAAAATAACCAAACTGAGGCTATTCAAATGCTTAGCCCAGAAGTACCACCTAGTGACTCGATGAAGGAAACATTCATAACAGCTCAAAAAGCTGATCCTTCACTGTCAAAGTATTTTGACCTGATCGGCAAAAAGCCAAGAGTAACGAAAAATGCTAAATGGCATTTTGCTTTATACAATGATATACTCACCAGGTACTACACCAAAGGTGACGTTACAACAAAGCAAACTGTGTTACCAATTACTTATCGCAAGCAAGCTTTACATCTTGCTCACGATATACCTTTTGCAGGGCATATGGCATATGTTAAAACCAGGTCAAGACTATTGACACAGTTTCATTGGCCAAAATTCTGTAATGACATAAAAACATATTGTAGAAGTTGTGATACATGCCAGAAACTGGTAAAGAAAGGTAAACACCCACAGGCAAAGTTACAAGTCACTGACTTAGCCAGTCGACCTTTTGAAAAATTATCAGTTGACATTGTGGGCCCTCTTAGTCATACAACAACTAGAGGGAATAAATATATTCTAACAATTATTGATCAATGTAGTCGCTGGCCAGAAGCGATTCCGTTAAAGAACATTACGGCCAACGATATCATGGAAGTGTTCTTCCATATTTTCTCCCGAATTGGGTTTCCAGATACTATCCAGTCTGATAGAGGCACTCAATTTATCGCCGCATCCACTCAAGCTTTCACTAAAATGTTAGGAGTGAAGCAAGTCTTCAATAGCCCCTATCATCCTCACTCGAGCGGGATTATAGAAAAGCTTAATGGGGATCTGAAGCACATGCTAGCCAAAGTAACTCAAGATCACCCCAATAACTGGGATCTATACTTACCAGCTGTCCTTTTTGCTTATCGCGAGGTACCACATTCTAGTACCGGTTTCTCTCGGCCCATTAACAATTTATCACCAAATGTTAACTGATTCCACTCCAGTATTAAAACCCATATCATCATTTGTGTATGTAACATCATTGCGTGAAAGGATAATGAAATCATGTGAAATTGCTAAAAGTGCACTAAAACTATCTGGTGCTACTTACAGACAATACGCAGACAAAGGTAACAGGACTATAACATTGACAGCTGGACAGGACGTTCTACTACTACTACCTAGTGACAGACAGCTACTAACAGATTCTTGGCAGGGACCTTTTAAAGTGACAAGACAAATCTCACCTGTTGACTACGAAATCCTGATAAAAGACAAACACAAAATATTTCACATCAATATGCTAAGACCATACTTCAACAGAGACAACGAACAAGACGATACGACAGCTTGCACCGTGATAATAGATCACGAAGATGACGACTCTAGCGACGAGATTCCAACACCTACATTAGACACGACAAACTGCTTGAAGGAGATCAAGATCAATCCAAACATAAGTCAAGCAGAGACAAACAGGTGCAAACAGTTGATACAAGAGTACAACACCATCTTTTCAGACAACCCAGGACAAACAGAATTAGTACAGCATCACATCACACTCACATCAAACACACCCATAAGATGCAGACCATACACTATACCATTACATTACAAGGAACAACTACATCAGGAAATCATCAACTTAGAAAAACACAACATCATCAGACGATCCCTATCAGACTTCTCTTCACCCATGGTCATTGTACGTAAAAAGGACAACACAATACGACTTTGCATAGATTACAGAAAACTGAACAAAATAACTGTTTTAGATCTTGAACCAATGGCAAATACGGACGATCTTCTGACAGAACTGACTGACGCTAAGTTCTTCACGACCCTTGACATGGCTAAAGGTTACTGGCAGATTGCTGTACATGAAGACAGCAGACATCTAACAGCTTTCGCCACGCCTTGGGGACTGTACGAATGGTGCAAACTTCCATTTGGGCTAGTCAATGCCCCAGCCACATTTGTACGCATGACACGACTCCTCCTATCTGACATTCCTAACATAGTTTCCTATATTGACGACATCTGTGTCCATACAGAGACAATGACGGAACATATAAAGATACTGGAACAGACACTAGAACGTATCAGACAGCACGGACTGACAGTGAAGCCTTCAAAGGTGAGCATGGCTTACCAAGAGATATCATTTTTGGGGTACAGAATATCCAATGGCTTTGTCATGACAGACAACAAAATTGTCTCCAAAATTCTAAAACTGTCACTTCCAACAAATAAGAAACAAGTCCGCAGTTTGTTGGGACTTATTAATTATTATAGAAACTTTATTCCTGATTTTTCAGAACTGACTGAGGTTTTTTCTAACTTACTAACCAAGAATAAACCCGAAAAAGTTGTAAACGATGAATGCCTACGAAATGCATTTGATAAAGTTTTGGCACACTTTTCTGATAAGAATACACCTAATCTCATCCTTAAATTGCCCAACATTCGTTTACCTTTCAGATTGAGAACAGATGCTAGCTCCATTGCGATCGGTGCAGTCCTATTGCAGGAATACAACGGCATCCTGCATCCCGTTTGTTTTCTATCAAGAAAACTAAGACCCCGAGAGCGGGCCTGGTCCATTCCGCAATTAGAGGCATTGTCCTTAGTAGAAAGTGTAACAAAGCTGTCCAGATATCTTCTAGGACGTCACTTTATCATCGAAACTGACAACAGTCCATTAAGGTATATCAATTCCACAGTACCATCAAATAACATGATTGCTCGCTGGTCCTTGAAGCTTCAGAATTTCAGTTTTGAAGTTCGCCATATTCCCGGCAGAATGAATACAATCGCCGACCTTTTGTCCCGTTGTCCGACAGACCCAGTAAGCAATGTCTGAGTGCACTGTGTAATATTACACTCAGCCCAACACAGCCACCAATGAGTGAATTTTTTTCCATTCACCTACTGTGTAAGGTCAATAATCAAAATTGTGATACGGTTTGGAGACCGACATGTATAATATACTTATTTTAATCAAGTCATGTAATGAGTGTAGTATAATTGTGTAGTGTGTGTTAGAATGAGAACGATATTAATTGTATATAGACACCAACAACAGTGTCACAAACGCTTAACCAATTATCAAAAGCGAACGTTACCATTGTGACATTTGTGGGTGATTTTTTTTCACCGTGATATTTTAACATGTGCAAATGTGGACCGAACATTGACTCCTACATCACCTCTACAGCGAATGTGATCCAAATCGTTCGACGTGTGAACACATCGGAAATAAGAACATTCCATCATAATCCGTTGTCATACTATAACATCAGACACGAACTGTGAGAACATTCTACTATCCGTTCCGAAATAAAACCGGATCATTTGTGTTCAGAAAATGTAACATCAACCAAATTTTTCGTTTCGTGTGCATTTCCGGTATAATTTAAAAAGTATAACATAATTAGCAGACTATGTACAAATTTCCAAAAATTTATGACACTTGTAAAATCCTTTCGAATCTATAAAATATAATATACCAATTGGGTACTTATTTATTTTGATTAGTGTAATCTTAGAATTATATCTTGATTAATGTATTCATATTACCGACTTTTTCTCGTTAATATGAAGAAACGTCAAGCAATGACGCTAAGAAATTAAATAATTATTGTAATGTATGGAATTTCTTAAATGTCAAAATTACTTCCCTTGCATTTGTGAATTACATCAAGGGCCATAATTTGAAACATATTCATTAATGTGTATTGTATAGATAGACATTTTGTTGCTCAAATGGTTAACACAGCAGGTAGGCGTCCTCCAAGCATGTCATAGAGCTGCCAACATTGCAAACCAACATAAGAGCTCCTGACCAAATGAGGGCAGAGTTTAAGTGTTTAATACGACTAATACAAAGCCGTATTTCAGTCTGGCTAGATGGTTGTTGCAAAACAATCATATTATTACGTTTTTTTTCAAATAGCTGGGAGGTAGATGCGTGAAGCTGGTGCTACTGATCTGACTGGGTATTATTGCAATGAAGGTAACCAGGCATCAGGGGGATGAAACCTGAATTGTGTTAAAAATTGTACTTCATTTGTCATGTCAGTACAACTTACATTTTTTGTGTATATATTTCTATGCCTTATATGTATTTTCATGCATAACACTGGGAAAGAGTAGTCTCTGACATGAAATTAACACTACCCCAGTATATACATACATCATGAATGAAAGATGGCATCTTTCATTGAAGTACCCGGGGAGAATGTCAGAGCCTAAGTGTGCAGCAACATCGTTACGGCACCCGGCGGACAAGAGTTGTCGGCTGGCGAGATTCTTACCTGACACGCGACCAGCGCTGACGACAGACGCACGCAAAGCCACGTGACCCCACGAGAGGCAGTGGACAGTGTGTGTGTTAATCTCAGACCAAGCTGGGACTGGACATCTGAACGGACGTGTGTGTCGAGAGCAAGGCGTTTGTGTGAATCTCCGTGGTTGTGAGCTGAACGACTGATATCGTGAGCGTCAGACCTATGAGCTGTATTGTGGTTGTGAGTTATATGTTGTACATTGCTGTAACTATTGTTATGTATTTAATGTGGTAATAAATCCATTGAACTTGTGTTGCTATGTCTTACGTCGAATTACGTTGTACTTGTACTGTCTCACATGTGTTAGCCAACGAGCCTAATAGAAGATCCTGACAACCTTAGTCAATTATTCCTATGTTTGTCAGACTAGTGTCTGTTCAGTGTGTTCTACAGACTTGTGTCTGTCAAGTGTGTACCACAGATTTGTGTCTGTCCAGTGTGTACCACATACTTGTCTGTAGAGTGTGTACCACAGAATACTGTCTGTCCAGTGTGTACCACAGACTTGTGTCTGTCCAGTGTGTACCACAGACTAGAGTCTGTAGAGTGTGTACCACAGACTACTGTCTGTCCAGTGTGTACCACAGACTTGTGTCTGCCTAATCCCCCTCACAGACTATTGTCTGTACATGTTCCCCACAGACTACTGTCTGAACATGTTCCCCACAGACTACTGTCTGTACATGTTCCCCCCAGACTTCTGTCTGTGCATGTTCCCCACATACGTCTGTCTATACATGCTGCCTCATGTGCAGGCGAAGAGAGGTGTGTTTATTATGAAAAATAATATATGAGTCATTTCAAGCGCAATGTAACAGGCCAATTTCACACTCTTTGATCCTGAATAAACAATTTATGGACACTATCATTTGAGCGTCCCAATGCCATTAGGTAATGGGTGGGAATGTTACAAGTCCTGGGATCTCGGTTCATGTCTACAAGTTCTTGCTAGGTAATGGATGAACAATCAGACAGTTGTGACTCTCCCATCTCAAACAATTGGATGATTAACGGGTGAATGGATATGGATTACACAGTATCTAAACCAACGGCTATGACTTAGAATCAGGTTTATAATTAATAAAATATAATCTGGAGTAGTCCTGGATACTAAAGGGCAGGTCAGCTCGCGTTTTGTTCTCCAGCAGCTCTTCCATGCATGAGTAGGCTATAGGGTCAAGGGTCACGTCGAACTTATTAGCTGCCAAATGCATCTCGGGAAGTATGCCGGGTAGGTCAAGGGCGGAGAAGATGCAGATGTTGTGGACGGTTTTGCCTTGACATTTGAACTTGGGTTTTGAGTACTGCCAGCTGATGAAGCGAGTGATGTAGCCTTTCTTGTCCGGGTGACCTGGAGAGACAAACATGCTGATGACTTCATAAGGTACACGGAAGGAAGAAAAGGTAGCTCTGACTCGTGAACTGCCGCTTTTATCTTTGACACAATCTAATTAAGGGGCGCAATCACAGAGAAGACAAGTTTCCCCGAAATAACTATTTCATATTCAGAGTCATGAGTTCGGTACTCATCCTCATTATATGTCATGCCGACAGTTGAGGATGGTCATGGTTCCCCTCATACAGTTACCACAGCCGTGGGCAGTCATGGTTCCCCATCTCACAGTCACCACAGCCGTGGGCTGTCATGGTTCCCCTCATACAGTCACCACAGCCGAGGGCAGTCATGGTTCCCCTCATACAGTCACCAGTCCTGGGAGATCATGGTTTTCCGTCTCATACAGTCACCACAGCCGTGGGCAATCATGGTTCCCCTCATACAGTTACCATAGCCGTGGGCAGTCATGGTTCCCCATCTGACAGTCACCACAGCCGTGGGCAGTCATGGTTCCCCTCATACAGTCACCACAGTCCTGGGAGATCATGGTTTTCCGTCTCACCACAGCCGTGGATCAAACAATCGGAAGCCATCCAACCCTCGGAAGGCGAACATTGGGCACTGGGCGCATCTACCAGTGTTATTACTGTAACTGACCGAGTGAAAGCCAGCTTCTTTCCCCGGCAGGTGGCCTCAGTCTTTATCTCCACCTCGGTGATTGGCTAGGACACTGTAGACATAAACTTGCCTACATCAAGACAACGAATAGATATTAGTTTAGTTTAGTTTAGTCGATGGATCAACATCACGGCACCCGGGTGTAACTCAGAAGTGCTCCGTTCTACTCCTAGCTCAACCCTGAGTCTGGAGAAACTCAGCTCAGTGCACGAACTCCGTAGCACCGGCGAGGATTCTGAAATACTTTCGGTAGATTTTTAACTCGAAATTTTGCCCGGGCAGCGCCGTTAGGCTACTCTTTTTCGATTTTCAACTGTCAAGGGATTTTTTTACATGCGCGACAGTACATACGGGAGTCCGATCTCACTACCCAGAGACCAGGGGAAATTTTATTACCAGAAGTCCAAGTGAAATAAAACCCAGTCCTCACCGGGGCTTGAACCTGGGACCTCCAGCACTCAAGGCGGACACCATACCTCGAGACCCGCAGCCCCCCGAATAGATATGCATATGTCAGGACAATGATTAAGTATGCCTGTATCTGGACAATGATTAAGTATGCCTGTATCTGGACAAAGATTACGTATGCCTGTATCTAGACAAAGATTAAGTATGCCTGTATCTGGACACAGATTAAGTATGCCTGTTTCTAAACAAAGATTAAGTATGCCTGTATCTGGACAAAGATTAAGTATGCCTGTATCTAGACAAAGATTAAGTATGCCTGTATCTGGACAAAGATTAAGTATGCCCATATATAGACACAGATTAAGTATGCCTGTATCTGGACACAGATTAAGTATGCCTGTTTCTAAACAAAGATTAAGTATGCCTGTATCTGGAAAAAGATTAAGTATGCCTGTATCTAGACAAAGATTAAGTATGCCTGTATCGAGACAAAAATTAAGTATGCCTGTATCTAGACAAAGATTAAGTATGCCTTTATATAGACAAAGATTAAGTATGCCTGTATATAGACAAAGATTAAGTATGCCTGTATCTAGACAAAGATTAAGTATGCCTTTATATAGACAAAGATTAAGTATGCCTGTATATAGACAAAGATTAAGTATGCCTGTATCTAGACAAAGATTAAGTATGCCTGTATATAGACAAAGATTAAGTATGCCTGAATCTAGACAAAGATTAAGTATGCCTGTATATAGACAAAGATTAAGTATGCCTGAATCTAGACAAAGATTAAGTATGCCTGTATATAGACAAAGATTAAGTATGCCTGAATCTAGACAAAGATTAAGTATGCCTGTATCTAGACAAAGATTAAGTATGCCTGTATCTAGACAAAGATTAAGTATGCCTGTATCTAGACAAAGATTAAGTATGCCTGTATCTAGACAAAAATTAAGTATGCCTGTATCTAGACAAAGATTAAGTATGCCTTTATATAGACAAAGATTAAGTATGCCTGTATCTAGACAAAGATTAAGTATGCCTGTATATAGACAAAGATTAAGTATGCCTGTATATAGACAAAGATTAAGTATGCCTGTATCTAGACAAAGATTAAGTATGCCTGTATATAGACAAAGATTAAGTATGCCTGAATCTAGACAAAGATTAAGTATGCCTGTATCTAGACAAAGATTAAGTATGCCTGTATCTAGACAAAGATTAAGTATGCCTGTATCTAGACAAAGATTAAGTATGCCTGTATCTGGACAAAGATTAAGTATGCCTGGATCTAGACAAAGATTAAGTATGCCTGTATCTATACAAAGGTTAAATATGCCTGTATCTAGACAAAGATTAAGTATGCCTGTATTTACATACGCTCAGGATGGCTATCGTAAGCTTACAAACTGCTCATGGCATGAGTATTGGCGAGTGTGTGACACATCAAACATCCTAATATGAGGGGGAAATCCAGGAAATCACCACGAGTAAATCAATAATAGTAAATACCGGAAAACAGAACTGGTCTCTGCAAGAACACTAATACAAATGACAGAATGAGCGTTGCCGCTAGAAATCATTCATCACAATACAAACATTACATTGATACAACTCATCATCATAAGAGTCTGGCTAAATGGCGTGGGCGATAACGCTTCTTCACATCTGAAACAACTACATTTATAAAATTACAAAAAAGTCAATTCGCTGAAGTCTTGGAGTCATCCGAATCATAAAGCACAAAATGACAGTTGTTTGAAGGAATTCATTCATCCATTCAGTAGCATATCTTTTGCAGAACCTCGCTCCCATAACAACCTTCCGGAAAAACTCTCGATCATAAGCAGGATGTCCCGCGTCCGATACACCCATCTGGAGATCGTCCGCCACATCCTGCACCCATCTTCTCTTTGGCCTGCCTCTTCCTCTCTTCCCAGGCAAATACCCCTACATTATTCTCTCCAAACTTTCGTGGCGTTTCAAGTGACCAAAATATTTCAGTTTTCTTTGTTTTATCGTCTTTAATAGCCAACCTTCTTCAATATTTAGCTCTTGAAGTATGGATGCATTTGTTCTTTTCTTTACCCAAGATATTCTTAGAACTCGTCTATAACATTTATATTCAAACGCGTTTATGCGCTGTTCAGCTTGTTTAGTAAGCGTCCTAGGTCTAAGGGAAACAACCATGATACTCCTTATAGTGTGACCAGAATTGCATACCTTGAAACCCACCAGGCGTCTGCAGGAAGGGGTTGTGGTAGAGGTCATTGAGCGAGGCCCAGTAGTGCTCGTCAGGGCTGTAGGTCTTGTTGCACCACTCGAGGAGCCGGCGAGGTTTCTCATCCGTGAACACCCACTCCAAGAAAGCTCGGCTGAACGTGTTGTAGGCCTGGCCTGAGCGGTCAGAGGTAAATGTTACGTATGATTAGACAATGATAGCAAGAGTCAGACAGGGGAACTGGAAAGACAGAAAGAAACAGTAGACAGAAGATGCTGATGTCGAGGTAGCGGGTTCAACCCCTACACCGGTCAGCTGGACTCAAATATTTACTTCTTGTACTTAACTTGGGGATGTAAATTACAAGTACCTCTGAAGTCGGAGTGCGTTCGCCTGATGGCGAGGGACACTGGTAATAGGGACATGTAATACATACACAAAAATCAGTCCAGTGCACTAGAAGTAGCAGCATCCGTAAGGACTACGCTTGAGTTTAAAGCGAGATAACGCGCGCGCACGCACACACACACACACACACACACACACACACACACACAGAGAGTCAGAGGTAAAAAGAAATAACAAGTATATTGTTGTGGGAAGGAATAGTATAGGGTGTACATTTAATGACTGTGCAGTGTTTGAAAATACTGCTGGTCCAAGTTTTGTATTCACCCTCTGTAAAGTTCATGCAACATAACAGGTAAATACAAACCTTAGGCCGGCAATATTTTCAATCACTGCACGGTCATTAAAAGAACACCCTGATAGTTAGGGGAAAACGGAAGTACAATTAGAAAAGAATCAAAGGTGTTGAAAGAAAGAAAGAAAGAAAGAAAGAAAGAAAGAAAGAAAGAAAGAAAGAAAGAAATTGGATTAGGGAAAAAAATTGATGTTGAGAGAAATAAACACGTGAGTTGGCGAGAAACGTTAGATTTTGATATAAAGAAAGAAAAGATATGAGAGAAAGCTGTATATATTATGAGAAGGAGAGAGGGGGAGGGGGAAAGATAAATGATATGGCAAAAAATACTAGATTTTAAGAGAAAGAAAGACATTAAATGGAAAACAACAGTAGATAGTGAGAGAATGAAAGAAATAAAATGGAAGGAAATAGTATTCAGTGATAGAGAGAGAAAAACAAATATGGCAATAAACATTAGCTAGGTAGAAAGAAATAATACGCAAAGAAACAGTAGATAGAGAGTAAAATAAAATGTGATTTCATAAAGTGGCAGAGCTGGTGATGGCACTGTTAGAACTCTAATCTCTCACATAGTTAGCGGCGGTTCCACACCACAGTAATTCAATAGAATTGTGTTTGTTGTGCAGATATTGACCTGATTTTGGCTTGATACCTCCATGACTGCCCCACTCTCTTCCAACCCACCACACTAGGAGAACCTCACCACAGTGCACGAAATCCCTAGTTCGGCAATTATTTCATTGTGTAAGTACCAGAACTATACACATATTACATATTTTATTTTGTGGGTAGGTGTTATCAATTTATAATTTAGCCTTGGCAGCTAACCTATCTGCTCTATTCAATTATCTGTTGCGGAGAGATTTTTTTTTACGCGGATAGCACGCGTTTGAACGGGCTTTCCTATTTGTCTTCCGTATCTGAGACGGCTAGGAGTATGATACACTACCCTGGAATCGTCATTATCATGCTACTTACTATGTGGCACAGACGTTCGTGCCTCTCCATAAATCTCAGTCCTTGAGTTCTAGATCAGTTCTATGATAATTCTCCGTGCCCCCTGTCTAAGACAGTCTAGCATCATCTCTCTTGGGCTGCACATTTCTGTCCGGTCGTCATTATGTTCTCCAAAGCCTCTCTTCTCTTTATATAAATAAAGGTCATTGTGTCCGTCTTATAGTCATGTAATGTGTTTCTCTCTCATTTGCCTCGTCCAGACAATCGTCGTTAGTAACTCTGGGTGTCTCGTGCGTTGACAACGTTCCTCTCAGGAACCACCACAGGGTCGGGGCAAATATGTTTTTTTCATATCCCTTAAGGACGTTGCAGTCAACATCAGCATTTTTCAGCTGCTGTTGATGTACTAGGCAAGATTACGCTCAGTAGTTTGCCATTGCTCTCTGAGCGACAGGCTCACATACCCCGAACCGCTACCGATTCTCGCTCACATCTCGTTATTCGCGGGAGTATACGGGATTACGGAGAAAGACGCTAATCCCTCGCCAGGGAGACCGGCGGGCAAATATTACATCTTTATAAATAAACACACAAGTATTGATTCGCGCTCACAGAAATGAAGGAAACAGGTAGAGACCAGACGACCCACTAGAGAACATACCAACTGAAAGCTTTAGTTACCGACAGTTTATTCAAACCCGTCACCTTCAAATGATGACGGTGTCTCCCTGTAGGAACAAGTGTACTCCGACGTATGACCAACTAGACATGCATAAAAATTGTGTCTTTATTAGCCAGGTCTATCATCCACATGAATCCACATAATGATTCCTTTGCCTTACTGTGGTGTCGAACCGCTGTCTTCATTTGGAGGTGACAGATCCGAATCCCGGTCGGTAACCATAGCTTACAATTTTTATTTTGTTTAGTGCGTCCTCTGGTCTCTAATTCTTTCCCCTGCTTCTATGCGAGTTAAACGATACATGTGTTGTTGTTTTTTTATGAACCGTCTTAGTAGCCTCAAAATGTTCCTCGATTGATATCACATTCCAATGTAGTTCAATCTACACGTTCACAGCTCCACGGCGATTGTACTTGTAACGGAATTGTCGACTTGTGCCAATCATCATCTAGAGGAGCATATATCCCCTCAACCAACCCTCGCCAGGCCGCCATATCGTCTGCTTTCTCTTACAGTAGCCTCGATGTATACTCATTATTATTCAACGCTGTCTGTAATTTTCGTCTCCATGTCTCTTAGGTTTCTCTCTATTTTTGCTGCCGTGTTGGTTCCAGAAAAATAACTTTCTTGCTAAATTATATCACGTTTATTATGTGTGTATCCTGTCCGGCAAAAAACGTCTTTTTGCGCCTCTTCGTTCTCAGAAATATCTCTAGTTCTTTTCCCCAACACCCGTACATCTCAACATTAGCGATTCTGTCAGACCATGTTCATCCTTTCCTGCGCAATCAATAATCAATGAATTGTTGTAGTGTATCAGTCATTGTTGTAGTTGCTCCCCATGTCTCATCTATCCGGCAGACCGATTTACCACCGGAGTTAACTATGTGACCATGTTCATCCTTTCCTGCGCAATCAATAATCAATGAATTGTTGTAGTGTATCAGTCATTGTTGTAGTTGCTCCCCATGTCTCATCTATCCGGCAGACCGATTTACCACCGGAGTTAACTATGTGACCATGTTCATCCTTTCCTGCGCAATCAATAATCAATGAATTGTTGTAGTGTATCAGTCATTGTTGTAGTTGCTCCCCATGTCTCATCTATCCGGCAGACCGATTTACCACCGGAGTTAACTATTCTATGTTGAACACTCACAACAATGTATTCCCGCACTTAAGTTAAGCCACAAGCATTGTGTGGCACGATTTACTACCTGTCACATTTTACTGCATGTCGTCAGGTGCATACTGCAAAGTCATACATCAAATGAAGCGAATAAATAAACAACCCTTCAGCTTAAACATTTAAAACACTTAGTTACAGGTATTATTCTGAGCTTGGTACAAGTTTTAACTTCCTTCGACTTGCACAAATTTACTAGGGCTATGAGAGTGCTTCTTGCCGTGTGTGTTTTTATGTTTACATCTCTGTTTCCCTATCACCAACCACCACCAGTCACCAGGTCCCGTAGCTGTGGTAATGTCAAGGTTTGGTCAATCACATTATGTTGTCCTCGGTGCACGGAGGGAAACGTGACCAGGCATTCCCTCTCATGATATACTGAACAGTTTCCCATCGGTATATCCACTCGTATGGCTGCTCTTTGTTGCCAATACATGTTCCTTATTATTCTTAGATCTTTGCCATCAATGTTTCAAATGTCCGACACCCTAATCATGACTTCGAGTTTAACCTTCTGCAAGTGTGTACTAGCGGGATTTAATCCCCATCCCCCTGTTTAGTCATTACAGGAGTCACCAGCAAAAGTACAAATGCAGTGGCAGTGTGTAGAGTGCAGTGTGTACCTTGGTCAGTGTTTAGTTTCTAGTGAGAAGCTTGATCTGTGTTTAGTTTCTAGTTTGTATTTTGGTCAGAAGATCATTGTCAAGACAACAGAACTTTACCTTTGATGATGGTCATGTTGTATGGAGGCGGGGGGAGGGCAATTCTCGTCTGCTTCATCCGCCCACCAACCACGTGGTACTCCTGGGGAACAAAGATGACCGCGGTAAGCCGTTTCCTGGACACTAGGGTCACATGTGAACTTTAGTTGCTCAAGTAGTAGTACTCACTCACTCTCTCTCTCTCTCTCTCTCTCTCTCTCTCTCTCTCTCTCTCTCTCTCTCTTACTCTCTCTCTCTCTCTCTCTCTCTCTCTCTCACACACACACATACGACCACCAACAACTACTCACTACCCCCCTACCCCCCCCCTCATACACACACACGACCACTAACAAGTCTACTCACAACGCTCACACACACAAACACACGCACGCACACACACAAACACACACACACGACCACTAACAAGTCTACTCACAACGCTCACACACACAAACACACGCACGCACACGACCACTAACAAGAGTCTACTCACCCCCTCACACACACTCATACGCGCACGCATGCACGTACACACACGACAACCGGCAAGAGTCTACTCACGGTCTTGAAGCGCTCCTCCAGACGTCGCTGGAACTGCTCGTGGATGTCATTGAGTCCGTGGAGGGTCTGCAGGATCTTCACCGTCTCCAGGTTGGTCCTCAGAGGGAACTCGGTGGCCGCATAGTTGATGAGATACCTGCCAGATACAGACACTCATATACTAGACATGCATGTCCATGCTTGCCCACAATTTACTTATATGTCCCTACATTCAACGTAATCCTATAGCACACATTGAAGACTATTTTCCCCTACAATCTACTTAATTTTATAGTATCGTTATCAAAACCACAATGCTTCCGATGAGCAAACAAACACAGATAATCATGTCATTCACTTCTCCTGCTTCACATCACACGCCCTCCATATAGTGCATGCCGTGTGGCCTTGGTGATCATGTCTGTCCACAACCTTCTGTCTCATGTACTGCCAATCTTCTTATAGTCCATGCCGTGTGGCGTTGGTGATCATGTCTATCCACAGCCTTCTGTCTCATGTACTGCCAATCTTCTTTTAGTCTATGTGGCGTTGGTGATCATGTCTGGCCAACTTTCCTGAATGCCATGATGTCAAACCGTCTTCTCTCTTCGAATCCTCCTGCCTCTCTTCCCCTTCAACCTTCCCGTTGTGACAACATAATCAAGCTTTCCGCTTCTCATGACACGCCCACAGAATGTGGACTGTCTTCTTCTGATGTGAGTAACCAATTCTCTTTGTGAGTTCACTTATTTCAAGATGTCTCCATTGGTCTTCCTATCCATATCTTCTCACATGTCCTGCAGCTTCTCAATTAATTCTTAAGTTCATTAGATTTCCTTATCAGTGCTACAGAAATCACGCTTCCTTTCCTGTGGCACCCAGTTCTGAATACATTTCAACATAACAAGCAGGAAGAAGCATGGACAAGGCCGATATCGTCAATGCAGTACGGATCCTGCTGGCCGACATCGACTTATCTCTAACGCTAGTTTGATTGCACGAACTGAGGGCAGGCGCGCCAATTCCGTCTTCGAGGGTGAGAGGGGACATTACAACCAACTACTTATGGGAACAGTGAGTGGAGATACTTTGAGATGGCTGCTGTGTCGGAGGACTGAGCACGCGTGGGTATGCCCAATGTGCGAGGGTGTCGATGGGTATAACATAACAGAACGGCCCAGCTGCTGGCCTCTGGCATCATCACCTCCCTGCCGTGACCTCATGTAACCCTTACTGGCACGCTGATTGGGAGCTTCGCCTTGCCCAGGGTTGTCCCAGAGGCTAGCGGAGGCAAGGATGTGCCTTACTTCTCCTCTCGGCAGAGTTTACCCAACTCTTCCATCTATGATGTTACCCTGTCGATCGGAAACAATCATTGTTCTTCTGTTGGGTATTGGCCCCGGGCTAGTGTCCTGGCATTAACCAATTTGCCATATCTGGGAAATGTCCCGGGGAGGTAAAGGAGATATTAACCATATTACTCGCTGAGTGGCGAGAGGTCTACAAATATGGGATTAGCACCATATACCTACTGCATCTCGTAGCATGAGTTCAGTCATTACTGTTGCTTTACTAGGTGACGACGTCGACGGCCATCATGATGATGATGATGATGATGATGATGATGATGATGATGATGATGATGATGATGATGATGATGATGATGATGATGATGATGATGATGATGATGATGATGATGATGATGATAACTAAACTGAACTAAAGCAATGGGCAATAAATGGTGAAAATAAAATAACGGAACAGCGACAATGGAATGTACACAATGAAATACAAGATGAAACGAAAGACAAACTAAAACAATATACCTCCACGACTTGTCCTTCTGTACGAGGTCCTTCATGCAGACGATGTCGGCCAGCAGACGTGACATGTGCGCGTACACGATGTCTTGGGGTCTAGAGGCCACGATGACGTTGTGGAAGCACCTGGCCAGACTGGACACCGCCTGCTTCAAGCTGTCTGTGCATTTAAGGGGAGACATCAGTAGGTTAACAGATCAGATGTTTATAAGTATTGGTTGACACACACACACACACAAGCAATAGACAATAATTTAGAGATAGAGACACAGTCGGCAAAACTGAATGTAAGAATCGACCTCACTTCTCCGGGGTCATTCTCACACGTGCTCTGACTTCCCTCTTAAAAAAGCCGCTGAAGATTTCCCTTCCAGACTCTCGCAGAAGTTATTTGATGACAGGTCGGCCTGGCTTTTTCTCTAGACTTTGAGTACAGTCCCGACACTTCACTCATTCCATTCTGAGCCAATCTGTTCAGAAATGGATACTCCGTCTGTTCAGCTACACTCTCCGCGTGATTCCAGAGACCAAACAGTCATTCTACGCACAGACGGGACTGCAGCAGTTAGCATTGCAGCCTGTTCATTGTCCCACACACCAGCATGCAATGGGCACACAACATGATATGCTATCTATCTCCGTGTTGTCGAGCGATGGAAGCCACTCTAACTACTGTCTGAATCATACCCTGTCTGTTACAAATACAACCTGTCTGGCTGTGCTTCCTGCCAACTATAGGAGACCAGCCGCATTTTCCAAGCTCCAGCTAGTTGTTTCATTAGCATATGAGCAGGTCAACATGGTAGAATTGATAAGAACGCATGTTCTTTAACATCCAGTGTGCTGATGCCGAGATAAGCTGTTCAACCCCTACACCGGATCTGGAGTAAAATGCTGAGCTGTTGACCTGGGGACGTAAATTACAAGTACCTCTGAAGTCGGAGTGGGTTCGCCTTATGGCGAGGGACACTGTTAATAGGGAAAGCTAACCCACACGCAAAACTCAGTCCATCACAATTATAAATAGTGTGTATGGACTACCCTTGAGTTCAAAGCGAGCGAGCGTAAAAGCATATGCCAGCCTGGCCTTGATTGAAACAGTGTCCGTGTGTTTCTGCAATGAAACCCCGCCCACTTGTGATCCCAGGCCTGGTCGATTGAAGACATAGAAGATACACGTATTACATATATATATATATATATATATATATATATATATATATATATATATATATATATATATATATATATATATATATATATATATCAATTAGGGAACCCTTTCAGTCCACTATGACAAAGGGATTCCCAACTGACATTTATGTGTAAAACGTGTACAAAACTAGAACCAACCAAATATCTCTCTTATTTAGTTGAGTTGAGTTGAGTTGAGCTAAGAACTGACATTACTGCACTCATGACATTCCCATATGTGCTCCATCCCCTCGTTCAACAGCCAGCGAAGAGTCACACTACTAATAATAACCATCATTATCTGATTGAAAGTTCTCCTGGTCTTCCCTCTCAGTTTTGAGACTACCAGAACTATTGTCAATCCCCTGCAATCTCATCCTTTCCACATATGGGTCTCAATCTGTTCCTCCACCTTCTCCACCTGGTCCCACAAGCGCACGACCACCTCTCTCTTGTCAATAGGTAATCGACCGCCAAGAGGTGCATTCCCTGCCAGCCTATCAGCCTGTTCATTCCCCCGCACTCCCGCTTGGTCAGGGCAAAAAATTCATACGATTCTTACAATCTGTGACCTCTGAAGCGAGGTCAACCATTCCACACGAAACATTCCTTATTCCACTTTACTAAGCATACTCCTTGAGTCCATGATAAAGACAATGTGTGTTGCAGTGGTCTCCTCTAACCAATGGATTGCCGTTGTCTGCTTCCACTTCCATTCTCATGCTGGAGGTCGTAGCCTCATATGCCACACTCACTCTTTATTAAGAATCGTCCATTATTAGCCTTCGCAATGAAAACCCCATCCACTCCGTTTGTTTCTCACCACTGACCCATCAGTATAGATCACTATGTCACCTTGATGTTCATTACTCTGGATCAGTTGTTGCACCCCTTCTCTTCTTTAAATGTTCGTTAATATATTTGACAGAGCATAAAGGCCCGATGTGTTTGTGCGTTTGTTACTTGACCTATGCTGGTTTAGTATAGCATTCTGAGACCTATGGTTGGTGCTATTTGAATGGTTAGGTACAAATTCTTTCCATATTCCATTGTTGTGATTTCATATGGATGTTAGATCTGGCTAATGAAGGCGCCTTTTCAAGGGTGTCTATTTGGCTATGCGTCGAAGTACACTTGTTCCTGCAACATTTGGAGGTGACAGGTTCGAATCCCGGTCGATAACGATAGCACTGAACTGTTCCATGTAACATGCGAGAACTCTTTTTTTAACCTTCACGGACAATGACTTATTACACAAAGTGTTCTTCATTTGATAGAATGCAGTTTTTGCCTGTCCTATTCTGTTCTTTATCTCAGTGATGCATCTTCCATCTGATGTTATTCATGTGCATAGACATCTGAATTATCTGCACTTGCCCCAAAGCAATGTCCTTTACTTTAATGGCACATTTAGGCACAATCTGTTCCTTTGATATCACCATGACTTCTGTCTTTCTATTATTCAATTTTCCCATTTGTTCACTTTCTACAACCACTGTATCTATCATAAATACAATAACAAATAGAATTGAAGGACACAATAACATCAGACACCTCACCTGGTACTTTGTGAGGACACAACAACACCAGACATCTCACCTGGTACTTTGTGAGGACACAACAACACTAGACATCTCACCTGGTACTTTGTTATCCACGTGAATACAAATAGAGTGTTGAGGCATATAGATTGTCCGTAGAAGTCTCTCGAGATGCTCAAAATCTCTGTGGACCAGAATCACATAAGCTAAAGGAAACTTCCGTTCAGCCTCGCTACCCTGGTCCGCCCTGTACCCTCGGATAGCCTTAAAAGCCTGACAGTCTGCAGTAATTTCTGGAACATTCTCGTTGGCTACAACTGGGTAGATGTGGGAGTTCTTGGCGTGGAACTCAATCACCTTCTGCTGCTCTTGCTGGTCGCCCTCAAACAGCTTCCTGCAGTCGAACTGCTGCCGAAACCTCGTCGTGTTGTGGTGGTATGTTTTGAGCTGTTCAAACTTTGAATCCCAGTGTTTGCTGGCGTGTGGGAAAGAATGGAAACTGAGATCGCTGTGCACATCGTAGTCGGATTTCGCGTGGCTGGAGGTCTTGTTCCTGCTAAATCTCTGCGCTGTGACTTGTGTAAGGACTGCTTTTAGTTGTAAGGAATCATAGAACAGAAACAACTGTGTTACCATCAGCGACGCGGCGATGATAAGGACGAGAAGAATAAAGGTAAGGCCACGGTTGAGGCATTTGGAGTTCAGGCGATACCGCATGATGATGGTTGCAGCCTCATTTACGGCGGCTGTCATGAGGCTTAACTTGCAGGTAAAATCTACAGGTGATTATACCCTGATAATAAAATCAGATTCACGGCGGTCCATATATAGAAGTGACACGTAAATGTGCACGAAGAAGAATTATTGTGTTATCGCTGACATAACTGGCTGTTGTCTTTGTAAATGCCATCCGTGCTCAAAAATATGCCTCATATTTATGGTAGTTAAATATGTCAAAGCAGGAGCCTTAAAGAGGTTGATTGGGAACTACTTCGACAATGTCAAGGCCACTGCTAGGGAGAGTTCCACGCCTGTGTTCATCCTCCGCTAATAGAGGAGACGAGGCCGCCCATTCCTCCAGGAACAACATGTGATGGTTCTATCACTTCACAGTCCCATGGTAGATCTCTGCTTGGGGACGGGTCAGGGTTAAGTATGTCAATACCCTTACATATCAACACCCGCAACACGATAGGGCCCTAGCGGTTTAAACAGGCGCGTATGTTTTCACAAAGTTACACAGACTTAATATTTATGGCAGGGCCTTTATGTCCTTGTTACGTGTTACTTGTACCCATGCTGTGCCAATATGTCCTCGGTACTTGTTACTTGTACCCACGCTGTGCCAGGTATGTTAACTTCTGTCCCGCATTATGTTTTCTGTGAATGGAAAGTTATTACATCCTGTTATTGCGTTACTTTCATGTATCCTGTTTCATCCACAATGCTATTTAACACGTCTTCCTGGATTTTATTGTCCTATCTCCTGCTGTTATTTCAACGGTTATTTCAACTGCCATCACTTAATGATATTACCTTAATTCTTCTGTCAAACATGTCATCTGTTACTTTAAATTACTATTGCAGGTTGATATTAGATGAATATTTCATATGTTACTTTAAACTACTATTGCAGGTTGATATTAGATGAACATTTCTGTGAAACATTATTTCATCTGTTACTTTAAACTACTATTGCAGGTTGATATTAGATGAATATTTCATATGTTACTTTAAACTACTATTGCAGGTTGATATTAGATGAACATTTCTGTGAAACATTATTTCATCTGTTACTTTAAACTACTATTGCAGGTTGATATTAGATGAATATTTGATATGTTACTTTAAACTACTATTGCAGGTTGATATTAGATGAACATTTATGTGAAACATTATTTCATCTGTTACTTTAAACTACTATTGCAGGTTGATATTAGATGAATATTTCATATGTTACTTTAAACTACTATTGCAGTTGATATTAGATGAACATTTCTGTGAAACATTATTTCACCTGTTACTTTAAACTAATATTGCAGGTTGATATTAGATGAACTCTTCTGTCAAACATTATTTCATCTGTTACTTCAAGCTACTATCGCATGTTGATATTAGATGAACTCTTCTACCCCATGTTTTTTTTTTCCAGTTGTTACTTCAGCTTCTGTCACAGATTGATATTGACTTCACACTTCGTTAGTTCAACTGCTACTCCAGCTACTACCTCAGATGTATATTTCAACTATTATATCACATGTTATTTCAATTGCTACTTTCACAACTAACAAATATAGACCGATACTGTTTTAAGTATTATATCCCACATTATTTCTTCTGTTAGTTCAACTACTATCACAAGTTCACATTATTTTCACTATTCTGTCATGTGTTATTTCTATTGTCGCTTCCACTACTAACAAATATACATACCGATACTGTTTTAATTATTCTATCACCAGTTAGTTCTTGATTGATTGATTGATTGATTGATTGATTGATTGATTGATTGGTTGATTGATTGATTTAGGAACCGACATCACAGCATTCGGGGCATTCCCATAAGCGCTCCGTCCCCATCCTCAGAAGCCAGCGAAGAGTTCCAACCCCAATAGTACCAGTAGCAATTTGATTATATCTGCGTCTCGCCTTTCCTCTGAGCGTCGATCGTCGGCCAGATCCCCTCGTCACTCCACGCTGTCGCATTCTTGCCAGACCATGGCGATCCATTTGCTCCTCCGAGGTGTGCACGTTCTAATGTTACACCAACTAATATCACGTACGGATATTATCTATGATTATTTATTTGTTATAGCATGCACCAACAACCACACAACGGTACAGACCCAGCCAATCTGTCCGCCTGCTTGTTTCCCGCAGCACCAGCGTGTCCGCAAGAAAATATCCAACAGATGTTTCCTATCTTTAATTTTTTATTTTTATTTTTATTATTCAACCATGACACTCTGCATAAAGCATGTCTGTTTTCAATGTTCTCAGCATGCTCTGTTAGTACGTTGTAATCACGACACGCTTTTTCTTCTCCAGCCAGCGACAGCCGCTGTGGCCGCATCCACCCCCATCTCCATTCTCAAACTAGATGTTGTGGTATCATAAGCCAAGCTCTCCTGCACTAAACACCGTCCTTTAACCTTCGCTATGAACCCACGGTCACTTCTTTTGCCTCTTGACACAGAGTCAGTAGTGTTGAAGAATACATCGCCAGGTCGCGAATTGTTGTGGATCAATTGTTGCACCTCCCATTCAGCACAGATTTCCGGCCAATCCCTGCACTCCACGTCCATTGTGATTATGACCCTGTACAGTCTGCCTTTTTCTAGGCATTGGGATCCACTCCTCTCCTCTCCCAGTGTTCTCAATAATTATGACACACCTTGTTCCAACTGGTACTCCAACAATTAACAAACACAGATACTATTTTAATAACTGTCAAAAGCTGTCATTTCCTGCCAGTATAGTGTATGGATAACTATCACTCATTATTTCAATTGTTACATCAGTTCTAACAAACTCAGACTGATAAGTTTTGTTTAGTTAATGTGTCACGTCTTTTTTAGTTGTAACGGGTTATATCAGCTGTAACTTCAGTTACTACCAAACACAGACCCATACTGTTTTAATTATTTTGTCTCAAGTTGTTTTTTTTTCTATTGTTTTTTTCTTTCACTCGCTTTGAACCCAAGCGATATTTACATACACTTGCTACTACTTCTGGTGCACTGGACATATTTGTGTATGTGGACTAGCTTTTCCTGTTACCAGTGTCCTTTGCCATCAGGTGAAGCCATTCTGACTACTGAGGTACTTGTAATTTACGTCCCCAATTCAAGAACGAGAAGTGGACATTGTAGTCTCCAACTGACCGGTGTTGGGGTTGAACCCCTAGGCATCAGCACACCGGATGTTTAACCATGCGGGATCTTATCTATTCTGTCGTGCCGGCCTCCTGACGCAAGTTACTTCAGCCTGTGCTGTAGATTTTAACGTATATCTTCCCTCCCACGTTATTTCAGTTGTTACTTTAACTACTATCCCAGATTCATATAGCTTTAACTCTTCGGTTCTGTATTATGTCAGCTGTTCCTTCAAGTAATTAACACAGACAGATACCGTTTCATTAATTCTTACATGTTATTTCAACTGTTACTTCAACAACAAACAAACACAGGTCAGTAATATTTAAACTGTTTCTCCAGTAACTAACAAACACAAATACTATTTTAATTACTAACAAGTGTTATTTTCAACTTTCATTTAAACCAAATCAGACACAGGTCTATATGGTTTTAAGTATTATGGTTTGTGTTGCTTCAACTGTTACTTCAACCGCTAACAAACAAAAGCCGATACCGATTTAATTATTCTCTGACACGTTATTTCAACTAATACAGCAGCTACTAATAAACATAGATGTTATTCTAATTATTATGTGACACGTTTGTGTCAGGTCTTAGTCAGATATGACTGAGCTACCGTATAACAGTAGACGGTACTACCTGCTTTCTGTTAGCGCCGAACGTTGGGCGGCGCTTACCAAACCGGACACCCCACATTGTGCCAACGGCTTCGGGCGGAAGAGCGCGATTGGGAGGGTACAAGCCTTACCCTGGTGCGAGGAAATGCAACCTAAAGACAAAGTGTCATGGCAGGGCAAACCAGGCCCTAAGCCTTGGTTGGCGGCTGGTCTAGGATCGAAGCTCCGACAGGCGGTCAATTAGAGCATCGCTTTGTTGATCCGGCAGCTTCTGCAGCTTGTCTTGTTCCAGATGTAGGGGTGTTACCTTTCCTCTGGAGTGAACTAGGCAGACCGAGAGAGGGATCATGCTGCATGGGCAACACATGATCTCTATATTTTAGCCCAGGCTTTGTGCTATGGAGAGGCAATAACTCCATCCCTTACAAACTATCGTCTGTCAAGATGGCAAGGTGCCAATGATATGTGACACGTTATTTCAACTGCTACTTCAACTACTAACAAACATAGATATTATTATTATTATTTTGATTATTCTCTGAAACGTTATTTCAACAAGCACTTCAGTTACTAAAAAACATAAATATTATTTTAATTATTCTGTGACACGTTATTTCAACTGCTGTTTCACTAACTACATAAAGATTGCTACTTTAGCCACACCTTACCTCCGTCAGCTATCACACGGAAATTAACTTGCTTGGACAGAATAGCTACTTTCTGAGACAGAACAACAACTAGCTGTGGCAAAATAACAATTACATGTCACTAAATAACAACTAGGTGTGACAGAAACAATTAGCTGTAACAGAATGGCAATCAGCTGTGACAGAATAACATCTAGATGTGACTAATAACAGTTATATGTGACAACATAACTAATTGTGACAGAATAACAACTAGCTGTGACAGAATAGCAGCTAGATGTGACAGGTAGCAGCTAGATGTGACAGAAAAACAACTAACTGTGACAGAGTTGCAGCTAGATGCGACAGAACAGCTGTAACCAAATGACAACTAACTTTAGCAAAATAAGTGAATAACAACTTGATGTGACAGAAAAGCACATATCTATGAGAGAATATCAACGTTCTGTTACAGAATAACAAGTAAGACAGAATAACAACTTGCTGTGACAGAACAGCAAATATCTATGACAGAATAACAACTAGCTGTGAGAACAACAAATAGCTATGACATAATAAAAACTTGGCTGTGACAGAACAACAAATATCTATGACATAATAATAACAACTTGCTGTGACAGAACAACAAATATCTATGACATAATAATAACTTGCTGTGACAGAACAACAAATATCTATGACATAATAATAACAACTTGCTGTGACAGAACAACACATATCTAATACATAACAACAACTTGTGACAGAACAACAAATATATATGACATAATAATAACAACTTGCTGTGACAGAACAACAAATATCTATGACATAATAATAACAACTAGCTGTGACAGAACAACAAATATCTATGACATAATAATAACTTGCTGTGACAGAACAACAAATATCTATGACATAATAATAACAACTAGCTGTGACAGAACAACAAATATCTATGACATAATAATAACAACTTGCTGTGACAGAACAACACATATCTAATACATAATAACAACTTGTGACAGAACAACAAATATCTATGACATAATAACAACTTGCTATGACAGAACAACACATATCGAATACATAATAACTTGTGACAGAACAACAAATAATAATTGAAATATCTATGACATAATAAAAACTTGGCTGTGGCAGAACAACAAATATCTATGGCAGAATAACAACTAGCCGTCCGAATGACATCTACCTGTGACAGAATAAGGCAGACCCATAAATCTGCCAGAGGGGCATACTTTTCCGAAGTAAGTACCCTCGGTATCAAGGCTAACGCTGTACTGTATAGTGTGCAGAAGTCTGCATTCGTGTCCTCTGATCGTTTGTTATCGTAATATTACCCTTGTAAATAAGTCCAGAAACGCAGAATATAATAACGAATTTGCCAGCACATGAATGTAACACGATATAGTATGTTATTTCGTTATTTACCGCAGAATACACGTTTATGTTGGTAGAATTAGCCTTAAGCCACGGGCATTACACACACCAGTGTGTCACACGGGAAGAAATGCAGGCGACACACACACACACAGTGGCCATCGCGTGTGACATAGTTAATCCATAGGGTTCTCAATTACCTGAACTAACAGGTAGTGTTGCCGTCAGGTGCCTGTCCTACTTTTGTTCGTGGGACCGCAGTGCCGAATACCTGACAAACCGTTCCAAACCGGTTTGAGATGTTCTTTCATTGGTGTCTTCATTAAAATTGACACGGTAAGCGTGTGAACGGGAAGAGGCGTGGCTGAGAGGTTAGGGTATCAAGCTCTAAAGGTTCTGGGTTCGATCGCAGCGTGAGACTAGGACTTTTTCCAAGAACTGCTATAGTATGTCCACATTTGTTTGCCTCAATATAAACATCCATATCTCAGTAACCAACTGAGGGAAAATTATGAGATTTAGTATATAACCTTATCATTATGTCCACCCAACAAAAAGAATTTTGTTCTGGAGATTTTACAGCAGATTTCAAAGTTTGTTTATATGCGGTATATAATTTACGGGTCTGAGATGAAATTCATAATTTTAAATGTATTACAGCGTAGCCAAACAATCAGCGCTCAATGTTGAATATTGTACGTGTTTTGAAGGGATTGGCCTTATGCCAACCCCCCCCCCCCCCCCCCCCCCCCCCCCCGCGTTATTCAAACAAGGACTGTTCAGAGGTGTCTCAAAATGTGGGTTATTTCATGAAACCTGATTAATATGTTTTTTTTTTAAATCTTACCACTTATCGCTAACATTGAAATGTGTGAATATTTTTCAATGGGATTTAATGCGAAATTGTACACTTCAAGAATCGCTATGAAGTTGTACACATATTTTTGTCAAGAAGCTGATCGCAGGAAACTGTTTTATACTATTACAAATTCCGAAAAAAGAACAGTGCATGCATTGGGTTTGAGTCGATGGGTGCAAGAATCTGGAATTAAACCACCACGCAATAACAAAACGGTAGGTAGAAAGATTATTGTAGACAGCTTTGACAAAGATGTCATAAGGCGAGCTATTATAAAAATGCTTTAAAAAGTCGACAGGGTCGACTTCATTGCACCGGGTTCTATCCCATATGGCTCGGTCTCTTTCCGCAGCGCGGAAAGCATCGCACAAAGCACGAACTCCGCAGCTCTAGCGACGACCCACATAAGTCTCCGAAAAATTTAACTCGTGAACCGAAGGATGCGGCCAGGAATCGAACCCATGATCCTTGGAGCCTTAGTCAATAGGCTTTACCACTTCGCCACGGAGACTCCTAAAATTATAAAAATTTAGGATTTTATATCCAGGATTATCCAGCATTATAAAAATGCTGGATGCCAAAGAAACAGTGACTGTAAGAAACCTTAGGGTTTGGTTGAGAAAGAACAATAACATAGAGCTATCCAAAACAACTTTGTGGAAAATTATAAGGACATTATCTTCACTTTTTGAAAGTACAAGGGCAGTAGAAATATAGAGCAACCGCATTTAGGAGCCTTGAGAAGCAGACACTTACGTGAAATAAGGTAAATGCGCAAAGAAAATTATGACATAGTGTATTTGGATGAGACGTGGATCAATGCGCACCACACAAGTGAAAAGGAATGGCAATCAATGGATGGAAAGATAAAGCGTTATGTGCCCAGTAGTAAAGGACAGCGTTTGGTCATAGCCTATGCTGGTAGTACTCATAATGGCTTACTACAGAATGCTGGGCTCGTGTTCGTATCAAAGCATACAGACAATAGGGATTATCATAATGAGATGAATGGTAATGTATTTAGAGATTGGCTCGAGAATACAGTACTTCCATCCCTTGATAGACCATCTTGTCTAATCATGGACAATGCATCATATCACAATGTTGTTGCCTAAGAAGAAACAATACCTACGGCATCGAGCACAAATGAAGCAATAAAGATATGGCTCCGAAGGGGAAAATATGCCATTTCCAGAAACCATATTTCAAGCTACAGTTGTTGTCCCTTGTAAAACAGGCGCAAAAAAAGCAAGAAATTTCAAATCGACAAGTTGATAGAAGAGCATGGCCATAGGTGCTTGAGACTTCCGCCGTATCATTCTCATTTAAACCCTATAGAACTTGTGTGGGCTAAAATTAAAGGACAAGTGGCAGCTGCCAATACTACATTCAAATTGTCTGACGTCAAGATACTAACCCAGTCCGCGCTATTAAATATTGATAAAAGTTACTGGAAAAAAATGTGAGGACCATGTGTTGAAAGAGGAAGAGGACTATTGGAGAAAGAATGGATTAAATTTTATGCAACCGGGATCAATCATCAACCTACTGGAATCGTCCGACACAGATTAAGGTCTGAGCAGATCGCAGACCTTAATCTACGTACACACTTACTGGGATATTTTGCTCCAACTATTCAGACGAATTGCAGGCCCTAAACATTACAGCATCAGCATAATGTCAATGGCAACAGTTTGTATTCCAAAGTGATGAATTTTCAATTCCGCAAGCCCTCAGCGGTGACAAACAACTGTATTGAGAAGAAAAAAAACACACAAACACACACACACACACACACACACACACACACACACACACACACACACTAAACGCATTGAATACCAATAAAAGAGTAATATTGCGGTGGAATCTGACATATTGTGGCATAACAAGAAACGTGAGAGCAAACACGTCAAATTAGGGGACAACACAAGTGCATACGAATCAATCTATAAACTTCAATGAAAAGAGGACCAACATCTTGGTCGTTAAGAAGAAAGCTCACTACAGAGACACTGACAACTATTTTCATAGTGCAAAACAGGTAATCATGTTCCGTCTCTGAACGGTAAACAGCAGAGTAGACAATCTTTCACGAAGACTTAAAGCGGGTCTGTCACCCATGTGTACGTGTGAACAAACTACACCGACAGCTGAACAGATCCTTAAAAATGGAAACATGATGACTAAATTGCGGTATCATTTCTGGTCACTCCATACGCACATTAACGCACATCTATTTGAAAGCTTTCACGAACTCAATATAAAAAACTAACATGAATACTTGTGTACACTTTATTAACCTGTTGAAGAAACAAGAAGGAAATGAAAAATAAGGTAAGAAATATATTCCTTCTACTTTCCAGTAAATTTAAAAATTATTTACCCCATGCCTCTATAAATTCTCTGTCTTTACTAATATTACACATTGCACCCCTCTCGGGATTCTCCGTGGTGAAGTGATCAAGCCGTCTGACTCGGGCTCCGAATGTTGTATGTTCGATTCCGGGCCGCGTCCTTCATTTAACGAGTGCATTTTTTCGGAGACTCCCGAGGGTCGTCGCTAGAACTACGGAGTTCGTGCTTTGTGCGATGCTTTCCGCGTTGCAGAAAGAATCTGAGCCATGTGGGATAAAAACCTGGTGCAATGCAGCCGACGCTGTCGACTTTTAAGCTAGTTCTTTCATTGCACACACTCCCATACGAATCCGGATACGCCTTGTGTGTCATCTGAATTGGTGGGGCTTCCATTACTGTAAACATAAATTTGTTAGCGAGAAATCACTAGTTGTTCAGCAAAACATCAAAGAAATGTCGGCGCTTTAGATGATTTAAGTTGTTTTTGAACCTATCAAAGACACATTCCTTGGGTGGGGGTGAATATAAGACGGATGGAAAAATTTCATAACGATGCAACAGACAGTTTTCAAAATAATTGATCGTGAATGAAGGCATTCTTTGTGGGACATATTTTTATAGAATCTAAAGATGTCACACGTCCCCTGAACTCTTGGGCAGTGAGATCGAATACCTCATCTTCTCGGATGAGCGCGAAAACAAGGAGGCCAGTTGTGTGTCACTTGTAGACATTAAAAATCCCATTCATTCATTCATTCATTCATTCATTCATCCATCCATCCATCCATCCATTCATTCATTCATTCATTCATTCATTCATTCATCCATTCATCCATTCAGTTGCATGTCCTTTGCAGAACCTCACTCCCATAACAACCTTCCAGAAAACTTCTCGATCATAAGCAAGATGTCCCGCGTCCGATACACCCATCTGGAGATCATCTGCCACATCCTGCACCCATCTTCTCTTTGGTCTTTCTCTTCTTCTCTTCCCGGGCATATACCCCTCCATTATTGTTCTCTCCAAACTTTCATGACTTTTCAAGTTACCAAAATAGTTCAATGTTCTTTGTTTTATCGTCTTCAGTAGCCAATCTTCTTCGATATTCAGATCTTTTCGTATGGATGCATTTGTTCTTTTCTGTATCCAAGATTTAAAAAAAAAAAAAACCATGGCCATCGGTACGACTAAGAAGTAAGACTATTGTCTTGGCAAACTTTTAAGAAAAGAAAGCCAACGCAACGGCAGATGGAGCCCGTTACCTTGGGTGAAATCTGTATATGGGAAGCGAAACGTTAGTTGCATATCTTTTACATGACGTGGCATTCAACCCAGCATTTGTCGAGTGTGATTTCTGGGCGAGTTTACGTTCAGTAGTTAGAGGAAGGAAACGTAGCCTAACACTAATGCATGGAGGAGTCTGACACGCTGATCTTTGAGGTACATAACTTGATGTGTCGCTCTCCCATTGAAAGAGGGGCGAAGAAGAAGAAATCACACGTAACGGTCTTGTGGTGTCTGGGGCAATACTTGTCTCTATAGTGCATTCACATTTGACTGCCTCCATATAAAAATCCATATCTCAGTAACCAACTGAGGGAATATTATGAGATTTAGCATGTAATCTTATCATTATGTCCAACCAACAAAAAAAATTTCGTTCTGGAGATTGTACAGCAGATTTCAATGTTTGTTTATATGCGGTTTATAATGTACGGGTCAAAGGTGAAGGGCACATTATTAGAAGTATTACAGATTCACACGGAAACATTAGCGTTGAATTGTTAATTTCCTCGTGGTTCACGGGATTGGCCTTATGCCAAGAACCCCGCGCAGTTTAAAATGGGAGTGTTCAGAGGTGTCGTCAATATGTGAGTAATTTCATGAATCCTGATTTGATTTTTTTTTTTAAATTTTACCACTTATCGCTAACATCTGAATGTGTGGATATTGTTCAGTGGGATTGAATGTGAAATTTCGTACACTTCAAAGCATCGCTATGAAGTTGTACACACATCTTTTGACAAGAAATTGATCGCAGGAAACTGTTTCAAACTGTTACAAATCCCGAAAAGAAAAAAAAACGGTGCGTGCATTGGGTTTGAGTAAACGGTCATTTCGTTGATGGGTGCAAGAATCTGGAATGAAATCAACACGCGATAAGCAAACGGTAGGAAGAAAGGCAATTGTAGACGTCTTTGACAAGGATGTCATAGGACAAGCTATTATAAAAATTCTGGATGCCAAAGAAACAGTGACTGTAAGAAAACTTAGGGTTTAGTTGAGAAAGAACAATGGCATAGAGCTATCCAAAACAACTGTCTGGAAAATTATAAGGACATTAGGCTTCACTTTTAGAAAGTACAAGGGAGATAGAAATATCCTTTTCGAGAAACCGCATCTAGGAGCCATGAGAAGCAGATACCTACGTGAAATAAGGTAAATGCGCAAAGAAAACTGTGACATAGTGTATTTGGATGATACGTGGATCAATGCGCATCACACAAGTGAAAAGGAATGGCAATCAGTGGATGGAAAGATAAAGCGATATGTGCCCAGTAGTAAAGGACAGCGTTTGGTCATATCCCATGCTGGTAGTACTCATAATGGCTTACTACAGAATGCTGGACTAGTGTTCGTATCAACGCATACAGACAATAGGGATTATCATAATGAGATTAATGGTAATGTATTTAGAGATTGGCTCGAGAATACAGTACTTCCATCCCTTGATAGACCATCTTGTCTAATCATGGACAATGCATCATATCACAATGTTGTTGCCCAAGAATACAAAATACCTACGGCATCAAGCACACAGGAAGCAATAAAGATATTGCTCCGAAGGGAAAATATACCATTTCCAGAAACATATTTCAAGCTACAGATGTTTTCCCTTGTAAAACATGCACAAAAAAGCAAGAAATATCAAATCGACAAGTTGATAGAAGAGCATGGCCGTAGGTGCTTGAGACTTCCGCCGTATCATTCTCATTTACACCCTATAGAACTTGTGTGGGCTAAAATTAAAGGACAGGTGGCAGCTGGCAATACTACATTCAAATTGTCTGACGTCAAGATACTAACCCAGTCCGCGCTATTAAATATTGATAAAAGTTACAGGGGAAATTGTGAGGACCATGTGTTGAAAGAGGAAGAGGACTATTGGAGAAAGGATGGATTGAATTTTATTCAACCGAGATCAGTCATCAACCTACTGGAATCGTCCGACACAGATTAAGGTCTGAGCAGATCGCAGAACTTAATCCACGTGCATACTTACTGGGACATTTTGCTCCAACTATTCAGACGAATTGCAGGCCCTAAACATTACAGCATCAGCACAATGTCAATGGCAACAGTTTGTATTCCATAGTGATGAATTTTCAATTCCGCAAGCCCTCAGCGGTGACAAACAACTGGTATTGAAAAACAAAACATTAAACGCAGTGAATACCAACAGAATAGTAATATTGCGGTGGAAAC
>JACEFZ010019260.1:147500-281873 GCA_014155875.1 Cepaea nemoralis
TCCGAGGTGTACACGTGCTCCCACAAGGCCGCAACCATGTCTGCCTTGTCATGTATCAATACTCCACCAAGTTTTGCTGAGCCAGCCAATCTGTCTGCCTGTTCATTCCCCAGCACACCGGCATGCCCCGGAGAAAAGATCCAGACGATGCTTGCCACCCGTGACCTCCGAAGCGAAGCAAGCCACTCTGCCCGAAGCCTGCCTGTCCTCACCTTCCTCAGCGTGCTTTCTGAGTCAGTTACAATCACGATGTATGTGTGTGTATCGTATTCTCCATCCAACGGAAAGCTGCACTGACCGCCTCCACCTCCATTCTTAAGCTAGATGTTGTGGTATCATATGCCAGGCTCTCCTGCACCAAATGTCAACCATTAGCTTTTGCTAAGAACCCTCAGGCACTTCTCCTACCTATCAACACCGACCCATCTGTGTAGATAATTACATCAGCGAGCATTATCCTGAATTAGTTTCTGGATTTCCACTTCCACGACCCCTGCTGGCCACTCCCTGCACTCCCAGCTCAATGTGATTATAACTCTGCACAAGTCTGCCTTATCATGCATCAAGACACCACTCAGTGGTGCAGACCGAGCCAGTCTGTCCGCCTGCTCATTTCCCACCACAACAACATATCCTCAGAAAAAGATAAAATAAATGCTCCTTATCCGTGATATTTGAATAAAAGCATGTCACTCTGCACGAAACATTAAAAGATCATGTGACAATGCACACGCAACGCCACAGGAAGATTGTGTGAGAGTATACAAGTAACACCAGAGAAAGGTCGTGTGACAGTGTACAAGTAACGCCAGGGAAAGATTGTGTGATAATGTACACGTAACGCCAGGGAAAGATTGTGTGAGAATGTACAAGTAACGCTAGTGAAAGATTGTGTGACAGTGTAAAAGTAACGCCAAGGAAAGATTGTGTGACAGTGTACAAGTAACGCCAGGGAAAGATTGTGTGAGAATGTACAAGTAACGCCACAGAAAGATTGCGTGACAGTGTACAAGTAACGCCACAGAAAGATTGTGTGAGAGTGTACAAGTAACACCAGAGAAAGATTGTGTGATAATGTACAAGTAACGCCACAGAAAGATTGCGTGACAGTGTACAAGTAACGCCACAGAAAGATTGTGTGAGAGTGTACAAGTAACACCAGAGAAAGATCGTGCGACAGTGTACAAGTAACGCCAGGGAAAGATTGTGTGACAGTGTACAAGTAACACTAAGGAAAGATTGTGTGAGTCTGTGATGTCTCGCTCTGCCAAGCTCACACATTTAGCGAACGAAAGAAGAAGGAAAGATTGTGTGACAGTGTACAAGTAACGCCAGGGAAAGATTGTGTGACAGTGTACAAGTAACGCCAGGGAAAGATTGTGTGACAGTGTACAAGTCACGCCACGGAAAGGCCGTGTGACAGTGTACACAAGTCACGCCACGGAAAGGCTGTGTACCAGTGTACAAGTAACACCACGAACAGATAACGTTGTAAGTACCCGTAACAGCCAGCTTCAATTAAGGTGTCAACTCGTTTCGTTTAAGGGTAATAAAATGTAAATGAACAATAAAATGCATTTGCGACATATACAGCATACGTGCTCAGAGTATTCAGTATTCGTAACTAAGTACAGAGATAATATCATCATCATCATGTGCCGTTTATAGTAATGAGATCGAGATGTTAGACCTCCATATAGTAATAAGATTAAGTCACCACATTTCTTTCCCGCCATCTGTCTTAACGCAAACCTCAGTCCGGTATGACATCACGCTGATGTTGGACAACAGGATGTCTTCATCCGACATACAGGACTTCACGCTGGAGTTCACAGCCAGCGAAGGCAAGCAAGCAAGCAAGCATATCCCACATTGGAGAAAAGGTCCTTGTATCCCACATTGGAGAAAAGGTCCTTGTATCCCACATTGGAGAAAAGGTCCTTGTATCCCACATTTGAGAAAAGGTCCTTGTATCCCACATTGCAGAAAAGGTCCTTGTATCCCACATTGCAGAAAAGGTCCTTGTATCCCACATTGCAGAAATGGTCCATGTATCCCACATTGGAGAAAAGGTCCTTGTATCCCACATTGCAGAAAAGGCTCTTGTATCCCACATTGGAGAAAAGGTCCTTGTATCCCACATTGGAGAAAAAGTCCTTGTATCCCACGTCAGAGAAAAAGGTCCTTGTATCCCACATTGGAGTAATAGGTCCTTCTATCCCACATTGCTGAAATATGTTCTTGTATCCCACATTGGAGAAAAGGTCCTCGTATCCCACATTGGATAAAGGCTATTGTATCCCACATTGGAGGAAAGATCTTTGTATCCCACGTCGGAGAATAATTCCTTGTATCCCACATTGGAGAAAACGTCCTTGTACCCCACTTTGCAGAAAAGGTCTGTCACTTGTTTACCCGGGAGGAATGTGGAATCAACAAGCACATCTTCAACTTTATTCTCTGTTGGGATTATTGACTGACTTCTGTCTACACTCCTCCCTTCTGTCTTCCCTTCCATATATCTATTTCTTTCTCTCTCTCTCTCTCTCTCTCTCTCTCTCTCTCTCTCTCTCTCTCTCTCTCTCTCTCTCTCTCTCTCTCTCTCTCTCTCTCTCTCTCTCTCTCTTTCATAACATACCCTGACAACAGTTCCTTTCAACGATAAATAAAAGATTTATTAATAAAAACTATGTCTGGTGTATGTATTGAATGTGTATCTGTAGTGTCTGAATGTGTATTGGTAGTGTCTGCTAAGGTGACTGCAAGATAGGACTTTTAGATTGTTAGTCTTCGTAATCTTCTCCGGCATATTCAAAAGGCCAAAACATCAGACATCAAACTCAGAATTAGAACGTTCTCACCCGGCATGATCCGTTCAGCTTGAGTCTTGACTTAATCCAATTCTTGAAAAAACAAACAATTGTTCACCACAGTAACACCGTACAGTAATGTGATCACGGTAAGTCCTTTCCGTCGACAGAGTTTTCCGTTTTATGTTGTTATAATCCATCAGTGAAAACACCTCACACCTGTCCACAGTTATTTAACCGTTTTCTGAATATAGGTACACTGGGCTAGGGTTCTTCCCTGTTTCGTTTAGGTGAGTACTCAATGACAATGTTTTATCCTATTTTCTATGCTTGAATAAAGTTCCTTCTCTAAGGTTCACCAAAACCTGTTTTTTGACATTCGTTAAGTCACCCACTTTGCATTTGCTATAGTGACATACTTTCACTGCACCTGTGAAGTGCCTGATTAATTTAAAAGGTCTTTCCTGTATTATCAACACTGCTTTCTCTGTACAAGACATGTACTGGTTTATCTTCTTTGATAGGTCAGGCTGTGTAGTAGAACCTGGGTAATAAACATTAAATCAGGTGATTTAAGTCTGCCTCATATCCCTGTCTATGTGATTGTCTTTCTCCAGCCGTAATGAAACAGCCTCCGAAAGAATACTCTGACATAAACAGCAGAATTCACTAAAGTATAAACTATTCACTAAATAGAAAGCAATAGTAAACCCTACGCACAACCACATATTTCCCTATGCTAATATTACTCTAATATTAGTGTTACCTTATATATATGCACTTATGTTCCTGGAATCGAAATACACTAGCGAATGACACACTAATATCCCCTCTTCTTTACACCATTAAGGACGTGTCTTTCTTTCCCCCCTCAGGAGCATATCTCATTCAGCCCAGTTTGGAACACACACTAACTAGCAATCCCAGTTGCTACTTATTTATAACAAGTGTCCAATCCTCCGGTGATTGTTTGATCTACAATCAAATTTGCCGTATCCTGCCCGTCAAACAGCGGAGAAATCCCGTAGTGGTTAGTTGTTCGTGTCCTCCGTTGTTACGCTGTTCCCTGAGTTTCCCCGTACGCGAATACTTCAAAGCAACTTCACTCGCTGATCGTTTTCTCCGGTCGTGTGTCCCCAGCGCGATCGTCCCCTTTCTCCGTGTCCGTCAGATCGTCAAGCAATGAACTTTACGAACACCTGTATCCTATTTTCATATCTGTGTCTGTCAATGATCTTTTATTCGTCCTCCTCTCAGAATGAAGTACACGATTGTTAACCCTTCTCCTTCCTTGTATTTTAATATGTAAGTTATCAAGGAATCATTAAACTGAAGTTTTTTCCGTGACATAGGCCCCCTCTTAAGAGAGTTGACCGCGTCGACTCTTCATCCCTGTAGTTTTGATTCCTATGATCCTCCAACTTATTCCTCTTCCTCTGGAGTTGGATGTCTAGATAAGAAATCCGCTCCTACATTCTCCTTACCAGGGATGTATTCCACTGTGAAGTCCTGTTGCAGCAACAACGTCCATCACATCCACCGTGCGTTGAGCTTCTGCGAAGTAGCTATTAACCTCACGTGTTGATGATATGATTGGATCCTCACATGGATCAACACCTCATCCAGTAGGCGACCTCATATGCACCCTACCCTACTACTCATGACTGAAACTAGTGTTGGCTCATCGCTCCTGTACGTTAAGTCGACCTCCTTTCCACTGGCGTAAGCGATGGCTCACAATACAGACGGATCGTCCCATCCTGATTGTAACACTGCTTCCATGTCCTCTTGGTTTTCCCCGGCTTTGCCTCTGGGGATGTTCCACCTCGTCCGCGTTGGACCGAGTCGTCTTTCCCAAACCTCCTGGACTTTTGCTTCCAGGACCATCTTGGGCGATATTGTATCTGGTCAGCCAATCTTCGGTTGGAGTCCTGGGTATTCCGCGTCTTTCCCGACGTTACCCACCCCTTTTGAACTTGGTTACTGGGGAAAGTTTCCCTCTTGTCCTTTCCCTGACGTGTGATTTCCCTACTCCCTCCGTTGGGTAAATCTGACCTATCACGTACTGTCCCATAGGCTCTCCTATGTTGTACTGGCGATCTCTGGTCTTCGTCTGGACTAGTAACTTTTGTCCCAACGGCTGCCATCACCATAAAGTGCGAAGCTTTGCTCCCGGATCTCTCCTCATATTTCCTAATGAGATGTCTAGGGAGATTTTTCTGCTCTTCCCCGATCCGTATTTTGTAGATGTTCTTGGACACAACCTTTTCCACAGGATAAGGTCCTTTCCATTCTACTTGGAGTATATTAGTCTCTGCTGGACCCCACACTTCCACTTTGTCTTCCACTTTAAGAGCTATTTTACTCTTAGTCCGCTTGTTGGGTGGTGCGTTCTGGCACTCTGAACAAGACTTCAACCACCGGCGTACATCTCCGGTCATTCCTGGCCAGCAATAATGGCCGGAAATTTGCTGCAAGGTCTCTCTGACACCCATATGTCGATTCTCGCCTATGATGTGTCCACTCTGAAGAATGTGAGGACGGTGGGTCTCTGGAACCACCCACTGCTCGTGCAGGTTATCTCCCCTCCCAGCTCTCCGATAGAGTAGTCGATTCTTCAGAAAGTACTGTCCCGGTTCTGGTGGCTCACCACTTCTTTGCAGCTTCCTGTAGCAAGGACGCAACGTAGTATCCTTCCTCTGGGCAGTATGCAATTCTCCTATCCCTGAGTTGTCGCATAGTGTCTCTGCTTCTTTTTCCTTCCCTTGAGATCCACTGACTACTGTTCCCTTGTGGGCTGGCTGTTTGGGCGTCCCCAAAAAGACATATTTCGTGCCAATGATCATTGGGAATAGGAAGTCAGCTAATACAGCCGCAGGAATAATGCCCGTGACGTACCTGGATTTAATCTCCACTTTGGCGATTGGCAGCGTCATGGTAACAGCACTCCTCATTGCCGGCTGTATTTCTATGGTCTCCCCTGTAAGTTGGTCTGGGCTTACTAGGCTGGCATCCACCACCGCTTCCCCATCCAAACCGGTATCGTAGAGACAAACAACCTGCTGGCCATTGACTTCAATCAGTTCGACTACAGGTGGTCTCTCTTGGTCCGGAGTGTCTTCCATCTCCTTGACCGTTTCCTTGCCTTCCTCTTTTGATTCCTCGAGGTTGGTTATGCAATTGGCGTCTTCTGCCTTGCATCTGCAGTCCACAGTATTATGTGTTGTCGACTGGCAGGGTGTGCACCATGTTCCCTTCCTAGGTTTCCGTGTGTCCTTTTTGTTCCTTTCTCCTTCGCCGACCTCAGCCTTGTCTGTGATCACCGTCGTAGGAATCACTTTGCATGCTGCGAAGTAAGAAATTTTAGGTTTCGATCTGCAGTCCTTCGTGTTATGAGATGGCACTTTGCAGAATGAACACCACTTTTCAGACCACTGTCGTTTCGCTGGAGAATTCGAGGTGTTCTGGTTTCCTTCCTTCACCTTCTCTGAACTCTCTTCTGTGTGCTTTATATAAGGTTCCACTTTTTCTCCTTCCCAATTCTTAGGTTTCTTTTTCTCTTGTTTCTCCTGACCTTTGGTTTGAATACTGAGTTCCGCAGCCTCCCCATGTACCTCTATGAATCGTTCCGCCAGCTTATTCACAACATCAATCCGTTCCGCCCCTTGTTCTCCCAAGAAGGTTCTGAGAGGTTTCGACATTTGCTTTCGCATCTGGTCGACCACCATCATCTCTTCGAGACTCTCATAATCCCTCTTGAATTCTGCCAAGTCCATCCATTTCTGGAGATAGGATTTCAGCCTCAGACTGTAGGCGGCGAATAGTTCTCCCGGCTCTCGTCTAGACGATCTAAACTTCTTCCGATACGTTTGTGCTGTGACTTCATAATGTTTCATCAAAGCGGCTTTTAATTCCTCATACTGATTTTCATGTCCTGGTGGTAGGCGTGTGTAGACCTCGTACCCTGAACCACGTAAAGCCTGGGATAATTTAAGAGCCCATCGGCTTCTATCCAGTCCCATAGCGACTGCCATAGCCTCGAACCGATCCAAAAACTGGTATATCTTCTCTTTACTTTCATCAAAGACCGCCAAGGGAAACTTCATGGCATGGTAACCCTGTCCAATCATGTGGGTTGCCCCAGGTGAAGATGAACTTCCTTCTGCTGCATCTATTTCACCCTTAGTTTGTGTCTTGAGTTCTAACTCTTTCAAGCGGTATTCATGTTCCATTTCTTGTCTCCTGGCAGTCTGTTCCATTTCCAGTTTCTTTGTCTCCTGGTCCCTGTCCATTCGCTTGGCCTCCTGTTCCATTTCCAGTCGCTTGGTCTCCTGTTCCATTTCCAGTCGCTTGGTTTCCTGTTCCATTTCTAGTCGCTTGGTCTCCACCTCTATTCTTCTCAATTCCAACTCGGCCTTCCGATCTTCTCGTTCCGCTTGACGAATCTCTCGCTCTCTTTCCTGTATGTAATCAGTTAGTTCCGAACCAGCTAAACCAATTGCCTCCCCGTTTGCCCTCAGTTCGGAGGTAGTTATTTTGGGAGTGGCCATAGTTAAAGCAGGTAGTTCAGCAAGTTGAGTAAAGACACCTCAAACCATAAAGAAGTCCTTCCTATAAACAGATAATCTACCTAGAACCTATATCATTTTCCCCTATGTATATCTAATATTATAATGTCTACAACACCACACAGTACATCACAACCACTCTCTCATCCACAAGAGGAGATATAGGATAAAGACTTATGTAGACTGTGACGAAACGCGATTATCTGTCTTGGGTCGTCAGGATTCCGCACTATTTTGGCGCGTCATCGGGGACTTTCCCAGCTAAGAATAGCCTGAGGGAAGCCGATGAAGGACTTACGATCTAGAATATTCTCGAAACACCGAAATTCGAGTAACCCGTGATGCTGGGTATCGCTCTAAATTCTCGTGCAGAGAGATCTAGAAACTCTAGGCGGGGAATGACGGTTTTCCCGAGAAAGTATCTTTTCTCGAGAAGCACTCGCTTTTAGTGCGCATTGAGTTGGCACGAAGCGGGAATGTGGCTAAATCAGTCATTCACTTACTGTCGTTGCCACAGAATAGACGCAGGCCGAATGTGAGCCGTTTTGTGTGCGTCTCCCCTCAACCATTATGCGGCTGACTGTTAGATCAAGGAAGCTGAGAAGCCCTTGAACAGTCGGAGCTGTCTGGAGGTCTGGTTGTCCAATACCGGTAGATAATTGTTTAAATCATTTAACTTTGTACGTGTGTTCCACACGCCATTGTTCTAACCTCATTACCTATGCGGATGTCCTTGCATACTAATTAGCAAACCGATCGATAACGCAGTTGATGGCGAATCGTGTTTGTTTACCGTGTGCTCGCGAAACAGCTGTTAGAAACGCCGTATTGTGATGTAGGCGATTTGGGTTCCAAATATGTGTACCATATTTTGACAATCGTTACATCTATTAGGTTGCTGTGTTAGAATAAAACCTAGTTACTTGTGCCGGATGGAAACCTAGATTAGTTCAGTCAGTTGCTGAAGCCCGAAGAACGGTTACAAAACCAGGTAAGTTGGTAGGTGGAGTTTCAGACAAAATTGTGCTTAGTTACTAAGTAAAGGAAGAACTTAGTTCTGTGCCACCAGGAATGATGTAACTATGGTGTAATAACTTAATAGTGAATTCATTGTGTGGAACAGCGGATTTCTGTGTCAAGGTAAGTTGCTTTGGTGCTATATTTATATATATATATGATGGGACATTGTGGGTGTATATATATTAGGTCATGGCATGTGATACTTCCTGGAGTAAGTCCGAACGCCGAATAGGTCGTCGCGAGATAACACTGCGTGCCGTCGCGATATAAATGTGCGTTCTGAAATCTTGTCTCAGCTATCCTGTCTCTTTCGTACTGGCGCTAGTGCGAGTGAATGCTCAGGTGCTGGAAGTATGGAAGGATGCTAGGAGGCTGTATGAGACTGGGGAAATATAGAATATGGGGGATGTGAAAGCAAGTTATGAAAGTATGTGTTGGTAGGCCAAGCCAACGATGAAGTTTGGTCCATGCCAAGGCTAACCCACTTGGGGAGGACAGAACTGGAAGATTACCCTTGGAACATGTGGGGAACATGTATTCTCAAGTAGGCTTCTTGACTCTAAGGCAGAGTCTGATAAGAAGAGTTTGCTAGGGCAGGGGCAGGTGGTCCCACCAGCAAACAGGCTTGTGTACATAGTGGAGGTGATCGGGTCCTATTCCTATATCCCGAGGGATGGGATATTGATCCAGTTTATGTTTCTTAATGTACATTGATGATGTTAGGACCGAGTCTAGGGACTCTTTACCTATGTTTAGTTCGATTAACTTAGAACTATAATAACAACCTTGTATCACTACTGACGTTAGCGACGACTGGTAGATGATTAGGGAGAGGTGAGACCAAAGATCAGACTCGTCATTCTGATTTCTTGCTCTGTTTGACGGGCTGTTCTGTGGGGCCAGCTGACATTTGCAAACCCATGCTATACTACTCTCCAGATAGAGATAATGCTTTAGTTATATGCATAACTAAGTAGCATGACTGAGAGTTGAGTAGTTATTGGTAGGATGCATGTGGACGTATGTTTGGGCCAGTATACTCTCACCGGTCGCTCTTCCTTTTCAGGAGTTTGCCTGTTGAGGAACCAGTCAACTATAATGTTGTTGGCAGGAAACCACTTCGTGTGACAGAGCGAAGGGTTCAGTTCTTTACTTGTCACGCCAGACTCAACCACATCAGGTACCCAAAGTTGATTCACCAAGAGTGAAGGTTGCCTCAATACATACAACCACCCTGAAGGTGCCCGTGTGAGAAGTGTTGGTTTGTGATTGTTCTGATAAATAGACGACACTCTGTTTTGCTATGAACAGTTCAGCATGTTGAGTAATCATGCTCAACGACAGGGAACACCGGTCCGTCTAGAGTGACGGGGGTTCTGCCTAAACGCAGAAGTAACTGATCTTCAGACACTTGAATGGTTCTTTGGACAGCTCTAGTGGCAGGTCTTGAGAAGAACTTCACCAAGTAGTGACTCGTGTCAAGGTAACCCGGTGGAAGGGACTATGGGATTATAGTCCAACCTGAATTGTTGCCGTGAAATAGATGTCTGATTCTATTAATGTACTGTTGCAGTATCAAGATTATCAACTGTGTTATCCCAGAACTCAGTAACATTTTAGTAGCCATATCTGATTCTACCAGCAGTGTGACTGTAGGAGACCATTGAATTGGTCCGTGACACTTTTCCATTCATGTTCCGGTGCTGTGATAAAAGGACCATTAAATTGGTCAATACCATAGCGGTTCTGCAGTAAGACTGTGTGATGAGTGACAGACCATTAGCTTGGTCAGTGATTCGTTTAGTTCATCGAAGTAACGACTACTTGGAGTCAAGTCCAGGAAGATTGTCTTCCAACTGGTATTGTTCGAGAAGTGTATTAACAGTGACTCCGTGGGAGTGATATCGATAAAGTTGGTCCAGTGAAGTGTGGTCCAGCAGTGACTCTAGTGTTGTGGATCCACGCTCTGGAGACAGAGTGGTCTTCAAGGTTCTAGTCATCTCACTGGAAGGAGGCCGGGTGAGTGGCGGACCGACTGGACGGGACATCTGCATCCAATCTACTTCTCAACTCGATGAAGATACCTACATCTCTGAGTCTATCTCTACTCTATCTTCTATTTGTGTAAATAGATGCTTCTATCAGGATGTTCATTTCAGTTCTATATTCTCAAGGGTAGAATAAACTTTATGTAAGTTGACTTGCTCTTTGTATAATGATTGAGTGCGGTCTCGGACGATGCCTCAGTGTTCATTGTTCCACAGGTGTAGGTAGTTAGTGGGGGTCTAGAATCTGGAGGGGCTTGTAGACGTAATTAACTAATATGAGATCAACCACAGAGGAAAAAGGTGTATCTGCTCATCCAACCCCTGGGGCTAGAATACACGGGAGTGCCAGAGACACCTAGGGTGTGGTTCACTCTCGCTACCCAAGGTGAACTCGTCACACTCCATACAGAGTGGGGGCTCGTCCGGGATAATTCCAAGCTCTCTGTGTGTTGTAGACCTCTCACATAGTGATAGGGACTTAGTCTTTATCCTCTACTTCAGTCTACATAAGATTCTACTACTTCTACCTATCTCCTAACTGTCTGACTGACATTTGTGTTGTGGTGATTATTTAGTACTATTGATTATTGATTCATTGTATTGCTTCACCCACACATACCCACATATCATAGTCAACATGTCTACCCAAGAGTTAGACTTAGACAAAGTTCAGGAAACTGGATGTAAGTCTGGTCTAGAGGGAGATGCTTTGAAATCCTATGTGCAAGAGGTGGAAAGAAATTTTCGCCAAGAGGAAAGAGAGAGGAGGAGAGCAGAAAGAGAACTGGAAGCCAGTAAAGTGGCTCTTGAGGAAAAGAGGATAGCGGCTGATACTGAGATGAAACGGCTTGAGTTGGAAGCCGCGAAAGAAAAACGTGACCATGAGTATCGAATGAAGCTACTTGAGGCACAAGTGCCTGCTACAGGTGTAACTGATGGAGCTATGGGAGGAGGTGTACCTCCTGGCTCAGAGTCAACCAGTAGACGTGACTACCAGGCTATGAAATGGCCTTTACAGCCGTTCGAACCCGAGAAGGAGCGGATAGACCAATACTTAGAGAAGTATGAAGCCATGGCTATTGCAATGGGACTAGACAAACAGAAATGGTGTTTAAAACTCTCCCAGGGACTCCGTGCCGAAGGTTATGAGGTGTATGCACGCTTGCCACCGGGTCTACAGAATGATTACCCGGCTCTGAAAGCGGCTCTCTTGAAGAGATTCGAGATCACAGCGCACTCATACCGAAGGAAGTTTCGGACTGCGAAGCGAGAACCTGGTGAACTGTTTTCATCATACAGTGTGAGATTGACCTCATACCTTCTTAAGTGGATGGCCTTGGCCGGATTTAAAGAGGAGTATGAAAGTTTGCGTGAGTTGATGGTTGTAGATCAGATGCGAATGCAAATGTCTAAACCCTTGCGAAACTTCTTAGGTGAGAATGGGGCTGAGAGATTGGATATAGTCACCAAGTTAGCCGAAAGATACGTTGAAGTCTATGGCGAGACTGGGGATACCAGTCCAACAGATCCAAGATCGAAAGATAAGGATCAAGGTAAGTCAAAGAAAAAGAACAGAGGTTCTGATGAACCCAAGAAACAGGTAAACTCTTTAGAGAAGATCTCTAACGTCAACCAAGGTAAGAATAGCCCACCTAGTTCTCCAAAGAGGAAGTGGAGTGAACGATGGTGCAAATTCTGCAAGTCCAGCACTCACAATACGAGTGAGTGTAGGAGTAAGCCCAAGGACTTTAACTTTGCTTGTCTTGCAGAGGTTAGGGATAGACCTTGCAGGAAAGTGAAGTCGGTTGATGGGAATGGAGAACCAGAGCGACCTCCAGTGGTTGAGGAAGTAGAAGTGAATGGGCAACAGGTGTTGTGCCTCTACGACACAGGATTGCAATTTTCATCTGTAATTGCATCCCACCTGACAGGCCCAGAGCAACTCACCGGGGAGATGACGGAGATACAGCCAGCCAGTAGGAGTGCTGTAGCGCTACGTTGTCCGATTGCCAATGTGGAGATTCGGAGCAAGTACGTTACTGGACGCATTCAGGCGGCAGTCGTACCGGATCCTCTTTATCCCCTAATTCTTGGCCGGAAGTACGTGTTTCTGGGTGAACCAGAACACCCTAGCATCCATAAGTCTAGGCAGGTCAGAGGTACAGGGGAAGAGGATCTCGAAAAGGTAAGTCTCCGAAATACTCACCCGGATGGAATGAGTAATGCTCGGAGCAAGGATGCGACGGAGTGTCCTTGTTCAGAACGGTTGCCCAACAATAAAAACCCGTTAATTCAGGGTAAGTTCAACTCTGATAACCAGTCGCCGTTAATTCAGACCGGATCAGAGAGAAGGCAGAGGGATCGTAAGTTGGTTCCTGAGAGCTTCAGAGCTAATCTGCTGCGAACGGTACATGTCAGGTCCCCAACCGGACATCTGACTGTAGGGACAACCAGTAAATGTCTATCCCGGTACTATTGGTGGCCGGGAATGACAGGCGACGTGCGCAGGTATATTAGGTCTTGTCCTGAGTGCCGTAAATGCACACTTGAGAAACGGACGAAGACGAAGATATCCTTAGAGGTTGGAGACCGAGTTCTAGTACTCCTCCCAATCGAGGGGAACGAATTCGAAATCGGGTGGCAGGGCCCATTCCTAGTGGATAAAGTGGGGCTCCACAAGCACTATGGAGTGGCGATCCTGGGAAAGTCTTCTACTTTCCATTCCAGTCTCCTCATGCGCTATGAGGGGAAGCCCGATGATAAGTCTACCAGCCCAAGGGCGCAAAGATTCGCTGAAGAAACGGTTCTGGGTTCAGGTCAGGTAGCGGAAAGCCTGTCACACCATAGGCAGTCCTATATGTATGTGCAGGTACCTTCTTCGGTTCAGCCCGGTGCTCGGGGGAACATGACCGGCCAAAGGAACACCCGCAGTGCTAGCTACACTGAGAACCGTGGTCGGAAGAGGTGGGTTGTGTCAGAACAGACACAGACCCTTGGTCCCTCAATCCGACCGACTGCAATCCAGCTGGGTCCTCGAAAGGGGAAGCTGGAGTTGCAGAAGTCCAGTAAACTCTGGCATGAAACGATCGTTAAATCAGATCGAGACGGGAGCTCTGTTCCGCAAGACACTGCGAGATGCCCGATCGCAGTAGCGGAGTAGGCGTTGATCACCCGTGATACTGAATAGCTTGTCACCCCACCTAATGTGGTAAAAGTATTCTATACAATATTGACGGGTTAGACTTCCTCACCCGCCATCCGGTCTCTAAGAAGAAAGAACGAACGACATAGACAGCTTCTGCGTAGAAGTGGAACGACGGGGTCGATCCTCTTAAAGTGGGGGCCTATGTGACGAAACGCGATTATCTGTCTTGGGTCGTCAGGATTCCGCACTATTTTGGCGCGTCATCGGGGACTTTCCCAGCTAAGAATAGCCTGAGGGAAGCCGATGAAGGACTTACGATCTAGAATATTCTCGAAACACCGAAATTCGAGTAACCCGTGATGCTGGGTATCGCTCTAAATTCTCGTGCAGAGAGATCTAGAAACTCTAGGCGGGGAATGACGGTTTTCCCGAGAAAGTATCTTTTCTCGAGAAGCACTCGCTTCTAGTGCGCATTGAGTTGGCACGAAGCGGGAATGTGGCTAAATCAGTCATTCACTTACTGTCGTTGCCACAGAATAGACGCAGGCCGAATGTGAGCCGTTTTGTGTGCGTCTCCCCTCAACCATTATGCGGCTGACTGTTAGATCAAGGAAGCTGAGAAGCCCTTGAACAGTCGGAGCTGTCTGGAGGTCTGGTTGTCCAATACCGGTAGATAATTGTTTATAATAGTTAGTTAGTTAGTTAGTTATCAGTTGGGGTATCTTCGTTGCACTCCGGACATGTCCATAGGTGCTCAGATCCTCCCCCCAGCATATGCATCAGCGTCCGGTGGCTAATAGTGCCAGTTCTGTGTTGGTTGACGAGGCGCTTTGTTTTCCCGATGTACCTCTCGCGTCTGGCTGTGCCGATTCTTACTCCCAGGTCTTCATCCTGGACAGCGATGTGGAATCACTGGCGTCAAAATCCTCTGTTCTCGCCATATCTTTAAGGGCGTTAATACATCCGCACGATCCATGGGCTGGCCATCTACAGGGGGTGCAGAGCCAGCCAATTTATCAGCTCGTTCATTTCCCTCGACTCCCGCATGTCCCGGGACGAAGATGAAGGTGACTTTGCGGACAACAGACTTCCGCAGCGACTCAGTCCACTGTCTACGTACAGATCCAGCTTCGACCTTCTGAATCATGCTCATTGAATCACTTAGTACACACACGTTGGTATATTGCTGTGATTCCAGCCATATGAAAGCCTGTGTAACTGCCATCACCTCCATCGTCATGCTGCTCGTGGTCATAGAGTGGGCACCACTGGATTCTTGAACGGTTCGGCCCGCTGACGGGCTGTAAATGCCCACGCACTTCTCTGCTGCTTTACAACAGATCCATCTGTATAGATGAGCACTTCGGGGCTATTTGAGTGATCATAGATGAGCGCGTTAACCTCTGCATTGACAGCGGCAGGGCTTCTGGCTCTCTGCACCGTCTGTCGAGTGTGATAATGCAGGAGAAGGTACACTTAAAGCTGGAGGCACCGGCACCCATTCCTTGCCGGGGTTGATACTGGTAAGACTGCAGACCTGTCCGACGACATCTTCCGCCCGACCCATCCATGATTTGCCCCTCTTTAGCCTGTCACCCTTTTCTCTGAATACAGCGTCATGCAGAGGGTGCTGCTCATCTGCACTTATTTTTAAGTATGCACGAGCTCTCCAGATCTTGATCCTGTGTTCCATTGTCGGGAAGTCAAGGAGGTATCTCATTGCTACACAGCTGGTGTCTCTCGTGCAGCCCAAAATGATGCGCATGGCTTCGTTTTGTACCTTTTCAAGTCTTCCATCTGTGTAGGGCTGACAGTGAGGATGGCCAGGGCATACTCGATGCGTGAAAGCACAAGTCCTTGGAACAGAAGTAATAGCAGTCTTTGTTCGATATTGGCAGAACTATAATAACAGCCTTGTATCACTACTGACGTTAGCGACGACTGGTAGATGATTAGGGAGAGGTGAGACCAACGATCAGACTCGTCATTCTGATATCTTGCTCTGTTTGACGGGCTGTTCTGTGAGGCCAGCTGACATTTGCAAACCCATGCTATACTACTCTCCAGATAGAGATAATGCTTTAGTTATATGCATAACTAAGTAGCATGACTGAGAGTTGAGTAGTTATTGGTAGGATGCATGTGGACTTATGTTTGGGCCAGTATACTCTCACCGGTCGCTCTTCCTTTTCAGGAGTTTGCCTGTTGAGGAACCAGTCAACTATAATGTTGTTGGCAGGAAACCACTTCGTGTGACAGAGCGAAGGGTTCAGTTCTTTCTTATCACGCCAGACTCAACCACATCAGGTACCCAATATTGATTCACCATGAGTGAAGGTTGCCTCAAGACATACAACCACCCTGAAGGTGCCCGTGTGAGAAGTGTTGGTTTGTGATTGTTCGGATGAAATAGACGACACTCTGTTTTGTGATGAACAGTTCAGCATGTTGAGTAATCATGCTCAACGACAGGGAACACCGGTCCGTCTAGTTGACGGGGGTTCTGCCTAAACGCAGAAGTAAATACTTTCAGACACTTGAATGGTTCTTTGGACAGCTCTAGTGGCAGGTCTTGAGAAGAACTTCACCTAGTAGTGACATCGTGTCAAGGTAACCCGGTGGAAGGGACTATGGGATTATAGTCCAACCTGAATTGTTGCTGTGAAATAGATGTCTGATTCTATTAATGTACTGTTGCAGTATCAAGATTATCAACTGTGTTATCCAAGAACTCAGTAACATTTTAGTAGCCATATCTGATTCTACAAGCAGTGTGACTGTAGGAGACCATTGAATTGGTCCGTGACACTTTTCCATTCATGTTCCGGTGCTGTGATAAAGGGACCATTAAATTGGTCAATACCATAGCGGTTCTGCAGTAAGACTGTGTTCTGATTGATAGACCATTAGCTTGGTCAGTTGTTTAAGTTCATCGAAGGTACTAATACTTGGTGCAATTCCAGGCGGATTGTCTCCCAACTGGTATTGTTCGAGAAGTGTATTAACAGTGACTCCGTGGGAGTGATATAGATGCAGTTGGTCCAGTGAAGTGTGGTCCAGCAGTGACTCTAGTGTTGTGGATCTACGCTCTGGAGACAGAGTGGTCTCCAAGGTTCTAGTCATCTCACTGGAAGGAAGCCGGGTGAGTGGCGGACCGACTGGACGGGACATCTGCATCCAATCTACTTCTCAACTCGATGAAGATACCTACATCTCTGAGTCTATCTCTACTCTATCTTCTATTTGTGTAAATAGATTCTTCTATCAGGATGTTCATTTCAGTTCTATATTCTCAAGGGTAGAATAAACTTTATGTCAGTTGACTTGCTCTTTGTATAATGATTGAGTGTGGTCTCGGACGATGCCTCAGTGTTCATTGTTCCACAGGTGTAGGTAGTTAGTGGGGGTCTAGAATCTGGAGGGGCTTGTAGACGTAATTAACTAATATGAGATCAACCACAGAGTAAAAATGTGTATCTGCTCATCCAACCCCTGGGGCTAGAATACACGGGAGTGCCAGAGACACCGCGGGTGTGGTTCACTCTCACTACCCAAGGTGAACTCGTCACAACTATATCGAGGGTCTGTTACGAAAGTAAAGTACCTCCCATACATTTGTTTGTGAATATAAAGAGGATTGTAATGGCTTATCACAACATGAAACATGAAGCTCTTGTACGGAAAATATTGGAAGGAAACATACCAGGAAAACTAAGGAGAGATAGTCCAAGAAACAACGTCATCACAAAGACATGTAAGAACAATGGGGCTCGGAGAGAGCATATAAACATGTGACAACATGGACAAGTGGAGCCTCATAATTATACAAGTATTCGAACCGTCTGGCCATCATTCCCCTCTTTCTTTCGCCTGTTGCCATTACCGTATATGGACAACAATCCCCTTCACATTAATATCCGAAATGTGGCTCATTGGGATTATGAATTTGAGGCTGGGATATGTCCTAATTTATAACTACTCTGCTGAGATTAAACGGGGTAGAGACAATGGGAAAACGAGACAGTCCTCTTGTTCTGCTCTGTACCTACCTCTGGAACATAGGTCCTCAAGAACCCATGACGGGACGCAGAGGTGTTTCCAAGGCACCAGGGTCGGGTTATATACTGGCCAAGACCTATTGACGCGTTCTCGTCGAGCGTCCTGGGCAACAGGTCCCTTCGGGTTCCTGGCTGAAGTCAATAGGATCGCCGATTCCTCCGAAGTCGGAGAGTGTCTGCCTGTACGGCGAGGAACCACCAGTCTGCACACCAATAAGCCAGACATGGGACAACGGATACTCACGCAAACCTCAGGTCCTGTATGACATCACACTGATGTTGGACAACAGGATGCCTTCATCCGATATACAGGACTTCGCGTTGGAGCTCAAGCCAACGAACACAAGCAAGCAAGCAAGCAAGCAAGAGCCCATGACAAACCGCCATGTCTGTTAGTTCCTGTAGCCATTTTGTTTGCCCGCTCCATATTGGTTATATCTGTCGCTCATGTGGGCCTCCTCCCCGTGGGTTCCCTGTCTTCCTCTACTTTCTTGGCCTTGTGGGTTCTAGACAAAGGAGTATGCTAATCAGCATCATCATCATGTGCCGTGATGACTAGCGTCGGCTATCATGATTCGCTATCCCACGCGATCACAGTATTCGTGGATCAGTTCTGTGACCTTGACTCGATTGTGAAATTTTAAAAAACCATCCAGGTATTCATCACCCTGCCTTTCCCTTGCTCTCTCCCCCATCAGTATTGCCAGTTGTCACTAAGTTTACCTGTTTATTTCTCATCATAACGTGTCCAAGAGATCTTGATTGTCGGTGCATAATTTCTCGAATCAATTTACGGTTTTCATATGTTTCTTTTAGGACTTGATCATTCATTTTTCTGTCCATCCATTATATTTTTTGTATTTTTATTCCATGAGATGTTTCTCAGCTTGTCTGTTTATTGTCCTTGTTCATCGTATAACAGCAAAGACTCTAATATATAGAACTACAACATTATAGAACTACAACATTATTTTTCTCATTGTCATTGCAAGTGGCGGCTTTTCTTCAAACCCAAGACAAACACATCATAGTGTACCTTATTATCATGCCAAGACTTCAGCCTCTTATTCTGCAGCCATCGCTTCACCCATGCCCAGCTCATGTCCTTGACGCTTTCATGACTTCAGACACTCAGGAACTTGACAGCTCGTAGTTTAAGGCCTAGTTTAAGGTAGTTTAAGGTAGTTTGCCAGAACTGGGCCACGTTGGATGTTTGTGATCTTCATGCTGGAGAAATGGACAACACAGCTGCACACATTGGGGGGAAGTTGCTGGATGCTTACTTCCTCTAGGGAGCCATTGATGCGCTCCTAGTGACGAACTTTATTTGTATCGCAAATGTGCGATTCTGGGACTACCCGATAATATTCAATGTCACTTTACACATGCACTGCAACAATTTCTAGAAATATCAATTAGGGAACCCTCTGAGCCAATAAAACAGCTCGTAGACTGTGCATCGATGTGCATGTGCATAGGATGTGCATCGCATGGTGCTTTTAGAAGTAGAAGAATGAAGTAGAGATTAGAAGACACATGAGACAACATAACAATTGAAAGCTGTAGTCTCCCGGCAGTGTAACTATAGGTTTCCATTTGTATGTTGTCTTGTGTGTCTTTTGGTCTATACTTATTTCTTCTACTTTTGTGAACGCTATTCAATATTTATGAATTTTGTTATGAACAATTTGTAGATAATACACACTTAGGGAAAATTAACACTTGTGAGTTGAAATGCTTGAGGAGAGCTGCCAACTTAACTATCCGAGACAGAATAAGATATGTGGTTATCAGACAGACAGTTGCTCAACACCTTGTGCAACATAATGAAAAACAGAAGATCAAATGGTTCGGTCATCTCGTTAGAATGCAACACCATCAACTACCAGCAACTGACCCTACATCAAAGAAGATCTTATACGAGAGCAAGAAAACACCAGAGACGGAAATAGATTGACGGTATCAACAATATTGTATACGGAATGACAGTATTCAGTGCCATCCATCGGGCGCTGGAGCGACAATTATTCCTCCCCACGACGCTTGACGGCAAAAGTGGAAGATGATGATGATACACAGTGTCTGTGCTGACTGTTATCCCACCTGCCGTTTGTTGTTTCTGTAGCCCCAGTGGTAGAAGCCTTGCTTGTCGGCACGATGGTCAAGTGTTCCATTCTCTATTGAGGTGAATATGTTTATTCACTAGAACATTTTGTGGGAAATCAAGGCGGCCGGTTTGGTGTTAACCACATCATCCATGGGGCGCCGATTGTTCTATAACAACATGTGACTACACATCATCCATGGGGCGCCGATTGTTCTATAACAACATGTGGCTACACATCATCCATGGGGCGCCTATTGTTATATAACAACATGTGACTACACATCATCCATCATTCGCACTGCGAGCGCTAACAAGTCAAGTCGCATTATTCTGTCAAGAAGCCTGATCAGCGGGAAAATGTCACGTGGAAAATCCAACAACAAGAAACACGCTGTTGCCAAGATGTGCAGCGTGGGAGCCGACAAGAAGAAGAAGAACGTCGAGAGCCCACCTGCTAGCTGCAAAGAGCCTGATACTACAGCCTTTACTGAAGCTACTACGAGGGAGAAGATTGACAGCCCAACACAGTCAAGAACCAAGACAGCAGAGAAGGAGGAGAAATACACCAGAGTCGGAAACACCGACTCGAAAACAGTCCGATGGGTTGTCAAGCGGATTCCTGTGGAGCTGACAGATGAAGAAATCCTGAAGCAGCTACGTGAAGACAATCTTCACATCCGATTCTTGAAGGCGGAGCGGCTTCTCACCTACTCCAAGATACCTACAACCTTGGCAGTGGTGACGTCGGAGGGCAGCGAGATGCCGACCACAGCATCATTCAAAAAGAGAATGCAGCAACCAGAGAGATTCATACCAAGAATCACGCAATGTTCCAGATGTCAGAAGGCCGGCCACAGTAGAGCTACGTGTCGCAGTAAGACGGAAATATGCCTATACTGCGCCGCTCACCACGCCTTCAAGGAGTGTCCGCTGGCCAAGATGGACACAGACTTCCGAGCACCCAACAACAAAAGAAAGTGTGCCAACTGCCTGGGCAAACATGGAGCAAGATACCTGGGATGTCCGTACCTGCAGAGACATAGAGACGTCTTCAAAATCGCCATCCTCACAAAGACACCATTCAAGGAAGCAATGCAGAGGGGCGAGACAGCCACGGGTATAGCACACGCTGAAAGAGATCAACTTCAAAAGCAAATAGATGAATTGAAGAAACAAGTCAAGGCACTGCTGCTGACAACGTCTCCGACCAGCGATAATGAGAAGCTGCTGGCCGACATGAAAGAAATCCAGCTCAACATCAAACAAGAGATTCAGCGCATGGCTGAGATAAAGAAGGAGAACGAAGAAATCCTACAAATTATCAAGACCGAAAGAGAACTGCATAGAGCTGAAATGGAACTCTTTCATAACAAACCAACAGAAGCCACACAAGAACTCACAGAAAAACCGCAAGAAGAAACCCAAGAGACCGAGTCTGAACAGCAAGCGATCTCTTAAGGAGGCACAGAATACCCAGTCGACAAGGAGGAACTCAAGCGCCAGGAATTCAGAAGGCGCTGGGAAGAAAAAGAAAAGAAGAAGCCTAAAAACTCCGGGGGAAACCAATGATATACCCATTAGTACACTACAACTGTGAGGCCGACTTCGAGTACTATATCGAGGACGGTGAAATCATCCCATGGCTGACCACGGAGGAAGAAAACGCTAGGCAGCAGATACGCAAACGCAACAGTGAAAACTGTTTCCCAAGGAGGAAAGAGAAAACGTCGAAAAGCTCCTACAGAAAATGCACAAAAGAATACCAAATAAAAAGTCCTTTTAAGGACTGCAACCAGTCAAGCCTGGAGCCTGCACCAACAACGAAAACAAAAGGAAACATGCACAAAGGACAGCCGCCGACCTATCCCCCCGCTGGAGTGTGATCACGAAAAGTCCTTATAAGGACTGCAGCCAGACGAGCCAGGAGCCTACACCAACAAAGAAAACCATAACAACAGAAGAGCACAAAGGATAGCCGCCGACCACTGCTGACGTCACAGACACAAACGCTACATAACCAGTCCGAGATAGGACCCACAAGACAAGAATTAGGGTGAATAAACCCACAAAAACCACGATCCTCAATTATAACCACAGCTGATGAAGCAGGTTAGACGAGGACGAAGTTGGAATTTTTGTTTTTGAAAACTGGAACTGGAACATCATCCATGGGGCGCCGATTGTTCTATAACAACATGTGACTACACACCATCAATGGGGCGCCGATTGTTCTATAACAACATGTGGCTACACATCATCCATGGGGCGCCGATTGTTCTATAACAACATGTGGCTACACCATAGACCTAATATCCGCGGTAGCGCACTGATAACACGCTGGCCTGCCGCTGCGATGGTCGTGAGTTCGAATGCGCATAGATGCGCAATTCTTAAAACAAATTACCTGAGTTGCCAGGTCGGTCAACCTAAAATCATCATTATGTGGCAAGCCCTTGTCACACCGTGACTCTCATCAGGTCGCTTGGAACAGCCTCTCGATCTCTGGCCAGTTCTCCCACCTCATGCCCGGGCTGTCTGCCATGTCCTGTGACCATCTTCGTGCTGGTAGACACCAGCCTCTTCTACCAGTAACCAAGCCTCCCATCCCTGTTCTCTCACATCCACTGTGACGGTTAGTATGGCCACAGTATTTCAGTGTCCCAGATATGATACCAAGTCCAGGTTTCTCCCATGTTCAGATTGTGTACAATCTCAGTATAGAATCGGTGCCCGGGAATGTCTTGGGAAGTACAGACAGCGGAAGTGACAAGCACCACACACAATCCTCGTTGGCCAGATGGTCTATACACAGTGGGGCTAGCACCATATACCCAATACACTTCCAGGTGTGTACATGGGTTCTCTATCAGCACATGTGACACTTGCTACATGGAACACCACAGAGCAGATCCAAGTGTGCACATGGTTCCTCTATCAGCACATGTGAAACGTGCCACAAGGAACACATGAGAGCAGATCCAAGTGTGCACATGGTTCCTCTATCAGCACATGTGAAACGTGCCACAAGGAACACATGAGAGCAGATCCAAGTGTGCACATGGTTCCTCTATCAGCACATGTGAAACGTGCCACAAGGAACACATGAGAGCAGATCCAAGTGTGCACATGGTTCCTCTATCAGCACATGTGAAACGTGCCACAAGGAACACATGAGAGCAGATCCAAGTGTGCACATGGTTCCTCTATCAGCACATGTGAAACGTGCCACAAGGAACACATGAGAGCAGATCCAAGTGTGCACATGGTTCCTCTATTAGCAAATGTGAAACGTGCCACAAGGAAGACACGATGACAGGCCACGATGGTCTGGAAAAACTGTCCCTCTCAGCATTTTGCAGAATTTGGACACCATGGAAATAACAGCTATTGATAGGCGTTCGTAGAAGGTTTAGAATGTATACATAACTTACACTATCTATCTATCTATCTATCTATCTATCTGTCTGTCTCTCTGTCTCTCTGTCTGTCTCTCTGTCTCTCTGTCTCTCTGTTTATCTGTCTACCAGCCCTGTAAAAATACGAGGACGAGTCAATAAGTAAGTCACACAGTTCTGTGGGAAGGCAGGTAAATGTAGTTGGTGTTTTCTACAGGTGTCATTAGGTGACAGCAACATCGAACTGTCTATTCCCGTTCGTCAGGTGGCGCTAGATGTCCCATGTGCATGCGCAAGGCATAAACAAAATGGCGACTGTACTTACGGAATGTACAACCAAAGAGCAACGTTCTGTTGTACGTTTTTATTTTTTTTTTGTCAAAAGGAAGGTGGGACATTCTGGAACATCCACCTTACTGCCTCGATTTAGTCCCTAGCGATTTCCACCTTTTTGGTCCACTGAAACCCTACCTTGGCGGGAGACATTTCGCGAATGACGCCGAAGTTGAATGTGAAGTGAAAACGTGGTTTAGAAAACAGAGCACACAGTTCTGTGCAGCCAGTTTGGGAGGACTGATAAAACGATGGGATAAGTGCGCCAATGTAGGTGGAAATTATGTTGAGAAATAAAGGGACAATTTATGTATAAAATAAACTGGTTTCAAGTTGTTATCATATTTAGTTATTTTTCTACAGCCATTTATGACTTACTTATTGACTTCCCCTCGTTACGCTCGTTCGTTCTGTCTGTACCGTCTATCTGTCTATCTTGGAATTTACATATGTGCCTGTCTTTTTGTCTGTCTATCTGTCTGTCTCTCTACCTGTCTGTCTTTTGTCTGCCTGTCTGTTCGCCTGTTTTCTGTCTATCTCTCTACCTGCCTGTCTTCTGTCTGTCTCTCTACCTGTCTGTCTGTCTGTCTGTCTGTCTACGTGTATGTGTGTTTATTTGTGTGTATGTATGTCTATATGTGCGTCTACTAAGCCTCATATCAGTGTACATATTTTCTGGCGACCATATGAGATGGCGAACCTTTGCCGTCCGCGCTTATCGGCATAGCACATGATGATGATAATGGCTTACCCGCACACAAACGTATAAATACACCAATATGTGTCTGTATTTAACTGCGCTCCATCTCCTAAAACGGAACAACATAATTATTCATTTGTCCTTGTAAATGTCACAGTTCAGTGTCATAGTTTACTAGTAAATGTCATAATTCACGTGGTTCCATAATGCTATTGCTAGATTGTTATTTATAGATGTTGGACACTCCTAAGGCAGTTATTTTCTTATCTCGTATGCTGTTTTGTCATGCTCGTTGTGACAATGACAGATACTTCTAGGCTATTGTCAGTGCTGTTTGTCAACACAGCTAGTCATAAGCTTGAACAATATGGGAAGCAATTGTATATTTTGTATCAAGAATGTCAGCAGGCACAATTATGGGAAGTTATTTCTGGCCAAAAGTAAACATCCTACGTGAGAAGGCGGTTGATTTATTACTGAGACCTATCCTGGGACTGGAATAACACTCCGCTGGCTTTCGATAACCTTCTTCTTCTTTCTTCTTCTTCTTCCCTTGTTCTAGGGGAGATGTCTCATTTCCCTCCACACTTGTTCTAGGTGAGATGTCTCATTTCCCTCTATACTTGTTCTAAGGAAAGTGTCTCAGTTACCCCCCCCCCCCATACTTGTTCTAGGGAAAGTGTCTCAGTCCCCCACACTCCCCCATACTTGTTCTATGTGAACTGTCTCAGTTTTCCCCCATACTTGTTCTATGTGAAATGTCTCAGTTTTCCCCCATACTTGTTCTAGGAGAAGTGTCTTATTTCCCTCCATATTTGTTCTAGGGAAAGTGTCTCAATTCTCCCCCCCCCCCATACTTTTTCTAGGGGAAATGTCTTAGTTTCCCTCCATATTTGTTCTTGGGGACGTGTCTCAATTCCCACTGTACTTGTTCTAGGAGAAGTACCTCAGTTTCCCTCCAAACTTGTTCTAGGGAAAGTGTCTCATTTCCCTCTATACTTGTTCTAGGGGAAGTGTCTTCTTTCTTCTTGTTTTGCTGACATTTTTTTTTCTTTCATTTCTTTCTTTCTTATTATTTTTAGCCTCGACCAAGATAGGTTAGATGTTGCAACTAACGTATGCTACGGGATAGGACAGCTAAACCCAAGAGAAACCCTTTTTGTCGCCTCTTAGGACACACATGATAAGTTACCATGTTACTGTGCTGTCTCTACACGTCCCAGTAACACATAGTCGAATGGTATCTGTATGTGGCAAGTATATTATTTTAAATGTTTTGTTGCTTGCAAGACCTGAACTGATTCAGTTCCAAACAAAAAGTGGGTTAGGATCAAGCTTGGTGCACAATAAAATGAACAAATATTCATCGTCATCATAATCAAGTGCCACGCAAGCTGGCGTAGGCTTTCATGACTCTCCACAGATCTTAGTCTTTGGTGTTCTGGATCAACTCTGATGATGACGATATTCCTCCATGCCACCGTCTCAATCCGTCCAGCATCATTTCCTTTGGTCTGCCTCTGCCTCTCTTCCCCTCGATCTTTCCAGTTGCCACGATGTTCTCAAATGCTTCTCTTATCATCACATGACCGAAGAAAGCTGTTTGTCTCTTTCTTATTGTTGTATATAGTGTTCTAGTTTCATTAGACTCTTTCAGGCAGTCGTTGTTAGTTACTTTGGCAGTGTGTATACTGATGTAAATCCCCATTCACCGAGCATTGAAATTGTGGAAGATACCAAGAAACAAAACAAATAACACAATTACACTAGTATGGCTAACAGGACGTTGCAATCAACCCAGCATTTATGCTTGTGTGAGATTTTTTAGGCAGTGGTTTGTCACTGTTTTCTGAACGGCCGAAGCTCATACCATTGTTACAATCAACGCAAAGCGATCTGCTCCATGTGTCAAGTATGCTGCCATCACCGTATAGCCTCATGACTTGAAAGCATGAGAATGGAGGTGGAAGCAGTAACAGCGGCATTGCGTAGGTTAGGGAAGAGCCACTGCAACATACACTGCATTCAAGGAGTATGATTAGTAAGATGGAGAAGGAAATGTTTCGTGTGGAATGGCTTTCCTCGCTTCAGAGGTTACAGATTGTGAGAATTGTATGGATTTTTTCCCGCTGGAGTGCGGGGGATGAACAGGCTGATATGCTGTCAGGGAAATCACCTCTTGATGGTAGATTACATATGGACAAGGGAGGGATGGTTGAGCGCTCGTGGGACCAAGTTGAGAAGGCGGGGGAATAGATTGAAAATCCGGATGTGGAAAGAATAATATTGGCAGGTGTTCTCGAAAAATCTCAAAACTGAGAAGGAAGACCAGGAGAATTTTTATTCAGATCGCGGTGAGAACGATGAGTAATATGACTCTTCGTTGGCTGTTGAACGAGGGCACGGAACGCGTGTGGGAAGGTCCTGAATGTTGTGATGTCTGTTCTTAGCTCAACTCAACTCATGACTTCAAAAGAGCCCTTATAAATATGCTCAGTGCGCCGCTTTAAGGTGTGGGGAACAGGCTTTGACATTACCTACAGGAAAACGGTAACCCGTCTTAACAGACTATAGTTTGTAAAATGGAACTATACCTTTCTATAGCGCAAAGCCTGAGCTGAATTTAGAGACCTTGTGTTGCCCATACAGCATGATCCCTCTCTGGACCCAACTTGTTTACTCCAGTGGAGAGGTAACACCAATACTTCTGAAGCAATACAAGCTGCAGAAGTTGCCGGATCAGCAAAACAATACTCTAACTGTTCACCTATCAGAGCTTCCATCCTAGACCAGTTGCCGACAAAAGGCTTAGGGTCTGGTCTGCCCTGCCATGAAATTTAGTCTTTAGGTTGCATTTCTTCGCACCAGGATAAGGCTTGTACTCTATCAGTTGCGCGCCGTTGGCACAATATGGGGTGTCGGGTTTGGTGAGCGCCGCCCAACATTCGACAATAGCAGAAAGCAGGTAATGTCATCTTCTGTCATACGGTAGCTCAGTCATATCTAAGACTCAACATTCGGCGCTAACAGAAAGCAGGTAGTGCCGTCTACTTTCATACGGTGGCTCAGCCATATCTAACTGTGGCCTGATGAAGAGGAAGCAGGTAGTATAGTCTACTGTCATACAGTAGCTCAGTTATATCTGAAGGTGGCCGGACGAACATAAAACAGGCAGTACCGTCTACTGTCATACGGTGGCTCTTCTGCGTGTGCTTTAAGATTTTTCTCTATTTCTGTTGTCATGTGGATCAAAAGACAAAGTCTTTCTGGTGATAATTTTCTCGGATGTTCTCAATGTATGCCCAATCTAGCGTCGATGTCCGTCCTTCGTCTCTTGAATCACTGGGACGTGTGTAGTGTCATACACACGGTGTTAAATGTAAACATAGTTTCTACACATCAAACAGGTTGTGCAATTGTGTTTTAGTTCCGCTTCAGTGATAAATGTCAGCAGGACGTTTGTCCTTGAAGCCTGCCATATTGGTGATATTTTTAAGTTTTATTGGTGATATATATAAGTTGTATTTGTGATATTTTTAAGCTTCACTTGAGTGATTAGTCCCAGAGATGTTTGTCGGTTCTACGTCAGTGGGTGGGCATGCTGATCCCTACCTATATTCGCTTGTAATTCCTCTAGCCATGGTTGATAGCTCATGGACTTTGTATCATGGACGTTATATCACTCTGGGCAAACACACTGATGAATAGTCTCACTCAACACGATCATGTCGCATGTGCTTTACAGTCCTTCGATCTTATCACAGTCCGTCGATCTCATTACAGTCCACCGATCTTATCACAGTCTGTCGATCTCATTTCAGTCCACCGATCTCATTACAGTCCACCGATCTTATCACAGTCTGTCGATCTCATTTCAGTCCACCGATCTCATTACAGTCCACCGATCTTATCACAGTCTGTCGATCTCATTTCAGTCCACCGATCTCATTACAGTCCACCGATCTTATCACGGTCTGTCGATCTCATTACAGTCCACCGGTCTCATTACAGTCCACCGATCTTATCACAGTCCACCGATCTTATTACAGTCCACCGATCTCATTACAGTACACCGATCTCATTACAGTCCACCGATCTCATTACAGTCCTTCGATCTTATCACAGTCCGTCGATCTCATTACAGTCCACCGATCTTATCACAGTCTGTCGATCTCATTTCAGTCCACCGATCTCATTACAGTCCACCGATCTTATCACAGTCTGTCGATCTCATTTCAGTCCACCGATCACATTACAGTCCACCGATCTTATCACAGTCTGTCGATCTCATTTCAGTCCACCGATCTCATTACAGTCCACCGATCTTATCACGGTCTGTCGATCTCATTTCAGTCCACCGGTCTCATTACAGTCCACCGATCTTATCACAGTCCACCGATCTTATTACAGTCCACCGATCTCATTACAGTCCACCGATCTCATTACAGTCCACCGATCTTATCACAGTCCACCGATCTTATTACAGTCCACCGATCTCATTACAGTCCACCGATCTTATTACAGTCCGTCGATCTCATTACACGTCATCTCATTACAGTCCACCGATCTTATCACAGTCCACCGAACTTATCACAGTCCACAGATCTTATCACAGTCCACCGAACTTATCACAGTCCACCGAACTTATTACAGTCCACCGATCTTATCACAGTCTACCGATCTTATCACAGTCCGCCGAACTTATTACAGTCCACCGATCTTATCACAGTCCGTCGATCTCATCACAGACCGTCGATCTCATCACGGTCCACAAATCTCATCACAATCCACCGATCTCATCACGGTCCACAGATCTCATCACTGTCCGTCGATCTCATCAGTTCACAGATCTCACCACAGTCCGTCGATCTCTTCACAGTCCGCCGATCTCATCACTGCCCACAGATCTCATCACTGTCCACAGATCTCATCACTGTCCACAGATCTCATCACAGTCCACAGATCTCATCACAGTCCACCGACCTCATCACAGTCCACCGATCTCATCACTGTCCACAGATCTCATCACAGTCCACCGACTTCATCACAGTCCACCGATCTCATCACTGTCCACAGATCTCATCACTGTCTACAGATCTCATCACAGTCCACAGATCTCATCACAGTCCACAGATCCCATTACTGTCCACAGATCTCATTACTGTCCACAGATCTCTTCACGGTCCACAGATCTCATCACAGTCCGTCGATCACATCAGTCCACCGATCTCATCACAATCCACCTATCTCATCACAATCCACCGACCTCATCACAGTCCACCGATCTCATCACAATCCACCGACCTCATCACAATCCACCGACCTCATCACAGTCCACCGATCTCATCACAATCCACCTATCTCATCACAATCCACCTATCTCATCACAGTCCACCGATCTCATCACAATCCACCTATCTCATCACAATCCACCGACCTCATCACAGTCCACCGACCTCATCACAATCCACTGACCTCATCACAGTCCACCGATCTCATCACAATCCTCCGATCTCATCACAATCCACCGACCTCATCACAGTCCGTCGACATGTCTCTCCACCCCTTGCCAGTTCTCCTGCTTCTCTCCCCCTCAACCCAAGATGTCTGCGATGTGTTCACCATCGTCCTGGTCGACCCCAGCCTTTGCTCCTAAGAACCACGTATTCCATCATTGCTCTCTCCCCAAGCCACTGTGGCGTGTAATATGACCCCGGTATTTTAGTTTAACAAACAAGAAGCTGTCAATGAGCCAGGTTTTTCTCCATGTTCAGACCTAACAGAATGCCAGCATTGCTCATCTTCTGGTCTCACGATATCTTATAACGTGTCTGTAGATTTTAACAGATTCAGTGCCACACAAAAAGCAGGTTTGTACCCCAAAAAAATATGGCTGAAAATGTGAAGTAGGGGTGTGTCACAGTTATGAAGTAAAAGTAGTTAATATGGTACCAGACATGTTGTAGTATAACGCAATGACAACATTACGGCTATATATAAGCCCATAGCCGGTACGGAAAGTCGCGTAAGACGATTAATTATCCCATGGCCCTTAATAGGTTAAGTTCAAATTCCCCAATTTTCTTATTTACAGTCTAGAGGATCGAATTCATTGCACCGGGGTTTACCCATATGGCTCGGTCTCTTTCCTCCGGGTGACCTGCCGAAAACGTCGCACTAAGCACGAACTCCGTAGCTCCAGCGACGACCCTCATGAGTCTCCTAGAAAATGCACTCGTGAATCAAAAGACGTAGTCCGGAATCGAACCTTTACAGATGCTCTTCTTTAGTCTCCCCCAGCAGACGCAGAAACTGCTCACACTCAAATCACGTGAGACAATACAAATATCTTAGTTTTCTTCGTTCTTCCTAGGAAATTTAAACAGAACACTTAACTGAGTCATAAATGGTAGTTTCTAATTTACAACAAGCGGTCTAGTATTTCTTTCAAGGGATAAAAACCCTGAAATTCCAAGTAAAAGGAAGAACATTGCGTTTAAGAGGCCAACAATTAGGACTAAGAAATGCCAACAAGATAAAAACATTGGACTTCAGTCACAGGAAATGAAGTCAGCCCTATCTTTAAAACTTTAACCGTCGCCCAGATTCTATATTAAAAGTTATTTACAAAATAACTCAGGGACATTCTCAGAATGTTCTATCTATATATCATGGCCTTATCTGGGTGTGTTAAATTATGAATTAGAGTTCTGATGTACTTCCTATTTACCAATGATTTAACTTGTCTATTTTTTCATTCACGTGACGTAATCACACCGGAGAAAGCCAATGATAGGAGAGTTGTTGAGACAGACATTGAATCGTGCAGACTTGAGAACACCATGCCAGGAGAGCTGTTGAGACAGACATTGTATTGAGCAGACTTGTGAACACCATGGCAGGAGAGTTGTTGAGACAGACATTGTATCGTGCAGACGTGTGAACACAGTGCCAGGAAAGTTGTTGAGACAGACATTGTATCGTGCAGACGTGTGAACACCATTGTAGGAAAGAAAAACTTTAACAAGACACGTGTGGGGAGGAGGTCAGCATAACGGAATGGATAAGAGCTCTCGTTCTAAAACATCCGGTGAGCTGATGCCGAGGTAGCTGAGTCAACCCCTACACTGGTCAGTTGGACTAAAATTTTGACTTCTGGTATTTGACTTGGGGTCGCAAATTACAAGTGCTTCAGAAGTCGAGGTTGGGTCGCCTGATTGCGCGGGACACTTATAATAGGGAAAGTTAATCCACACGTAAAAATCAGTCCAGAGCACTAGAAGTAGTGTCGCGTGTATGGACTACGCTTGAGTTCAAAGCAAGGGGACGCAAAACAAAAGTGTCAGGTGATTAAAGACACAAAATAAATAAATGTATACGCACCGACTAACACTGCTGGAAGACAAGGGAGTGGTTGGTAGTGTCAAAGGTCACCGCAGACAGTAAATTTAAAGGAAAATAGCCTCCGTTAGAGATGAAATGGGTGGAGCTGAGTGAGCTGTAAGAGTACAGTGAGTACATCAATCAACGCGGACAGTGGAAATGTCAGTATTACAATAACACAATCACAAGTCATAGAATGACTTCGTGAGTACGTACGCGTGCTCGCACACACACACACACACACACGCATGCATTCACGCACGCACGCGCACACAATCAAACCGACGTGGATACACACACACACACACACACACACACACACACACACACACACACATACATTCTTACTGAAGATGTTCCAGTGTCTGTCTATGTGTTTCTTTGTGTATGTTTTTTTTTCTTTTGTGTGCTGAGGAAGGCTTTTTAACCGCAGCGTCAAATTGTCATTTGTGAATGTGTTCTTATAAAGCCGGACAACTTAATTCTCCGTCTGTATTGAATTACTCATATTCCCCAACAGTCGTACCTGCCTCTAGTGGCGTACCGGTGAGACATCCGGCCTCAGCTTCAGATGGCGTGGTTCCATTCAGGACTCGGGTGGTATAAATTTTCACAGAATAAACAAACAAAAGATGGTATACCCTCGCCACCGTTCCCGTATTCCAAGGGTAGTGAATCAGACATGTCACTTTCTCGGATAAGGGCGGAAAACTAGGAAAACCGGTGCTAAATTGTCCATATTAAACACCCATTGCCGTTACAAAAGAACATAACGTTCCAAATGCGCCGCTGTCCTGGCTCAGTATCAAATGAGAAAACCTACCCACACATGTACTGACGGGCCTGATGATGGTATTGTATATAGCCGGCGCCGTGGCGTGTGTGTTACCAATGCAATTCTCAATCCCGCATACCGCGTTACAAACGCAGCTGCGGGTGAATTGGAAGCAGTCCACTTTCGTTGGCTTTGTTACAATGGTATGAGTGCTGGTCGTTCAGTATAACATGGCAAACTACTGAACATAAACTTGCCAAGAAAACAAAAGTCGCCAAAATATGCTTGGGTTGACTATGACGTTCTGTAGCGGATATGAAACTAAGATTAGGATCTATGCCGATGCTATGTAGGTCGTGCACTGTATGGTGATTCTCCTTGCATGGTGTATAGGGTTCGGTGGTCTTCGCGGCCAAGTGGTCAAGTCATCTGCGACACCCTCTGGGAGTCGTGTATTCATTTCCGGACTGCGTCATTCGGACTACCAGTGAAATGTTTTTGGATATCCTTAGGGGTTATAGATGGAACTACAGAGTTCGTGCTCTGTGCGAACCTCTCGGCATACCGATTGCCTTTCTGTGGCGAGACAAAGCCAGTTGGACAACATGTGATACAATGACGCTGATCGCCTCGCCTGTCATCTTCTAACCTTTACGACCTATGGCACGAAACTGGAACACTTGAGACACATCCGATTGCCTTTCTGTGGCGAGACAAACCCAGTTGGACAACATGTGATACAATGACGCTGATCGCCTCGCCTGTCACCTTTTAACCTTTACGACCTATGGCAAGAAACTGGAACACTTGGGGACACATCCGTGTGCAGTTCAAGTGTGTATTTACTGACCACAATGAATGAATCATCAAAACGCGGGAAGTAGAGTATCAGCTTTACTAGAAGACTATCACCAGTGCCAGAGAGTAACAAACTGGACGTTGCGTCCAAAGCCGTCGTCAGCCCAGGAAACACAATCACAAACCGACACGACTACATGAAAAACATTACATGACAGTATAAATATAAAAGTTGCTTATTTGTATCCCTGTTGAGTGCTGGACACGTCTTTAATGGGACCCGTGTGTAGCATGCAAATAAAGTGCATGGACCGGATGTGTGGCATTTACTTACGACAGCACAATAACAAGATTACAAGTGTCCGGCACAATGATATTCTGACCGCTGTTCTTGCTGTCATTCTCGCAACGTTTCAGTCAGAAACCTATAACTATTTCTTAATTAAATCAGCCTTTTCAACCCTTAATAAGTTACTGTTTGGGTGGTAAGTTAGTTGCTGTTTTCTATTTTGCTTCTTTCTCTGGTATTTCTTTCGTTCAGGAGTTTCTTCCTATTTTTAGGTTGCTGTCCTGAAAAAGGGACAAGTTTTTAGAAGAACTCATCTCCTGCTTGTCTTTGTGTTACCATATTGCATGCATTATCATTCTATCACGTGGCCAAAGCGGTGGTGGTGGAGGATACGGTGGTGGTGGAGGATACGGTGGTGGTGGAGGATACGGTGGTGGTGGAGGATACGGCCGCTTGCTTTGAACACCAGCGTAGTCTCTACACGTGCTACTGCTTCTAGTGCATTGGACTGATGTTTGCGCTTTCCCTATTACCAGAGTCCCTCGCCATCAGGCTAACCCACCTCGACTTCTGAGGTACTTGTAATTTAGTCCCCAATTCAAGGACGAGAAGTCCATATGTTAGTTTAACTGACCGTAGTAGGGGATGAACCCGCTACTTCGGCATTAGCACACCGGAAGTTTAAATGCGAGAGGTCGTATCCATTCAGCCACGCTGACATTAAACAAAGTTGTATACATTATAACATGTTTCCATGGGAAACATATGGGAGATGGGAGATGGCTTGAACAGATTAGAACAAGAATCGCCATTGCGAAGGTAGCCTTTAGCAGGATGAAAAACATACTGACCAATAAACAGATGTCAACTGAAACGAGAAAAAGAGTGTTGAAGTGCTACATAGAACCTATACTTTTATATGGATGTGAAGTTTGGACAATGAGCAGTCAAGCTGAAAAGCATCTGATGGCTGTAGAAATGTGGTTTCTGAGGAAAATGCAAAGAATACCATGGACAGATAGAAAAACCAATGACCAAGTACTACAGGAGACAAATGAACACCGTAAACTGATTAGAGAAATTAGACGTAGACAGTCACCATTTTTTTGGACATGTTATGAGAAGAAATGGATTGGAGAACTTATTGACAACTGGCAAGATCGAGGGGAACAGACCAAGGGGAAGACCGAGAGGAAAATACCTGGATGGCTTGGCCATGTGGCATGGAGGAGACAGGAACACGGAGCTGATCCACGACACAGGTGATCGAGTGAAATGGCGAGTCATGACCGCCCACGCTTTCCGGCTTGGCACATGATTGATTGATATTAGGGATGTTCATTTGAAACCCGTTCCAGTGGCTTTATTACAGAAGCATGAAAGAAACATTAACAGGTGTGGTAGAATTAAACAAAGCATTCATATTGAATGAATTATGCACCAGGGGTTGGTCAGAAGAAGTCGCCGTAGACATTCAGGCAAGCATCCCATTGCTTAGGTAGGCGGCGAATGCCGTCCGCAAAAAAGGATTGTGGTTGCTCACTTAACCAAGTGTTTACCGCGTTCATTACGTCTGCATCTGTGTGAAATCGTTGCCCCTTGAGAGCTTTTTTTAAAGGTCCAAACAAATGAAAATCACATGGTGGCAGATCAGGATTATAGGCTGGATGTTGCAAAATTTCCCACTTCTTCCTTGCTATGCTTCCTGCACAATCTTTGTGACATGCGGACGAGCATTATCGTGCAACAAAATCACACTGCGAGAAAGCATGCCGTGTCGTTTATTCTTGATGGCTTTTAGCAGCTTGTCTGGTGTTTGCAAGTAGTGGGTAGAGTTGATGTTGACACTAGGTTCTTTAAAGTCGGCCAACGATAGCCCTTCGTGGTAAAAAAAAAAAATGCGCTCAGCATAACCTTACCAGCGGAAACCTGTAACTTGAATTTTTTGGCTTTTGATGATCCAGCATGCTTCCGTTGCATGCTCTCTCTCTCTCTTTTGCTGATTGGCTCAAAGTGGTGACATCATGATTCATCACCTGCCACTATGCGGAAGAGAAATGTATCACCCTCTACTCTGTAACGCAGCAAGTGGTTCAAACACCATCCCATGCGTTCCTCTTTTTGGTGGTCGGTCAACATCCGTGGTACCAACAGTGAACACACCTTCCGATATTGCAGTTTCTTAAGAACCTTTTGAATTGTCCCAATTGACACATCAAATCCTTTCGCTAGCGAACGTATGCTTCGACAACGGTTCATCTGTACTGCTGCATCAATTTTGGCGATGGATTTTTCTGTTACAACAATATGCGCTTGACCCGGCCGTCGAAGATCTGTCATGAACTGGCGTCCTTTCAGAAACATTCGTGCCCAGTCTGTCACTGTTGTCTTCGACACACATTTGTTATCGTACGCGCTGCCTGCATTCTTCGATGAATGTCCACTGGTCGACATCTTTCAAATGAAAGAAACTGAATCACCGCTCTTTGAGCTTCTTTTGAAGGATCTTGGGTCAACCCGGCCTTTTCTCAACGGTCAGAAACAGAAACTATGCATCATGGGACGATTAGCACGTGCTCTTTTATTCATTGGTCAGTACTTATCACATGACTATGACATGATCATGTTCAACGTACGCAATTACGCGCGGTGTGGCACGAACGGATTTCAAATGAACCCCCTTATATTTCACGCTGCAAGGTGGACGTGACGAGATGCAGCGAACTGCGCCAGGCAACAAATCATCCAGCATATTGTTTGTGGCTTCTGTGTTTACACTGTTACTGTGGCGATATGTAACTTCTGTGTTTCAACGGGGCGTGGTCAGTAACTCCCAGCTCACTTGAGCCGCTTTCCTCCTCACTTTGTGCGGGCGCAGCCTGGAGACGTTGTGTGATGCAAAGATAGTAAATGATGGGAAACACAACGCGCCGGTGTTTCAACAAGCACGTCAACAAGGAGACAGAAATACCGCAATGTAACATCCGTGTTTGCAGGTCAGCATGGCCGAGTGGATACCAGCGCTCGTTCTTAAACATCCGGTGTGCTGATGTCGAGGTAAGGGGTTCAACCCCTACACCGGTCAGTTCGAATAAACTGTTGACTTTTCGTTCTTGACTTAGGGACGTAAGCTACCAGAACCTCGGAAGTCGGAGTGGGTTCGCCCGATGGCGAGGGACACTGGTAATAGGAAAAGCTAATCCACACACAACAATCACTAGAAGTAGTAGCACGGGTACACTACGGTGGGGTTCAAAGCGAGAGAAGACAAAACAATTAGTCTGTTATTGTGTCTGTCTGTGTGTCTGTCTGTCTGTATGTATGTATGTATGTATGTGTGTGTGTCTGTATGTATGTCTGTGTGTGTGTCTGTATGTCTGTGTGTGTGTCTGTATGTCTGTCTGTGTGTCTGTCTGTGTGTCTGTGTGTCTGTCTGTGTGTCTGTGTGTCTGTCTGTGTGTCTGTGTGTCTGTGTGTCTGTCTGTGTGTCTGTGTGTCTGTGTGTCTGTGTGTCTGTCTGTGTGTCTGTGTGTCTGTCTGTGTGTCTGTGTGTCTGTCTGTGTGTCTGTGTGTCTGTCTGTGTGTCTGTCTGTCTGTGTGTATGTGTCTGTGTGTTTGTTTGTGTCTGTGTGTATATCTCTGTGTGTGTGTGTGTGTGTGTGTGTGTGTGTGTGTGTGTGTGTGTGTGTGTGTGTGTGTGTGTGTGTCTTGTGCAGTACGTTGCGATCAACCACAGGTTGATATACTAGATATGCTAACATTCAGTAGCTTGCCATTGCTTTCTGGGCGAGAATTCAACATGCAAATCGACACGACCTGTGTAGGAAATTAACCCACTACCCGCCGCCACTGCAACACCGTGTAAACGGGTTCGCGTTAAACCTCTCGGCGGCGGTGGCCACGAATATCAGTATAGGTGGGGGAATAATTACACAGCTGAATCGGTACAGCTACCTTGGGCCAGTGGTAACTATAGACAGAAGATGTCTTGTGCGGATTAGAAAGACATTCGCCATGACAAAAACTACAACAGAGACAAGATGTCGTGTGCGGATTAGAAAGACATTCGCCATGACAAAGACTACAACAGAGACAAGATGTCGTGTGCGGATTAGAATTACATTCGCCATGGCTGCTACATAGAGCCTGTACTTGTGTATGGATGTGAAGCTTGGACAATGAGCAGTCAAGCTGAAAAACATCTGATGGCTGTGGAAATGTGATTTCTGAGAAAAATGCAAAGAATACCACGGAAAAATCAATGACCAAGTCCTAGGACTACACAAATGAAGATCGTAAACTGATTAGAGTCACTAGACGTAGACAGTCAAAATTGTTTGGGCATGTTATGAGAAGAAACAAATTGGAGAACTTGGTGACAAGTTGCAAGATCGAGGGGAAGAGAACAAGAGGAAGACAGATAAGTAAATACCTGGATGGCTTGGCCCAGTTGTATGGTCGAGCCAAGAACACTGAGCTGATCCACGACTCTGGTGATCGAGTGAGATGACGAATCATGACAGCCCACGCTTACCAGCATGGCACATGATGGATGGATGGCAGAAATAGCCTGTTGCAACATGGAAACTACCTCACCAATAGAAGGAATCAGTGGCAGTGTCATCACAAGTTAAACTGCTATACACAATCTGTACTGTTGTATGCATGTCAAGCATGGACAATCAGTCTGACTGTCTTTCTTTTGTCCTTCGTTGCTCTATGCCGTCAGGCGTCGCAGACTTGCTTGGTGATTGTTTTACGAACTAGGGTTCGCTCGATCACAGCAATAATCAATCAGCAATATCGGGTAAGTTACCCATTTACGCGTCTTGGGGAGCATTGGGCTTAAGGTGTCGAGCCATATTTGTTTGTTAGTTTATCAGTTAGTTGCAGTTCCAACTTCACAGCAAAGGGTGGCCCCATTATGCTCCGTTCCTGTGCCAGTTAATATCACACAAAATGCTCCTCACTGCCCCATGTGAAATGCGGAACACACAGGAGTCTCGTCAAACCAAAAGCCCGCACAGATATACTATGCCATTTGTGTGTAAACCTATCGGCACTCGACGGAAGATGTGGTCGACTTCATACCTGTCGCCTTTGCTATTCACGACATTTTCTGGTACACATTTCTGGCTGGGTCGAGGAGTTCAATTTAAACATCCGCAACCATGTTGGATTCGAACTTATAGCCGCTGGACTGGAAAGCAAGCTAGATAGCCACTGGGCTACCGTGGCTCCGGGACAATAAGCAGACAGAAGGAGAAACATCTAACGGCATTGGTAATGTGCGGGACATGTAAAGCCGACAGAATGAGAAACATCTAATATCAGTGGAAATGTGCGGGAAATGTAAAGCAGACAGAATGAGAAACATCTAACGGCAGTGGAAATGTGCGGGAAATGTAAAACAGACAGAATGAGAAACATCTAACGGCAGTTGAAATGTGCGGGAAATGTAAAACAGACAGAATGAGAAACATCTAACGGCAGTTGAAATGTGCGGGAAATGTAAAACAGACAGAATGAGAAACATCTAATGGCAGGGGGGGAAATGGGGGGAAATATAAAGATTGCCATGGACGGACAGACAACACCAGTCGTTGCGTGTGTGCGTCTCAAATAACCGCCCTTGTGTGCGCTTATTGTTACGAGAATATTTCGGGTTACATGTTTTTGTTGCATGTTACAATAAATAGCCAGATTTATGTCGGAGGAGTAGGCCAATCGTGGACAGTTTAGTTGCACATTAAGAATTGATTCATATACATTGACAACAGCAGACCATATTGAGTCAATCCATTGCTTGGGATACAAATTAGTAAGAATGGGATCCATTTTATTCGCCATGTGGCGCCTTGCCGCCTTGACAGACGATAGTTTGTAAAATGGAGTCATACCTCTCCGTAACAAAAGGCCTGGGCTGAATCTATAGACCATGTACTGTTCGAGCAGCATGATCCCTCTCTCGGCTCGCCTAGTTTACTCCAGAGGAAAGGTAACACCAATACATCTGGGAAAAGAGAATATGGAGAAGCTGCCGGATCATCATAGCAATGCTCTAACTGTCCGCCTGTCGGAGCTTCCATTGTAGACCAGTTGCCTACCAAGGTTTAGGGTCTGGTGTGTCCTACCATGGCATTTAATCTTTAGGTTGCATTTCCTCGCACTAGGGTAAGATTTGAACCCTCTCAACTGCGTTCCTCCGCCCAAAACCGTTGGCACAATGTGGAGTGTCGGATTTGATGAGCCAAAATTCGGCGCTAACATAAAACAGGTAGTACCGTCTACTATCATACTGTAGTTCAGTCATGTCTGACTAAGACCTGACATTCGGCGCTAACAGAAAACAGGTAGTCCGGTCTACTGCCATTTGGTAGCTCAGTCACATCTGAATAAGACCCAACATTCGGCGCTAACAGAAAGCTTGTAGTCCCGTCTACTGTCATACGGTAGCTCAGTCATATCTGACTAAGACCCGGCACCAGCCCCGTATATATATATATATGCACTAATCGGCCCTCGAATGGGGATGTGGTCTGTACCACATCGGCAGCCTCTACTTCCCACTACATCCCATGGTACTCATCTGAAGCTGCGCCGACCTGGAAGCCAAAGTTACTTTTAAAATAGGAATTGATGCGATTTCGCACCCACGGCCTGGCTTCCGGTAGACAGGCGTGCTAACCTGCTAGTAGTACCGATAGTTCACGAATCTATTCGGTTCAAGCTCCGGTGAAGACCAGGATTTTTTCACGTGGACTTCTAGTAACAAAATTTACCCTGGTCTCTGGATTGTGAGATCGGACGCCCGTGTGTATTGTTGCGCATTAAAAATTCTCTTGGCAGTTGGAAATTGAAAAAGAGTAGCCTTACGGCACTGCCTGGGCAAAATTTCGAGTTAAAAATCTACCCAAAGTATTTCAGGATCCTCGCCGGTGCTACGGAGTTCGTGCACTGAGCTAAGATTCACCGGACTCACGCTTGAGTTAGGAGTAGAACGGAGCAGTTATGGTTTGCACCCGTGTGCCGTGATTTTGATCTGTCGACTAAACTAAACTATGAATATAGAAATTGTTTCCAATGTGTGTATAATTGAGGATGTAAGCTTTTAGACAGCGTTAAGCTCTATCAAGTTGATGAATGCGTCTCATGTGCTCTGTCTGATACGCGGGTCAGCATAACTTCACCTTATAAGGTGTGACGCGTTGCAGCAGACGTAATTTACAGGCAGTCGGTAACACGGTGGTTCCCGCGCCTTTGTATTCCCCCAACTTCCTTCTTGCAAGAACAGTTTTAAATAAACACATACCTATAGTAGTTTGGCGCTTATAGAAGTAGAACAAAGAAGTAGAGATTAGAAGACGCATTAGAAAATGTAAACATTGACAGTTACGGTTATCGACTGGACTTCGAACCTGTCATCTGCAAATGACGATACCTGATTTTTTTTTCTTTTTTGTTGCAAAACGACGATTATCGGGGAGATTTTTTGAAAACCTTATGTTTAAAACAAAATTTTGCATGTGTCACTTCCTCTCTCCATCACTCTTGTAATCCATTCAGTTTTGTTCTCACAAGAACTGAATTTCTATCTTTGTGAATAATCGAGTCGTAGGTGTTTAAACAATCATGAAGTATGTGGATAAATGTAAACACAACCATTCATATGTGTGTGTGTGTGTGTGTGTGTGTGTGTGTGTGTGTGTGTGTGTGTGTGTGTGTGTGTGCGTGTGTGTGTGTGTGTGTGTGTCAGACAGACAGACAGACAGACAGACGGACAGGTCGGTAGGTAGATAGATAGGTAGTTAGGTGGATAAGTGGGTAAGCAGGTAGGTAGGTAAGCAGGTAGGTAGGTACGTAGGCAGGTAGGTAGGTAGTTAGGTAAGCAGTTATGTAGGTAGTAGGTAGGTAGGTAAGCTGGTAGGTAGGTACTGGGTAGGTAAGCAGGTGGGTAGGTAAGCAGGTAGGTAGGTAGGTAGGTATATAGGTATGTAGGTAGGTAGGTGCTAGATAAGCAGTTGGGTAGGTAGGTAGGTAGGTAAAACACTTGGCGATTTTATTGCAGCAGCTATTATAAGCAATCAACCAATGAGGTGCCGTCTCCACAATGAACGCTACCCAAAGTGGATCGCCGACACTACCTCCGACTCTGGTTGTACACACTGACATATATTCACGTTCATCCATCTCTTGATGTTATCTTCCCACTTGTATCGCTATCTCCCTCTTGCTCGCTTGTCTTCAACTCCCCCCCCCCCCTCCCTTTCCCCACCCCACATGGTTTTTATAAGAATTATGATTTGCCACCTCACAAGAATGCCCTGGTACCACCTGAAACAAAGAGCCACATTGATGAAACATAATGGATACAGAGAAAGAAGATGACTGCGTAAAAGATGGAGTGATGGTATCAAGAACAACCTTATAGAAATGAATACCAACTTACAAAGAACATTAGAAAGAACGCATAAAAGATCGTTACATACCCCCCCCCCCCCCCCCCCCCCACAAATACTTCACTGAGGTAAATGGAGGAAGAGAAGCAGAAGAGGCGCCAGGGTGACCCAGCCTAATATGTGTACCTGGAATATCTTGGGAAGTAAAGGCAGGTGTTGTGAAACTGATCTCATCACCCACCGAGTTGGTGGAAACTGATCTCATCACCCACCGAGAGCCGATAGACATCCATCGGTGAATGAAGGTCAAGTATGGTAATGCATACCTGTCAGTCCAGCAAGTGTACGAGTGGAGTATGAAGTTTCAAAACGGCGTGACTTCTGTGGCAGACTGTTCTCGACCGAGTCAGGCACACCAAGTAGTAACCCCAGAGTCGGCGCTGGGGGACTTGCATTGAACGCAGAGTGGCGACGATGTCGAAAAATGATACATTTGTACTTTACTTTTCCAGAATATATTCACCATAAACAAAAACATTTAAGGTTTTCATTTGAAGCCCCCTCGTATAACATTTGACATTTCTCGTTTCTAATGTCTTGTTAAAAGCTGTCCCTGTTTGTTTATGTTATTGAAAATGTTTGGCAATCCTATTCTTTTCCCTCCTTTAAATGTCTGTTTCACTTCGCCTACCATCTGTCATTGTTTGTCCAAAGATAGAAACTTGTTCTTCTTGTTCTGATATATCCCGATTTACTGCCATGTTCATTGTTGGCCTCACCTCTCCATTGTTAAAATTACATAGTTTTCGGTTGTTTTTTTTAAATTTTATATGAATATCTCTTCCAAACATTGCACTGCGCCTGTTTACTCGCTCCACGCGGAAAACAAGTGTATCACTAGGCTACTGCAGGAAGATGAACACCTCATCGCACAATGAGTCATTCCACTTGATACAACTTTACTGTGTTTTGTTTGTAAACAAAGATTTGCGGAGGCTAATGACGACTGTCCCATACTGCTGTTGACTGTACACAAACACATATCCTTACTGTTAGTTAGTTGCACACCCTTTTCAAGACGTTGGAGTCAACCCCAGCACTTTTCTTGTGCTGTTTGTGATTTCTTCGAACGCAGGATTGCGAATTGCGACCGTACCCCTTCGCCACAGAAGTAAGGTGATATCGACTACGTGACCCATGGAGCGCCCATTGGTATATAAAACTGGAGCTGTCATCATATACAATATACGCAATAAACCCGGGGGTGTAGAAGAGGCCCTTCACTTCAATGTTAATAACAATTTGATGTGAAAAGGGTTCATCTTTAATGAGCCCAGATACCTCGGAAATCTGTTCTTGAAATTTTTCGTTGGTCCTGCCAAGGCAACTGAGAGCGGGACTTGAAATTCAAACAATTTAGGAGTTTGTTTTATTTTCTTTTTAAATGAACATAAATTTATCAGAAACCGTGACGAGATAGACAGAACACATGTTTGACCAAATATAACAGCATATTTTTAAGTTGATAATTGTGCACGCCAGCGAATGACGTTTTCAGTATCAAAATGGCCACTAACAGACATAAAAGAGTTTCCCACGCCTGTCTCACATGAATAAGAACAACCAACGCTAAAGTTAATAGTCATAATGATACTAATATTTATTGCAGTGACAGAACTTTTATTTCATATACATAGTTAATATAATGTCATCATATGACTAATATTTGTAAGAAAAGAAACTACAACCACCAACAACAACAAATAGATTGTATTAATTCAGCCTCATGGTGAGGTACATATTATTATTATCCCTTAACAAGGAATACAAATGCCCGCAACCAATGCTGTTTTACTGCCATGCCGCTCGCTTAAAAATTACAATCTTACCCATGGTCATCTAATGTAGCCTCAAAATCACAACCACAAGTGACCAACACCTGAGCACATTAAATTCTGTGTACAGATATGGGGAAACCCGGTGCAATGAAATCGACCCGCTTTAACCGTCATTCTGTTTGTAGTCAGAACTGATGTTCCTACCAAGGTTCCTACTAGGTGTTCCTAACCTAGTCAAAAATGGACTACTATTACAGTCAAGTAAATAAACGTAACAGCAAGTCGGATCAATAAATGCTGTCATAGTCAAACCAACAGCAAACCAAAGGTAGAAAGTCAAATGTACTGTCAAATTTATAAAAGTCAGCCACTGTCCACATGAAGGTACTTTTTTCACTGTCAAATTTATAAATGTCAGCTACTGTCCACACAAAGGTACTTTTTTTGTCACTCTGTCAAATTTATACATATCAGTTACTGTCCAAATGACAGTAGTTTTTTTCTAAAATGGGCACCAAACATTTGAGCCAATCAAAAACAATTAATGCTGTCACCAACAAACCAATCAACTACACCAAATACCAGATTTTTTTACAATTTTCGTGCCAATTTCGCCCAGAGTTAAATCTTTACATTAACAAACCGCACAGCAGCATTGTTATTCTTTGTTTACCTGAAGATTTTCTGCTGAGGGCAACTAATTAACGCAGTTTTAATTACTTGTGTCTTAAGTCTCACACCATGTCAGGTGGATAAAGCAACATGTTGTGTCTTATTAAATCTTTTATATTTTGATTTATTTAGTTGTTTCAGGATGTGAAGTTTAAAAGATTGAGCACAACCAACTACTGGCAATGCTGATTGTATTCCAGTACGAACCTAAGCCTTGTCCACATTGACGAGCTCAAAAGAGCGTGAAACTCGAGTTTAGTGCTTCCAATCTTTTATATTTGATCTAAACATACTCAAGACTGGCTATTTTTACATGCAGCTCAGTATATGTTGCCTCTTTGGCAGTTATACATTGATGTTTTGTTTCCATTGTGGTTACTAACCTCTTGGACATCTTCTAAAACTCAATTGGTTATTCTTCTGGGGCTCAAAGACGTAACATTCTAAGACTCATATAGTTTTGTTCTGAGGCTCAAACAGTTAACCTTTTGGAACTCAGAGCTAATGTTCTAAAGCTCAGAGCTAATATTCTACGACTGAATGAGTTAAATCTGTACATCCTGCGACAACACAGGTCACAGACACAGCAGCGGGCAGTAAAACAGCATCGGAGCAAACGGAAATTGGCGGAGGTGAATGTTGCTGCAAGACAAAGCTGCGGCAACTTCAACCATACGTTCATGAGAAGATCTACAGGTATCTCTCTCTCACTTTGGGGCTTAATCACCTTAAGCAAGTTTCAAAAGTTGGACTCAACTTTAGGAGTCGACGAAAAGCAAAAATCAGTTACAAGATATGCCAAGAAGGAAACTTACAATGCAGTGAGATATACACATGATAAATACAGAACAGTAAACATCAAGAGTAAGCAATTGTAATCAGTGTAACTTATAGTAACAATTGTGCGATATTATAAAGAACAATACAGAATAATGTAACAATTTATGATGCTGGTAGTGATGAAAGCACTGTGACAATTGTATTTAAGTATATATTTGTAAAATGTGACATGTTAGTTTGTTAGTTAATTAGCTGCGGTTCCAACTTCGTGGCAATGGGTCGTTCCCATTATGCTCCGTTCCTGTGCCAGTGAATATCACACAAAATGCTCCTTACTGCAAAATGTGAAAAGTGGAACGGTCTCTTTCTGCAGGGCAACCTGCCGAAAGTGCCGCACAAAGCACGAACTCCATAGCTCCAGCAACAACTCCCAGGAATCTACCACAAAATGCACTCATGACCCGAAAAGGCAAACCAGTAAATTCAGCGACAGTCGGCTATTGTTCCGAACATGCAGTTCACTGTGCAAACAGCGGACAGATGTAAAAGCATTCCACATGAATTACAATGCTCAGTGTCGCCCACGCACTCACTCAGTAGCAGGGCGACGGAACCATGTACTATCAGTCCAACATGAGAAAAATGCGATTGCAAACCGTAGCTACACGCATAAACACGCCAGAGGACTTAACAGTTCAATGCCTAACACCATGTGACATGCTTTTGTTACTTCTTATACAGTTTTATGTGTAAACTTATGCACACATTCTCACAGACATACATATTACACACATACAGTGTCCATGTTTTTCATCCTTTCACCTTATACTGCAATGCCTGTAGTGTATAGATATTGTCATTCCATTTCTACCTTACACTGCAATGCCCTTGTGTGTAGATACTGTCACTCCTCTTCTAGCTTACACTGCAATGCCCTTGTGTGTATATATTTCATTCCTCTTCTAACTTATACTGCAATGCCCTAGTGCGTTGATTGTCATTCCTCGTGTACCTTACACAGCATTAACCTAGTGTACAGATACAAATAATGTGCTCACAAATGACGAGCAGGTCGCCGAGAATCAGAATGTCTGTCTTTGAGAGTGTGGGACATGTGTTCTTCTTCTTCGTTCATCCGGATTTTTTTTCGGATGTGACTGCGTTGTGCCTGTTTACAGCAGAGCTGCGTTCTTGCGCCGTTAGGCCGACACATCCGACTTCTGCGGGCATTTGTTGACCGGGTTAACCTTCCCGGGGGGACATGTGTTCAATCATCAGAAAGACTCCAGAATTTTAAGTTCTAGGCCCACATACAATGTGGCGACTGCCTGGGCAAGAAACCTTGATTCCACAGACCAGAATTTTTTTTCTTGTTAATATTGAATATATAGAGGAAAATACAACCTGGCCATCATACTTTACATGAATACAGAGTGACTGATTTTCATAAAGGTAAACTAATTTATTATTTACAACCTAAGTACTTACAGTAGCAAAGCTGTAGATTACTCACATATTTCTGTGGATGTATGTGGTGTAATCCCAGACACAGCCTCATACTGGCCTTGTATGTATGTAGTTACGACAGAACAAAACACAACAGATACATATCTGCAACCAATGTTCTCTCTAAGCTACGCTAGCATTTTTAGCCCTTAGTGCAAATATTTTTGGCTCAGCACAAGAGCAGTACATATAATGATAACATTTCTGCTATAGTCAAATGCAGATTCGCTGACCACTGTGATGTTAGTAGTGCATGATGTAAACTTTGTGCTCACAGTCTTCACCCTTTAGAGGCAGCATTGTGTGCAGTCTCAGACACACTGAGACAGACTATAGCTGGGTGAATGTCTACATGAATGAGGGGACAGACTATAGCTGGGTGAATGTCTACATGAATGAGGGGACAGACTATAGCTGGGTGAATGTCTACATGAATGAGGGGACAGACTATAGCTGGCTGAATGTCTACATGAATGAGGGGACAGACTATAGCTGGCTGAATGTCTACATGAATGAGGGGACAGACTATAGCTGGTGAATGTCTACATGAATGAGGGGACAGACTATAGCTGGGTGAATGTCTACATGAATGAGGGGACAGACTATAGCTGGATGAATGTCTACATGAATGAGGGGACAGACTATAGCTGGCTGAATGTCTACATGAATGAGGGGACAGACTATAGCTGGGTGAATGTCTACATGAATGAGGGGACAGACTATAGCTGGGTGAATGTCTACATGAATGAGGGGACAGACTATAGCTGGCTGAATGTCTACATGAATGAGGGGACAGACTATAGCTGGGTGAATGTCTACATGAATGAGGGGACAGACTATAGCTGGCTGAATGTCTACATGAATGAGGGGACAGACTATAGCTGGGTGAATGTCTACATGAATGAGGGGACAGACTATAGCTGGCTGAATGTCTACATGAATGAGGAGACAGACTATAGCTGGGTGAATGTCTACATGAATGAGGGGACAGACTATAGCTGGGTGAATGTCTACATGAATGAGGGGACAGACTATAGCTGGATGAATGTCTACATGAATGAGGGGACAGACTATAGCTGGCTGAATGTCTACATGAATGAGGGGACAGACTATAGCTGGGTGAATGTCTACATGAATGAGGGGACAGACTATAGCTGGGTGAATGTCTACATGAATGAGGGGACAGACTATAGCTGGCTGAATGTCTACATGAATGAGGGGACAGACTATAGCTGGCTGAATGTCTACATGAATGAGGGGACAGACTATAGCTGGGTGAATGTCTACATGAATGAGGGGACAGACTATAGCTGGCTGAATGTCTACATGAATGAGGGGACAGACTATAGCTGGGTGAATGTCTACATGAATGAGGCAGCATTGTCTGCAGTCTCAGACACACTGAGACAGACTATAGCTGGGTGAATGTCTACATGACACCAGGGGACAGACATCAATGACTTGTGAATTAATAGGCCATACACAACCAGAAAATGAATATATACATTAACAAGAAATAAAAGATATGCTAATTAATAAAGGACATACAAATAAATAACACCTAACTAACAGATGACATACAAATCAACAAAGGATATATACGTAAAGAACAAACAACAGACATACAAATTAACAAAGAATATATACTTAATGAACAAAAAAGACATACAAATGAGCAATGGATATATACTTAATGGACAAAAAAGACATACAAATGAACAAAGGACACATACGTAAATAATAACTAAAACACAAGACAAATAAACTAGCAAATGGCACGGAAGTGAATCAATAAAATGCAAACAGTCAATTTAAAAAAGACATCTAAAGAAAAAAAAGATATGTGACAAGTGCTCCTCTGGATACGAATGCATTTCAAGATAGCAGTGTGTAAGGCACATACTTGACTAACTCCTGTTGTAAACAAACTGCACCATGACCAGCATTTTCTTTTTTTTCCAAAAAGATAACGTAATGCAATTCACTTCACAAGATATAACACATAATATATAAAAATTGATAGTGTAACAAATGCTAAATAAGCAAATTCATTACATTTACTATGAAGTAAATGTAGATTACATTTGAAGCGTAACAGCTTCACAGGTGGACACCAATGTGACCAAACAAAATATGTGACGACCTTGAAGTCACGTGTCAGAAAGTTGACTACAGAAGTACTTGACCTTGTGATGGGTCCTGGTTCGGTTCACATACATGTGAAAGTATAGTTTCTATGTGTGTGTGTGATATTTAGAGTCCGGTCTTTGCTTTGTACTGTATGATCAGTTTACAAAGATCTTCTGCACTCCGTTCATTGGGGTTCAGGTTCATTACTCGTCTAACGACCTGCTCAGTGAAAACACTACTCAGGTGATAGTAGATTATGAACCGCGGGTCTTCAGGAAGAATGGGTGCATCTTCTGGTAAAATATATGGGTTCGGGGGCGAGCGGCTTGTTTGGAAAGTCTGCTGGGGGTCAGAAGATGCACAGATGTGGTTTGGTGAGTTGACATTTTTCTGAGGAGGGTGGGCGTAAGTTGGGAATGTAGGATAGCTTTGTCTTCTGTGTTGGGAGGGGGATGCTGGGTTATTCTGTGTTGGGGTCATGATGGAATGTTGCTGATAGTGAGGTGGTTGGGTCATGTGAGGAGGCATGTGGCAGCTGAGCATGCTAGCTGGTCGGATATTTGGATTTCCTGCAGCAGATGGGGGATATGACATATGATTGGGTCTGTATGCTAATGCAGGGTTCTGATATACATTGTAGTGATTCATGGTGGCACAGTCCGGTGATGGTCTGTACCCTTGGTTTGTGTTATTTGGATATTCCACCCATGTACCCATTTGTGGTTGTGATAATTGAGAAGACAAGACATCTTGCTTTTGTTGTTGTTGTTTCTGCTGCATTCTTTGAAGCTGTTGTTGATGGTCAAACTGCCTCTGTTGCTGTTGTTGATGTTCAAACTGCCTCTGCTGCTGTTGCTGCAACTGATTGTAGTGGCCTGCCGACACGTACATGTCTGTGACGTTCCTGGCGGTGTCTCCCATGGGGTGGACTGCAGACTGTGGATCTCTCAGTTCCCCAGCACCAATGTGAATCTGTGGATCTGAACTGCTGTTCTGCCGGTTCAAACCATGGAAATAATTGAAAGAAACTGTGCCAGACTTCTCCATTCCAGGCACCATCGGTGGCTTCATCACAAACTGCTCATCTCCAAAATATGAGGAAGTCATCCCTGAAGCCCTGCGTCCCAGCTTCGGATGCAAGTCTTCTGGGGCAGGAAAGTTGCCAGTAGAGCTGAATGCTCTCCGAAGACTCAGGTGCTCAGATGGAGGGGCTGGCTGGTCGGTTCTGAACAAAGAATAAGCCTTGGTTAACGGATATTCAGGCTGGGTAAATGGGCTTAACATGGATTCAGTGGATGTATAAAGCCCACTGTCTGGTGAGCGAATGTTCAATTTCTGAAAGATGTCATCTGTGAAACTAGAAGTATCCTGACTGTCATGTCGGATAGAAGTGTCAGGAGAGTGAGAATACTGAGAGATCCCCTGCTCAAATATACTCAAGTTGGGGATGTGCTCCAAATCCTGATTTCCTGCCCGCTGTTCATAAACCGGTTGCTGCTGATGTGCCACAGGAAGATATAATGGTGGGGGGAAAGCAAACAGTCCTGGCATTTCATCATGTCTGCTCTTAGAGGGTGCTTCGACTGGGAACTGTGTCTGCTCCAAGATCTTGCTTGTTGGCATCACCGGGCTTGATGTTTGTGTGGATGAAGGACTTGATGTATGTTCTGAGAAAAAACTGCTCTCAACACTTTCATCAGACAGTTTCTTGGCCAAATACAAGTGCCCACTGAGGTATCTCTCTGGGGGTTCAGATTTCGGGACTGTAAGATGAGAGGGTGATGCCCGTGAGGGAATTGTGTTCATAGACTTCCCAGGCTGTGAGTTTCTGGGAATACTATCTACAGATGATACTGCTTGCTTCAGGAGATCCTTCTGAGGGCTTGGTGAAGATCTTGGACTAGGAGATTTGGACTTTACCACCCTGTCAAAACTGCCACAAGGGAAGCTCTGGGTTGGAAGTTGTTGCTGAGATGTTTGTTCTAAAGCTCTCGCCAGCTCAGCCTCTTCCAACTTTTTCCGAGGCTCATTCAGATAATCTGAAGATTTCATAGGCAACATCACTGATTTAGAATGAGTCAGTTTAGGCTTTTCCTGCTTATTTTTCAGCATATTGCCCTGAGAAGTTACCGCTGGAGGTAAAGGTTCCCATGGAGCTAGAGACTTTGTCCTGGACAGCTTTTGCTTGGACCTTTTTGCCTTTTCAGCAATCTCTGACAATCTGGTAGCTCTCTCCTGCAGTTTCAAATCAGCCTGTTCTTTCAGGGTATCAGTAATTAATTTTTGTGGGGTAAATCCCCTCTCCGGGTGATAGAAGCGGCATTTGTTTCCGTACGTGCACTTCTTGCCGTAAGGGCAGTCCTGTGGTCTGGGAGCAGGTTCTGCTGGTACTTTTCGCAAGAAATTGTCCAGGGTGGGGCCTAGTCTACCCAGAGGATCTTCTGGTGGCATAAACCTGCAAATAAAAATGTACAAAAGCATATAAAATCAATTCCACTAGTTATAAACAGTTATTACACAATACTAAACACAGGAAAACATTCAAACACAGGTATCATACACAATATAAATACAAGAAAATGCACTATAAAATAGTTATCACACACAATACTAAACACAAATAAACACACAATAAAATAGTTATCACACACAATACTAAATACAAATAAACACAATATAAAACAGTTATCATATCAATTTTTTTTTCTTCCGCGTTTCCATCCTGTTTCAGGATAATGCGGTCAACATCAACATCTTTCAGCTGTATGTTGATTCCTAGGCTAGATTACGCTCATCATCACGCCACGACTTTCTGAGCGACCGGCTCCATACTCTCATGTCACTGGTGTGACTTGAACCGCTTCCAATTCTCGTGCATTCATGTCAACCACGGGAGTATTCGGGATTACAGAGAAAGCTGCTAACCCCTCGGCCAGGGAGCCGGCATATCACACTCACTATAAAACAGTTATCACATCACACAATACTACACACAAATAAAAACACTATAAAATAGTTATCACACACAATACTAAACACAAATAAACACACTCACTATAAAACAGTTATCACATCACACAATACTAAACACAAATAAAAACACTATAAAATAGTTATCACACACAATACTAAACACAAATAAAAACACTATAAATAGTTATCACACACAATACTAAACACAAATAAAAACACTATAAAATAGTTATCACACACAATACTAAACACAAATAAACACACTATAAAATAGTTATCACACACAATACTAAACACAAATAAAAACACTATAAAATAGTTATCACATACAATACTAAACACAAATAAACACACTATAAAATAGTTATCACACACAATACTAAACACAAATAAAAACACTATAAAATAGTTATCACACACAATACCAAACACAAATAAACACGCTATAAAATAGTTATCACACACATTTCTAAATACAAATAAACACACTGACTATAAAACAGTTATCACATCACACAATACTAAACACAAATAAACACACTATAAAATAGTTATCACACACAATTCTAAATACAATAAACACACTGACTATAAAACAGTTATCACATCACACAATACTAAACACAAATAAACACACTATAAAATAGTTATCACACACAATTCTAAATACAAATAAACACACTGACTATAAAACAGTTATCACATCACACAATACTAAACACAAATAAACACACTATAAAATAGTTATCACACACAATTCTAAATACAAATAAACACACTGACTATAAAACAGTTATCACATCACACAATACTAAACACAAATAAACACACTATAAAATAGTTATCACACACAATTCTAAATACAAATAAACACACTGACTATAAAACAGTTATCACATCACACAATACTAAACACAAATAAAAACACTATAAAATAGTTATCACACACAATTCTAAATACAAATAAACACACTGACTATAAAAGAGTTATCACATCACACAATACTAAACACAAATAAAAACACTATAAAACAGTTATCACACACAATACTAAACACAAATAAACAGACTATAAAAGAGTTATCACACACAATACTAAACACAAATAAAAACACTATAAAATAGTTATCACACACAATACTAAACACAAATAAAAACACTATAAAATAGTTATCACACACAATACTAAACACAAATAAACACACTCACTATAAAATAGTTATCATACACAAAACTAAACACAAATAAACACACTATAAAACAGTTATCACACACAATACTAAACACAAATAAACAGACTATAATAGAGTTATCACACACAATACTAAACACAAATAAAAACACTATAAAATAGTTATCACACACAATACTAAACAAATAAAAACACTATAAAATAGTTATCACACACAATACTAAACACAAATAAACACACTCACTATAAAACAGTTATCATACACAATACTAAACACAAATAAACACACTCACTATAAAATAGTTATCACACACAATACTAAACACAAATAAACACACTCACTATAAAATAGTTATCACACACAATACTAAACACAAATAAACACACTCACTATAAAACAGTTATCATACACAATACTAAACACAAATAAACACACTCACTATAAAACAGTTATCATACACAATACTAAACACAAATAAACACACTCACTATAAAATAGTTATCACATCACACAATACTAAACACAAATAAAAACACTATAAAATAGTTATCACACACAATACTAAACACAAATAAACACACTCACTATAAAACAGTTATCATACACAATACTAAACACAAATAAACACACTCACTATAAAATAGTTATCACACACAATACTAAACACAAATAAACACACTCACTATAAAATAGTTATCACACACAATACTAAACACAAATAAACACACTCACTATAAAACAGTTATCATACACAATACTAAACACAAATAAACACACTCACTATAAAACAGTTATCATACACAATACTAAACACAAATAAACACACTCACTATAAAATAGTTATCACACACAATACTAAACACAAATAAACAGACTATAAAAGAGTTATCACACACAATACTAAGCACAAGAAAACACACCATAACACAGTGATCACACACAAATTAACACATTATAAAACTATTTATGCGAGAGACAAAGTAAGTACATTTGCTGGTCAACAAGACCTACTTTTGTCAGCGGCAGAATGTAGAAAGCTTGCCTGGTTTGGGCATGTCACATGTCACGATATGCTCTCAAAGATAATCCTTCAGGAAACAGTCAAGGACAAACATAAAAAAGGAAAGCAGAGAAAGCCCTAGACTGCAAACATTAAATAGTGGACAAGGTGTAGTAGTTCTACACTTGTCCTAGTAACTGAGGACAGAGGACAGCGGAGGACTTTGCTGATTAATTTACAGAACAGCACAAGTGACGCAGTACCCACCTGTCGTTAGCGAATGAATACATCAACAGTCGCTGCTCCACAACTCTGCGGTAGTCTTCCCTTTCATTGGCCAGGTCTCTGTAAACATCGTTTGAGACAACAATGCCTTCTGTTTCTGTAGCCAGCTGAAGGACGTAGCGGTCGTCATAGCAAACAATACGTCGACCATTGACCCGGCGAGATGGGGTGAACACGACGACTCCTTCCTTTTCCAGTTCCAATAAAATGTGTTGGTCTGAGGTAGTAAACGAGTACAGAATAGGTTACTTCCTGAACCCTGATGTAATATGTGATGGAGGGGGTACATTATAGGCAGCTATCAAATGTGATATTTGGTGTTGTGAGTATAGGAGATGATGGCTATTAAAGTGTAACAAGGGTGTGGAATGTATGGGTGTGACATGTAGGTTTGTGACATGTGGGTGTGACATGTAGGTTTGTAACACATGTGAGTGTGATATGTACATTTGTGACACATTAGGGTGACATGCAAGTTTGTGATATGCAAATGTGATATGTAAGTCTGTGACATATAGGCTTATGACATGTTAGGGTGATATGTAAGTTTGTGATATGTGAATGTGATATATGTCCATGACATGTGTGAGTGTGACATGTAGGATTGTCACATGTTAGGGTAACATGTAAGTCTGTGACATGTGAATGTGACATGTTAGGGTGACATGTAAGGTTGTGAAATGTGAATGTGATATGTAAGACTGTAAAAATGTGTGTGTGACTGGTAAGGTTTGACATGCAAATGTGTGACATTTTAGGGTGTGGCATGTAAGTCTGTGATGTGTGGGTGTAACAGGTAAGTCTGTGATGTGTGGGTGTAACAGGTAAGTCTGTGATGTGTGGGTGTAACATATAAGTATGTGACATGTGAGGGTGTGGCAAGTAAGTTGATGTTTGTGTGTGACATAAGTATGTGACATGTAAGAGTGTGTGTGGCATGTAGGTCTTTGACACATGTGTGTGGGTGTGACATTCATGGATGTGACATGTAAGAATGTGACAAGTAAGGCCGTACCTGTGATTGGAGAGTCCGGCCGAGACGGCTCTTTTCTCCACTGTGGTATGAATGCTGTGATGCTTGTATGGCCACGCTTCCGGAACCAGTCGACCGCAATCTGGATCCCCTTACAGGAGAACACCTTCTTCCCATGGCTGTGGTGAACAAACAAACAATGAAGCTGTATTAATCACATGAAATAGGAATAGAAATAGTCTCTTATGTTTTAATGTTTTACTTGCAAGACTGTTTCTATTTCTCATTATTCTCTAAGATGTTGTATTGCAGCAGATTAAACCATCAACTTCTTTTAGAAATTGTTCCTAATTGGATTGTCACATTGGCAAAGATAGTCTTTTTGTGTGTCTCAACAAATGTTTATGGAGAAATACAAAACAGTTAAATCTAAGTCTATGGTATAAAAAGCTTATGTCAACAGCTTTCTCTAGCACAATAATGAGACCTGGACCATCAAAGTCCGGCAAGAGAAAAGACTACATCCTTCATGTGTGAAGCCTGTGTTTTACCCTTAGTTTTTCGCAGCAGAAGAAACCAACAAATGTCGGAGTGCTAATATATTGGTCACACAACCATGTGCACACAATTCTGTAATTAGTACAGAATGTGATGGTTTGCCCATGCATACCACATGCTAATGGATGTACTTCAGGGGATTTTCTCTATATGCAGCTGGCAAACAGTCAATAGAACCACCCGATGTCCACGTCTATGATTCAAAGATACATATGAATGAGTCATAAAAATCTGGGGTATAGATACAACTACTTAGAAAGAAAAGGTTTCTGACCACAATACGTAGAGATACACCGTACGGAACCATCTTGAAATCGGTGATGGGGACTACTTCAACAAACAGAGGAGAAAAGAACCTACCAAAGAACAGCCAGGGCATGTGGCTGAAAGCTTCCTGCTGACCGGGCACATCAACCAAGTATTAGATATGAATGAAGGAAGCTATTCAAATGATGTCCTAATAGCTATTACATCTTCTTCCTGATCATCATCCAGGTATCTAGGGCCAGTACCAGGCAGTAGGAACAGGTCAAATAAGAAGTGTGACTACTTCTTGCACAGCCTCATCTCCAAAGAGCAACTACAGAAATTGTCACATGCAGCAAAGCAATCAATGACAAAAAAGCTAAGTAGGATCCTACACAATGTGACTTCAATCAACATTGCTAAGTAGGATCCTACACATCGTGACTTCAATCAACATTGCTAAGTAGGATCTTACAGATTGTGACTTCAATCAACATTGCTAAGTAGGATCCTACAGATTGTGACTTCAATCAACATTGCTAAGTATGATCCTACACATCGTGACGAAATCAACATTGCTAAGTAGGATCTTACAGATTGTGACTTCAATCAACATTGCTAAGTAGGATCCTACAGATTGTGACTTCAATCAACATTGCTAAGTATGATCCTACACATTGTGACTTCAATCAACATTGCTAAGTAGGATCTTACAGATTGTGACTTCAATCAACATTGCTAAGTAGGATCTTACAGATTGTGACTTCAATCAACATTGCTAAGTAGGATCCTACAGATTGTGACTTCAATCAACATTGCTAAGTATGATCCTACACATTGTGACTTCAATCAACATTGCTAAGTAGGATCCTACACAATGTGACTTCAACCAACATTGCTAAGTAGGATCCTACACATTGTGACTTCAATCAACATTGCTAAGTAGGATCTTACAGATTGTGACTTCAATCAACATTGCTAAGTAGGATCCTACAGATTGTGACTTCAATCAACATTGCTAAGTATGATCCTACACATTGTGACTTCAATCAACATTGCTAAGTAGGATCCTACACAATGTGACTTCAACCAACATTGCTAAGTAGGATCCTACACATTGTGACTTCAATCAACATTGTTGCCTACTCTTCACCCGATAATGCAATGCTGTGCTGGTACTGACCATAATAGATAGTACCCTGGCATCTAACAGGGTGGTCCTGTTTCAATTCCCATTTATGGAAGAACTGTGTCCAAACTATGGGTGCGAGATATTTCTTCAGGAAGGACAGGCAAGGTATGGAGCGGACACCTGGCATGTACAGTGTGAGTTCCACATTCATGCATAGTCCCATGGTAGTACTTTCAAGTATAGAGTTTTGTTCCCCTTCTTTCAACATGAATATGCAAAAACTAGGAAACGTGGTGTGGGAGTGTGTGTGTGTGTGCATATGAGTGTATATGTGTGTATGAATGGCATTTTGCAAATACCAATTGTGTGACAAATATACAAGATCACACAAATGCATTTCCTCTCCAGACCGCAGAAGAGGTTAAAACAAAAGCAGTTCAGCAAATTAACTGCATGTGTGCATTTGTGTATGGATATCTCTCTCTCTCTCTCTCTCTGTGTGCTTTTGTGTACATGCTTGTGTGTCTGTATTTGTGGGTGTGTGTGTGTGTCTGTCTGTGTGGGTGGGTGTTTGCACATGTGTGTGAAATATATGAGACCAGAAGGTCATATTTGCTCCTACATGCTAGGGTAGAAGGGGAGGGACAGAAAAATAACAAGAAAGTTAGCTACTGCCCTACCCACGACATGTCACACTCTATTTCCCTCATCATGTCACCCCCACAAGTGACGCAGCCTCACATCTTGCTGATATCAAAGCTCTGTCTCCGCAGTGATTCTATCTTGCACGGTCAGAGAACAAATATTCTTTACATAGAAAATTGACGCACAGGGATCTCATACAAACTTTGGACTAGTTTTCAATTACAAAATTTTGTTTGCCTTTCCCCCCCCCGGAAGAAAATAAGAAATGCTAGGCAAGTCCAAAGTTCACGTCTGCAATAAGCATGCACATGATGGCAGAGCCAGAAGAAAGAAATAATAAGTTGCAGACAGAAATAATATAACTTCTCAGAAGTGACGTATTGTTTCTTGACACGTACTTTTCAATAACAAACTTAAACAAAATCGAGGAGTGTAGGCTTGTAGGAATATGGCTGAAGTCAGCAGACATAGTTTCATGTGTATAATATGGCTAAAACATAAATGATGGTTGGGGCCGTCCACATGTTACTGGGCCCATAATCAAAGTAAAGAATAGTAACACTGTGAACTACTAAGCATGCCATAAAAGCTGGTTACAGAGGGTTGGTGTGAGGGTTGGCTGTCAACTCATAGAAAACTGCAACATTTCACTGGTCATGGAGAAGTCTGTGATGGGCTTGGCTTGAGTTGGTGGTGAGGAAAGGGGTGAGGCTATATTGGGAGATGACAGCAAGAGGAGATGGTTGGGGTGGGTGGTTGCAGTGGTTAGTTGGAGTGGTTGTTGGGGTGGTTGGTTGGTTGAGAAATAGTGAAGAAGATTTAATATTAAGTCAAACAAAACCACAATGAAGATAACGATGATGGTGTGATAACCACAACGATGACAGAATAACATACAACTGCTGGATTTTGCTGGAAAGCTTTTGTTAAAATCTGAGAAATAAATGCCACTTGACAAAACAGCTACCACAGTCATGTCTTTTTTTTTTTATATTCTGCGTTTAAGAGATACAAATCTTTGGTCATACCAGGGATCAGACCCCATCTGGGTGATATCAGAGACATATATTAATTGTGGGCAAAATGACCGCCTGCAAAGGACATTCATAACGAAATGCTTCCTGTTTATGCTAACAAATGTTTGTCCCATAAAGAGGTGCATAGCTGGGTTGAAACATTTTCTCAAGGACGCTCTAAAATTGTTGATGAAATCCGATCTGGTCATCCTGTTGAGATTGCAACAGAAGCACCCATGCAGTGGGTGGAGGAGATGAAATTCAAGAAGAAAGGTGACAGTGTGAATTCTTAATCATACTGTGAAGTCTATCGATGCTTCATGATGCAATTCGGAGAAAACGTCCAGGACTGCTGACTAGAGGAGTGTTGTTTCTTCATGACAATGCCAGACCACATACGGCTCGATTAACTCAGGAGAAAATTAACCAACTAAGGTGGGAAGTTCTGGAACATCCACCTTACAACCCCCGACTTAGTCCCTAGCAATTTCCACCTTTTTGGTCCACTGAAAACCCACCTTGGCGGGAAACATTTCGTAAATGATGCCGAAGTTGAATGTGAAGTGAAAACATGGTTTAGAAAACAGAGCATACAGTTCTATACAGCCAGTTTGGGAGGACTAATAAAATGTTGAGATTAGTGCATCAATGTTGGTGGAAATTATATTGAGAAATAAAGGGACAATGTACGTATAAATAAACTGGTTTCAAGTTGTTATCATATTTAGTTATTTTTCTACAGCCATTTGTAATTTACTTATTGACTTCCCCCGTCGTAGCTACCATGGTCCAAGTCATGTAACAGTCAGACTCTCAGTAGCAACATATGATAAGGCAATTTTCTGCCTCAACAATACACCCTCTTTGGAAAATCCAGCAGCAATCTAAAGTGTACAACTTTCCTCTCACACTTCCTACACTTAAGGCAGAAGACTCACGCACACTCCATGATCTCAGGGTCATGTTTAAATGCGTCACAAAACCACTTCAACACCATAGCTGGACCCAGAGATGGCCACATTAAATATAGACCCAAGACTGACTCACAATGTACAACCATACTTGAAAGTAGGAAACAATGCTTGAGCGCAGGAAAACAAATGGTGAGTCAGACAAAAGAAAAGTAGCTCTTGAAATACAAATGTTTGTTTCTTAAAGTTTGTGACACACATGTCCAGGATGCAACTTTTGCACAAGTTAATTAGCCTACAATGGTACCATCGTGGACGAGTTCTGTTCTATTCTTTTGGCTTTTCACAACACTACAACCACTACTACTACTATGACTACTGCTACCACTACTACTACCACTAACACTGCTGTGCTGCTACTGAAACTACTACAACTGCTACTACTATGACTACTGCTAACACTACATTCACTACTACTGCTGTTACTACATTCACTACTACTATTACTAATACTACCACTATATCTGCTACTACAATTACTGCTACCACAACATCCACTACTACTACATTCACTACCACTATTACTAATACTACCACTCTAACTGCTACTAATATGACTACCGCTACCACTACTATGACTACTGCTATCACTACTACTACCACTGCTGTGCTTCTAATGAAACTACTATGACTGCTACTAATATGACTGCTACTACTATGACCACTGCTACTACTACTACTACTACAACCACTGCATCCACTACAACTACCACTGCTTTGCTGCTACTGAAACTACTACGACTGCTACAACTACCACTGCTGTGCTGCTACTGAAACTACTCTGAATACTACTACTATGTCTATTGCTACCACTATTATGACTACCATTAACAGTATCCACTACTACGACTGTTATTACTTTGACTACTGCTACCACTACAACTACCTGGATGTGATATCATTTCCTGTTAAATATCTGAGAAAAGAAGAAAATGAAGAAGATGAGAAAGAGATAAAGAATGGGTTTTTTAAAATCCCAACTTATTATAATTATTGAACTCTGAAAGTGAAGAAAAGAAAGTAAAGAGGAACACACAGAAACACAATAATACCTTACCTCATAGCAATATTGCTACCATCAATAATGATGTAACGAAGGTTGCTGCTGTCGTTGGGATCAATATGAGTGCCACTGTACGAGTCTAAGGAACTGGAGAAACTTGAAGATTCTTCAGATTCTATGTTAGTGACATTTAACTTTTGCCTTTCAAAATGCCCAAAGTCCAAGCTGTCGTTTGCAAATGCAGCATCTGATTCCAGTGACATGATTTCTAGAGAATCGATGCCTGATGCGCCAAGTTGGATCAGCTCTGATAAAAGGTCATTCAGGGCACAATCAGGGCCCAGCTTGGACAAGGCTTTTGTTACATGCTTTTCCGAGTATCCAAGCTTCAGGGCCTGCTCAACCTTCTTGCAGTACCTCATGTCAGTCAATATACTATCCTCGCATACACTCTCTTCATCTGTAGACACCGACCTCATTGGTCTCAAAGGATCTTGTTTACTGCTATCTGGCATACTGGATCTTACAACTGCAGATTCAACTGGACTCTGGGTGGTATCAGTCTCAATATCACCAAAACTACCCGACTGTGGCAAGACAAGATACCAGTTTGGCATTTGGTTCTGAAACACATCCTTGTGCTCATCTGTACCTTGTGGTCTTGTACAGTTTTTCACATTGTCATTCGGCTCCAAGTGTGAAACTTCTGCAGGATGTGATCTGTTTAGTAGTATATGGCCTAATTCAGAGGAATTGCTGTTTTCTTTCTGCAGAAATGTATCCGAAAACAGATTTTCATAGAAACTGACCATGAAAATCATGATCTGCATTAATGCTATTGTCACTTCGTGCCTGCTCTCGCAGTTTGTCTAAAATCATGACAACCTTTGACCTGGATGATGCAACTGTGCCGGCAGGGCCTTGCAATGTCACTTCAAGACAATCAGGGTTGAAGGTGAGAAGTGCAGTGGTTGTCCTTTGGATGTCATGTGAACTTTCTAGTACCATATTAAACTCCTGCTGATTCTCAAGCTGGTGGCAGCTTTTGGTGTATTCGGTGCCTGGCAGCAGGTGGGTTTTTGCAAAGTTCTGTGAAGGAAATGTATCAAAGTCAGTTGAATTAGAAAAAGTTATGATAATTTTTCGTTGCAGACTATAAATGAATGTGACTACTGAAAATGTGTGACTATCTACAGCTGTTGTGTGTGGATGTAAAATAGAACATCACTATAATGAGAAGAGAGGCATCGGAAAACATGATGTCTGGAGAAATCAGCGTTAGACGAGGCAGGGACAGACTGAGAAAAGTTATGCTGAATGATCTGGGACTGTAACATGGCAGAATATCCTGAGTGCGATTGGTCTAGAATACCTGCTACAGAGAGATTCATGAATATCTAAGCCAGATGGTGGGGCACATGGTGGTGATAATGATGGCTAAAGATAGTACCTGATTGAAGAGGTTCAAGTACAAAATATCTGGTTTATAAAGAGTTAAAAAAATAACCTGAAGTGACAGTTAAAGAAATAGCCTCAAGTGACAGAGTTAAAGAAATAACCTAAAGTGACAGAGTTAAAGAAATAACCTGAAGTGACAGTTAAAGAAATAGCCTCAAGTGACAGAGTTAAAGAAATAACCTAAAGTGACAGAGTTAAAGAAATAACCTGAAGTGACAGTTTAACAAATGACTGGGAGAGCCGTCAAGTGAATTTTCTATGTATGGATTAAAAGACTAAGTTACGATTGTGTGAATTATCTTGGCTGAGACAAAGACGATCAATTGCATATGAAAACAGCCGTCTGAAACGGAAGGAGGTAAAGCAATAAATTATAAAATATGAACGGGTTGGTTAACAGAACAAGTGTCTGGAATTCTAGTCCAGGTTTGTGGCTTAGAGCTAGTGAACAGTTTCACAATCCAGGGGTTCAAGGTCAACCACAGGTACACTGGAAACAGACCACTTTGTTTTGACTGTCACAATGAAATGAGTATGAGCATCTACTGTTCAGAAGGCAATGGCAAACTACTTAACATAACATTGCCTAGAAAATCAAAAACAGCTAATAAATGACAGGGTTGATTACGACGTCATGTAAAGGACATGCAACTTTCTTTTAACAAAGATTATTATAGGAGCAAGACTATAAGAGTCCTAAGCGTAAAATAAGATCGTTAAAAATAAACTGTTAAGAGTTAACTTGAGTTAAGAACCGACATCACTGCACTCAGGACATTCCCATACGTGCTCCGTCCCCTCGTTCAACAGCCAGCGAAGAGTCATACTACTAATGAACTAATCTTTCCCACCGCTATAAAACTGATAACAACATCTCATTTGTAATTGTATTGTATATAAATGTAACAGTAACATTTCGTGGGTTAAAACAAAACATTAGTTATTAATATTATTTACTTCTGCTTTTTCAATATCTTCCACTGATACACTTCCTTCGAAGCGCAGCGTAATTGTCTGTATCTCTTGCTTTGAGGAAGCTCGCCCGCCTGGACACGGCGACGAAAACGCCAGCTTTTCCTCATCATTGTGATCATTCTCTACTGTAGTTTCCCCTGCCAATACAGGCGACGCTTCTGTGCCTTTGCGTTTATCACGATCACCTACCAAAACTGCATCACTTTCAACTATGTTAACCTTGTAAAGATCGTACACAACGTCTCGAACAAGGTGCAACCGCGCGCTGTCGACCTGCTGAATCGTCAACAACTTGACCGAGCTGGAGGTGTAGGCCATCTTCTAACCCATAACAAAACACCGTTTCAAACATAGCTATAACTCCAAATACAACTAACAGTATCAATATTCCACCTAAACCAGCAACCACAACAAATAATCCACGTTTGCAAATTCTGAATTAATAACTATATAAGTTTCTAATTATGAAGACGGCGGTTAAGCGAGGTTTTGTCATTATCATAATCCACGCCATGTTTTGTTGACAAGGGCGGCTGGCCTACTTCCTGCCTGGTGCAGGGGCGACCGCCAGGTGTGGGCACTTAATGCTGCTGCACGACGGCCAACCGCTGCTTAATAATAATACAGTAATGATGACGGCAGTCCCGTGTCCGCATCGCCGCCTGTATTGTTGCGTGTACCACAAGTCATGGCAAATAAAGGAAGCTTGTTAGAGATAAACATGTACAGACTGCCCCAATTTCCCCACTTGTTGAGAGCGTTGCTGAGTAATTTTGCCCTGGTAAAAAATGTATACAATTGTACGGGTGTGCGTTCATGTCATTTATAATGTTATGGGTTGAAATGAAGTGAAGTTGTAAAGATGTAATTAATTAATGTAACACATACACACGGAAGTGGGAATGGTCAGATTTACAAGAACACACGTGATAGATTAGGTGCTTTTAAGAGACTGGGTTGTCCTCAGAGCCCGGAATAACATTTCTGCCACTTCTATGAAATGAACACTGAACCGGGGGACACTGAACCGGGGGCAAGCGCGCTAATAACTACGCCACTGCAGCTTAAACTTTGTGTTGAAACAAGGTAAATGTAGTCCCATAAGATACAGAAATAACCTCTGGTGTCAAAGAGTTGAAGAAATAACCTCAAGTGACAGAGTTAAAGAAATACCCTGTGAAGTGGCAGAGTTGAAGAAATAGCATGAAGTAACAGAGTTAAAGAAATAATCTCTGAAGTTACCGTGATAACAAAGTTGAAGAAATAACCTAAAGTGACAGTTTTAACAAAAGAATGGGCGAGTCTTGTCAAGCGAACTTTCAATGAAAGGATTAAAAGACATACTTGTTTACATGTTCTAGGCCAGGACAAAATGATGTGGGGTGACAAGGTTCCTTTCCCGTCGCTTTTCCTTCCCAGAATAACTCTTCCAATAACTGCAGCAAGACATTGCAGGTCAGCATGGCCGAATGGGGCTCTCGCGCTTAAACTTCCGATGTGATGATTCCAAGGTGAGGGGTTCAACCCCAACACCGGTCAATTGGACTAAAATGTTGACTTCTTGTTCCTTGTCTCGGGAACGTAAATTGCAAGTACCTCAGAAGCCAGAGTGGGTTTGCCTGATGGAGAGGTACACTGGTAATAGGGAAAGCTAATCCACATTGTTTTTTTTTTAAAATCAGTCCAGTGCACTGAAAGTAGCAGCACGTATATGGACTACACTTGAGTTTAAAGCTAGGGAAGACATACCTCCTCACCCCAAAAAAAAAATTGGTAGATAAATTATTGCAGACACCGCACAGCAAGACGTGATGACGTACGAAGGCAGGATTGGTGTATTCTGGCTGAAGGGCACTCTTGACTTTCTTCGAAGAAAATTGGCTTATAAGCGGTATAATATTTCCGAAACTGACATACCTAGGCCATATTAAACATCATAGTTGTTTGGAAATACTATAGTACTAGGCGTGATGTTTGGGAGAAGAGGCTGCGTTCGATCAGCATGCCGATGGGCACAGGGTATTGGAGGCACTTTGTTTTGAAAATTATATGAGGCATTGGAACTGACAAAGAGATCGAGAAACCTTTGGGCGGTCTTTGACGCAAATGTTGCATAGAACCTGCCATATGATGATGATGATGATGATAATGATGATGATGATGATGATGTCTCGTGACTTGCCACCTTGATGTCCTGGGTGCAAATGTAAGTCTTCACCAGTTTACCGATCGTATCCACGCCATCCATTCAGTTTGATCTATTCTCGGGGAACATGCCGTAGGCAATTCACATTTGTGAACTTTGTAGCTTAGCAGATTAGAAGTAGGGGTTCACGTCTTTCTCCGTAATCCCGTATATTCTCGGGAGTAACGCAGCTATGCGAGAACCGGCAGCGGTTCGCGTCGTGCTGGTAACTAACGGTTTGCAATGGCAAACTACTGAGCGTAATCTAGTACATCAACAGCAGCTGAAAAATGCTGGTGTTGACTGCAACGTCATGTAAGGGATATGCAACATAAAGAAGATACTGATATTGTTGTTGTTGTAGGTGGTGGTGATGGTGGTAGTGGTGGCTGTGGTAGTAGTAGTGCGGTTATGTTTGTGAATCCTCAAACAAATTAATTATCTCTTAAGTCCGATCCATTGACATTCGGGAGCTTATCCCCCCCCCCCCCACACCCCCTCCAACTTCCACGTCTTGATGACATACTCCGACTTTCCTCTACTCATTAGTCATTAGTCGCGGTTCCAACTTCACGGCAACGGGTCGTCCCCATTATGCTCCATTCCTGTGCCAGTGAATATCACACAAAATGCTCCTCACTTCCCCGTGTGAAAAGTGGAACAGACAGGAGTCGCGACAAGCCGACAGCCCGCACAGGTACACTGTGCATACTGCCGCCTCCAGAATGCCAACACAAAAGTCTGCCACGAAAAATACAGTTCATCGTCGATGGAAGCGGCAGTCACTAGAAAACCAGCAACCACACATTGCTGCATAAGGCAGTCCAGTAAGTTCTGCGACAAGCTGACCGCCATTATTCCGAACATGCAGTTCACGCTATAAAAACCCGCGGACAGATGTAAAAGCATTTCACACGATACTCACAGCTCACAGTGTTGCGCCGCGCACTCAACTCAGTAGCAGGGCGACGGAACCATACACTTCCAGTTAAACATGAGGAAAATGCGAATGCAAACGGTAACCACAAGCATAAACACTTCAGAGACCTTAGCCATTTAAATGCCTATTCTCCATGGTGGTTAAAGAATGTGGACTGTTTTCTTCTGATACGAGTAATAATCTCTCTTTGTGACCTCACTTACTTTTAGTTATCTTCATTGCTGTTTGTACCCGACCACTGTGTTCTCATCATTCTTTTATAAAACCACAGCTTCCACATAATTCCTCACTTGTCTGATAATTGTCCATGATTGGCTTCCATACATCAGGGCTTGCTTTTACAGCTTTTCAGAACTCTTTTCTTCACATCCATAGACAAAGATAAATTGCAGAAAATATTCTGCATCTTGTGAAATGTTGTCTTTGCTTGGACTAGTCTATATTTAGCTTCATTAATACATCTTCATCTGCTGTTATTAAAGTACCCAAATATTGAATTGAATCACTGCCGAAGGATGATATATCACCACATGTGATATCCAATTTGGACAGAAGGACGATATATCGCCATATTAGGGTCATCGTGTTATGCGTTTTATATCGCGGTATCTTCGGCAATTTTAATGCTCAGTGCATGGAGATTTACATTATAATACTTGTTTAACTGATTGGGTACCATGTTTGGTCAAAACCTACTTATCTTTTCTTCACTAAATCAGTTAAATACATAGACTTGCCAACTATCCCAGAAATATTGGTATTATACTATATTTTTCTTTTACATCCCCACACCGGGAATGTTAACCCGGTCAACAAATGCCGGCAGAAGTGGGATGTGTCGGCCGAAAGTTGCAAACATCGCAGCTTTGCTGTAAAGAGGCACAACGCAATTATGTCCAAAACAATATTCCGGATGAACGCAGCAGAAGAAGAAACCCCCACAAAGACCAGGCCGTGAAGCGAACTAGGTCAGTGCTAGCCAGGAGTTGAGGTGACCAACTCTGCGCCACTACTATACTATATTGTGTATGTGATCACCTTATGCCTATTGCTACACGGATGTAACACGCTCACTAAAGTTAGTTGTATATCCTTTACAGGATGTTGCAATCAACCCCAACATTTATTGGTCATTTGTGATTTATTAGGCAGTGGCATTTCAACAGTTTGTAATTGATTTTTGAACAGCCGACGCCTCATACCATGGACATCAACGCAAAGCGACCTGCTTCCAGATCGGCTGCGGGAAATTTCGAACCTTCGACTCGATACGTCGGGGAATTGGGAACGCAGTTTTCCTATCTCCTAAGCCACAGGATCAGTGAATATATATAATACGGAACATGTGTGTGTGTGTGTGTGTGTGTGTGTGTGTGTGTGTGTGTGTGCGTGCGTGCGTGCGTGCGTGCGTGCGTGTGTGTATGTTTAACTGCTATGTGAAAGATGAATGGTTGAAAGAGCCGAATGTAAGATGGATTTTCGTGGTGTGCGACCCTTTGAAAATAAGGTTCGCTCATGGTTCCTGTAGACTTCAAATACAAGGGCTTGTCGGCTGGTTCGAGCGACGATGTCTCTTCACAACAGCTGTTATACATTGCTATACGTTAACTCAAATGTTTATATATACATATGTTTTTAAGAAATTGTATCAGACTATAACTATATATAGTCGTTGCATATTGCCACCCACAAATGAAAACAAGTATCACTATGAAACAATGATACGAAGTCCATAAGATAGTCAGTAGGTCTAACCGCGTGGTAGAAAATGAAATGCTTTGAATGCATGATTGAGGAATAGAAACAGAATTGAATCCATGATTGAGGAATAAAAACAGAATACTTAATTAATGCATGCATGCATGAATATTTATAATATACCGTATTTGTTTTTTCACAAGATCGACAATCCCTGACCTTGTGACTGCTGGTTTAAACCAAAAAAAAAAACATGAATGTCCAATTTATTACAATAAAAATGCATCTTGCCGCTAATTACCTTGCTAAACTTCTGCTACACTTCTTTTCAAATGAATACTAGGGTCGCTGTATCCAATTTTAGAAGGCACTGCATTAGTTAACCTCTCAACCTATCATTAAAACGAATATATATAGTTCAAATTTAGCCCTTCCCCGAGTTATATACGACCGACGGGCTGATAGACATTACGCTGTCTAATAACAAGTCTACCTGCACGATCTCAGTATCAACCAGATGATGGCAGACTCCGTGACGGAAAACTGTCATCTTAGCCGATCTAGTCGTCACGATCTCCGTGTGTTGACAAGCACAGGTGCAGACCAGAATCTTAGCCCCGGGCCTCGTTTCAGAAAATCTTTGTGACTTCTGTGAGCGTGTGACCTAGTCTGAGTATGATATATGTTATAAGGGCAAATTTAGCCCTATAACATATACTCCCGTCGGGGGTGTGGAGTGTGAGGACTTCATATAGTCTAGGTCACGACTGATGAAGTAGGGCAGCCAGTCAACGCTCTCGCAGTCTTTTCTACCCAAATATTTCTGAAAATTTGTGGGGTACCCAGTTTTAGAAGGCTGGGTCGATCCCAGCCTGTATTAGTCGGAGAAAACATCCCTCCCCTCCCCGCCCAAATACTATTTGTAAAGTACCTTAGCATTTATGGAGACTGACGTCTTCAGGTGCTTGAAGAAAAAGAGGTACATTAGCTATGTGAATATTGTATCTACCTTCCCCTCCCCTTTTTTAAAAATCTTTGCTTTCTTTTTATTTGCGTGTTTACACACCCGCTTCACACGCCAGTGATCCGGGGCTTGTTTCCGGATCCAGTCAGGGATATGCACTACTGACGAGCTCAAACGAGGGCGAAACTCGAGTATAGTGCTTCCATATTGACGTGGATAGGCCTTAGGTTCATACCAGAATACGATCAGCGTTGCCTGTAGTGGGTTGTGCTCAATATTTAAATTTCAAATCCCGAAATAACCAAATAAATCAATTTTATTTGTATTGGCTGATACATGACGTTGTGTATCTCGGTTAGAAGATTGTATGATCTAAACATTGCGTTTTGATTGTATTTGTTTGTATTACAAGATCAATTATATGCTAGTCATTGCAAGTCAATGATATGCCAGTTATTGCACTTTCAAGTGAAAGCACGCCAAATATGTTTTTAAAGGCGAGTCTGGGAAATTCCTGGAAACAGTTAAGTTAACTGAGTTAACATTTAGTGAATGCCATTGTGGTGTGGTGGTTAGTTGGTTGATTGGATGGTTGATTGGATAGTTAGTTGGTTAATTGGATGGTTAGTTAAATAGTTAGTTGGTTAATTGGATGGTTGATTAGTGGTTAGATAATTGGTTGATTGGATGGTTTGTTAGATAGATGGTTGATTGGATGGTTGGTGAGTCCTCTATAAGACTGGCATTTTAACTCTTAAAGTCAATTGCATTTGAATCCGTGTCATTTGAGCCCTCAACAGGGCTGCATATGAGAGAGTTAGTTTGGTGTCAAGTCATTATTCTCGACCCAGTATCGAAGTGGCATCTTTGCAGAGAATGTGTTTTAGAGGTCTCCTTTATCTCTCCACTTTTATAAACCAGCGGGGTGTGCAAGGCTGATGCTGGATCCTGACATCTCCGGGGAGGTATATTAAGATGTCAAAGGATCAAGGCTTCGGTACAACACATACTGACATATAGGATGTCACAGGATCATGCTTCGGTACAACACATACTGACATATAGGATGTTACAGAATCATGCTTTAGTACAACACATACTGACATATAGGATGTCACAGGATCATGCTTCGGTACAACACATACTGACATATAGGATGTTACAGAATCATGCTTTGGTACAACACATACTGACATATAGGATGTCACAGGATCATGCTTCGGTACAACACATAACTGACATATAGGATGTCACAGGATCATGCTTCGGTACAACACAAACTGACATATAGGATGTCACAGGATCATGCTTCGGTACAACACATACTGACATATAGGATGTCACAAGATCACGCTTCGGCACAACACATTCTGACATATAGGTGGGGGGGGGGGGTGTCTTCGTGGCCAAGTGCTTAAGCTGCCTGCCTCGAGCTCCGAAGGTTATGGATTTGACTCCGGACACAACCATTCGGTTCACGGGTGAAATTTTCTCGGAGACTCCTGGGGGTCATCGCTGGAGCTACGGAGTTCGTGCTTTGTGAGATGCTTTCGGCAAATCGAGTCATATGGGAAAGACCGAAAAGAGACAGAGTCATATGGGTTACACCCAGTGCAATGAAGTCGATCTTACGTCAGTAAGCCTTGTAAACACACAGACTGGTTTGTACTAGGCCTGGCGTAGTGGCGTACCCTCTACAAGTGTGCAACAAATGGCGCGCAGACGTCAACGGACGTATACCAACCACTACACTTGACTAGAGACAAGAGGTTGGCACTTTCTGACTTCAGCCCGAGTGTAACAAACTGCTGATACTTGCAAAATCGTGTCTTTGTACGTTCTTTCTATTAGACCCACTCCCACTAAAACAACTAATATATTAGTTTATCTAGATTTATGGCGCCAAACATGTAAGTTGCAGACGCTTCCCAGCTATATGTTTAAACTGTTGTATCATCACATACAATCGTGGTTCGCGCGGGTGTATACACGCGACACGCGTAAATCGAAGAAAAAACATTAGAGGTCATTATGCTGGGACTAGTACAATGCACTTATCTTCATGGCACATGATTATGAGTACATAACGTACACTTAGAAAAGCGACATGGCTGATATGTATTTGTATAACGTAAAGCCATGAATAAATAATATTATGTTTAAAACAAAATTCCACATGGAAAGATGTCATACTGGGAATCAAAAAGAAGAAAATACTGACATTTTTACTTGATCTGAATATTAAAGAAAACGGACACATACATAGTGTGTGTCAACTGTCATTACTATCTATAGTACCTTGCGGGGTAGGATAAATACAGTGTCTATTTGTCTATAGTACCTGACAGTGTAGGACAAATACGGTGTCCATAGTACCTGGCAGTGTATGACAAATACGGTGTTCATAGTACCTAGCGGTGTAGGGCAAATACGGTGTCCATAGTACCTGGCAGTGTAGGACAAATACGGTGTCTATAGTACCTGGCAGTGTAGGACAAATACGGTGTCCATAATACCTGGTAGTGTAGGGCAAATACGGTGTCTATATGTCTATAGTACCTGGCAGTGTAGGACAAATACGGTGTCCATAGTACCTGGCAGTGTAGGGCAAATACAGTATCTATATGTCTATAGTACCTGGCAGTGTAGGACAAATACGGTGTCCATAGTACCTGGCAGTGTAGGACAAATACGGTGTCTATAGTACCTGGCAGTGTAGGACAAATACGGTGTCCATAATACCTGGTAGTGTAGGGCAAATACAGTATCTATATGTCTATAGTACCTGGCAGTGTAGGACAAATACGGTGTCTATAGTACCTGGCAGTGTAGGGCAAATACAGTATCTATATGTCTATAGTACCTGGCAGTGTAGGACAAATACGGTGTCTATAGTACCTGGCAGTGTAGGGCAAATACAGTATCTATATGTCTATAGTACCTGGCAGTGTAGGGCAAATACGGTGTCTATATGTCTATAGTACCTGGCAGTGTACGGCAAATACGGTGTCTATAGTACCTGGCAGTGTAGGGCAAATACAGTATCTATATGTCTATAGTACCTGGCAGTGTAGGGCAAATACGGTGTCTATAGTACCTGGCAGTGTAGGGCAAATACGGTGTCTATATGTCTATAGTACCTTGCGGGGTAAGGCAAATATAGTGCTCTGTTTTTTAAACACGTTTTCACTTCACATTCGACTTTGGCGTCATTGGCGAAATGTCTCCCACCAAAGTGACTTGTCAGTGTTTATGCTGACAAATGTTTGTCCCGTAAAGCGGTGCTTAGCCGGGTAGAAAAAGTTACGAGGGGTGTCAATAAGTAAGTCACACAGTTCTGTGGGATGACCGGTAAATGAAAAAAAAAAGTACGCAGTTCTATGCAGCCGGTTTGGGGAGACTGATAAAACGATGGGATAAGTGCATCAATGTTGGTGGAAATTATGTTGAGAAATAAAGGGACAATGTATGTATAAAAATAAACTGGTTTCAAGCTACAATATGTAGTGAGTTTTCTACAGCTATTTGTGACTTACTTATTAACTTACCCTCGTACTATACAGTAATCTATACTTTTTCTTTTTTTTTTTCATATTCTATTTACAGAACATCGCTGTCAACACTAGCACTCCTGTTGTTGATGTTCTTGGCAAGGTTACGTTCAGTAGTTTGCCATTGCTTTCTGAATGACCGGCTCCCATACCAGCACATTATAACACAACGCGACACGGTCTGCTGCACAAATCGGTCGCAGCTGAGCTTCGAACACCTGGTACCCGGCTCACGAACCGCGTTCGCAAGCCTTTAGCCACGGAGTAGGTGGGCGTACCAAAGTGAGCCAAAAACCTATGTAGAGATTTTGCGGGGAACGAAAACGCTAATATACAGTGCACCAGAAAGATGCGAGTACGAGGGCAGTCATAAAGTAACATAAATTGTATTATAAAGAACACGAAAGAGCCTGAACAACTAAAAATCTTATTTCAGGACACAAAATGGCTCTGATGCAATACCCCCATGTGTGGGTCGTGAGAAACGGGCAGTTTGCGCAAGCCCAATAGTAGTATAGAGATTACAAAATGGCTGACACACTATCTATGGACTTGCGCCACGGAAGTGTTTTTTTTTTTTTTTGCGTTGTAAGAGGATGTGAAACTTTATCAAATCTACAGAAGAATGACGGTTCAGTATGGAGACAGTTGTCTGAGTGAGCGGAGAGTGTTAATGGGTATATAGATTTCAAAATGGAAGACAAAACGTCAGAACATACACTACGCAGGATTCACTGCGGAAAGTCATGACAAACGTTTGGGATATCATGGGCCCTATATTGGCGTATTTCCAGGAAAGGGATGAGACTGACTAGTGCTCGATACAGTGCCATACTAGTGAGCAAACTCAATATATATATTTAAATGAGGTGCACCAACTCAGGTGTCACAAAAATAAAACACCGCGTTTAACCAGTTGATTACTATAGAGACTTTCTGATTAACCGGCCTATCTGCAAAGCCAAAACTATTTTAACTAACAGAAAAAACAAATTGGATGTCAAAATCCCCAGGACGGTCAAAAGTTGCAGCTGCACGTGTTTACATGGGGTCGACAAAAGGGGAACATTTGGAAGTGATTGAGATGAATCTATACACCACTTTGACAGTTCATAAACAGTCAGAGACAAGCGGAAGTGCCCAACTCGGGAGAATACAGTCCCGTCTGTCATTTAGAGTTTCCGGACATCAAGCGAAATGGCGGCTTGTTATTGAAAACTGTTGTTGGGATCATACAGTAACTCGCTAGCTTGGTGTGGGAGTCAAAACAAGTGATGACAACTCCGACATTGATTGAGCCAGGGAGGATAGATTCTTGACAATGGATGATATGCCCAAATAACACCTGTGTGGACATAAAGAATACCGTCACGTGACGAATTTTAAGCTGTTTGATAAACCATGATTGGGAGAAACAGTGTTGACCAAAACCGTGGATTAGGATGGACGTGTTTGTGGGAGAGCTCTACAGTGTTAGATTAATTTAAAATTAACTAGCATGTGTCGTTATGGCAAAGTGTAGCAGCCATCCGGGAATGAGGATAGTTTGCATAAGGTAGTTATATAGTCTAATTAGTCCTAATTAATATAGGCAGTAGTCTTGTTAAAACTAGAGTGTGATGATTAGCACTGTTAGTTGAAAACTAGTTAGAGTAGTGAAGTCATAATTGGCTCTGCTAAGGTGAATAGGATAGCGGGGTGATAATTGGAGAGATTTAAGATGGGTTGGGAGATGGGGAAAGTGCCCAATGGGGAGGGATCTGTCAGTGGGGTGCCCACTGAAGGTTTGCACTCTGTTATTGGTCTTTCCTTGTCATCGCCTGATTCGGACGTAGGTGAGGAGCTAATATGCTCTATGACAGAGTTTAGTTAGCTGAAAAATAACTGAGCAAGGCAATAGACTTACACTCAGCCGGTAGGATCAGTGACTAGTACTATCACCAGATGTGTTGTTTCTCTCACAGGCTTACACTCAGCCGGTAGGATCAGTGACTAGTACTATCACCAGATGTGTTGTTTCTCTCACAGGCTTACACTCAGCCGGTAGGATCAGTGACTAGTACTATCACCAGATGTGTTGTTTCTCTCAGCCGGTGGGATCAGTGACTAGTACTATCACCAGATGTGTTGTTTCTCTCAGCCGGTAGGATCAGTGACTAGTACTATCACCAGATGTGTTGTTTCTCTCACAGGCTTACACTCAGCCGGTAGGATCAGTGACTAGTACTATCACCAGATGTGTTGTTTCTCTCACAGGCTTACACTCAGCCGGTAGGATCAGTGACTAGTACTATCACCAGATGTGTTGTTTCTCTCACAGGCTTACACTCAGCCGGTAGGATCAGTGACTAGTACTATCACCAGATGTGTTGTTTCTCTCACAGGCTTACACTCAGCCGGTAGGATCAGTGACTAGTACTATCACCAGATGTGTTGTTTCTCTCACAGGTTCCATACCAGTTACGAGGAAGTTCAACACTGGGTTTGATGAAGTGCAACGTCAATTAGACATAACACCAGTTGGACACAAAAATGTTTCTTACAAAAAAGGAATAACGTCTGAGAAGAAAGATGGTTCACCTAAGATGGGTGATGATTGTTAATGCATCACACAGCATAAGAACATTGGTACCTAAACAAGAACATTAAAATATAATAGTCACATGGTGTGATATATTCTAGTGAAATAGTTCAAAAGACATGATACCTGAACCTAGATAGACACTAGTTAGGTTCAAGTATATTAACAATAACAGTGATACCTAAATACTCACTACAAAGGATTTGTGCATTCTTTAAGAACGATAGGAAATTATGTGCATTGGGCAACCGGTCCATGATCAGCTGTAATTTACAAACAGTATCTATTTCGGATGATCAGGAAGATGGATTACCAGGTAGCTACAGATGACAGTCGGTGTCCGGCAGGAGAGATACAGTACCGGGTGAGGTGGCCTTGTTCTGACTTAACGTGCTGTGGTGTGTCCTTGCAAGGATGAACTGACTATGCTATTATCTGAGGGTCCGATCCTACACACATTATAGAACGCATCACACATTTTCTTCGCATACACGTCTCATATACGTTACACTTTTCTTTTAATAAATTAATCTTTATTAATTTTTAGAAGCTAGAGTTGTTGAATATGTTGCGTTGGGGAAGTATGAGAGGGGGCATAGTACGACAGTGAGAGAGTGATAGGAAAAGGTGTCCATGGGCCGATGGAGTGTGTTGGACGGAAGCTGGTGGATTCTCCAGGATATTGATAGGAAAGAAATATTATAATGTGGGTGTTGACTCCCCTCACTCCAGGGACGACATTTTAAAGGAAGTCACGACATCAGGTGCAACTGTCTATCCATCCAATTGAGCATGGTTCTACACACCAGTGTCAACATTATGTACAAGTTTACTAAACAATAACCTCTACATAAATGTAAATCAATATCCGAGAATTCGGTGGAAACCTGGATACTGTGTACTTGGTCAGACGACCAGAACTACCAGTGAAAAGGATTGTTGCTAAAACAGACGACGTTTTATTAACCAATGCATGGTTAGGCTTATTTTACTGGCAATATGTTATATTGACAATAATATCTGAGCCCCTATGGATTTGTTCCAAGCACAGTGATGATGATCTCATGAGTAATTAACGAACTAGCGAACCAGCGAATTAACTAAAGAACTCACGAACTAACGAGCTAAGCAACTAACTAGCTAAATAATTAGTCAAAGTTGAAAAACATCTGATGGCTGCAGAAATGTGACTTCTGAGGAAAATGCAAAGAAAACCATGGACAAATAGAAAAACCAATGACCAAGTACTACAGGAGACAAATGAAATTCATAAATTGATTAGAGAAATGAGACGTAGACAGTAAAAAAATTTTGGACATGTTATGAGAAGAAATGGATTGGAAAACTAACTGGCAAGATCGAAGGGAACAGACCAAGAGGAAGACCGAGAGGAAAATACCTGGATGGCTTGGCCACATGGCATGGACGAGACAGGAACACTGAGCTGATCCACGACTCTGGTGATCGAGTGAAATGGCGAGTCATGACCGCCCACGCTTTCCGGCATGGCACATGATTGATTGATTGATTGAACTAAAGAATTAATCTACCAACTAGCTAGCTTAAAGCTAACTAATTAAATAACTAATTAATGAACTAACTAGCTAAGTAACGAGCTAATTAACTAGTTAAATAACTAGCTAACTAACTAGCTAGCCAACTAACAAGCTAGTTAATTAGATAACTACTTGACGTGCTAACTTTCTAACTAACTTGTTAACTAGCTAACGAACTAAATATTAATGTAGTGATGTAAAACCATATAGATTGTAAACATAAAATAAATCTTTGACAACCAAACAGCAACAAAATTGTACGAAAAACATACCTAGCTTTCACCCACAAGCCTCAATATGGACTGCTTTTGAAGATTGCACAACTGATTCTGATGAAGCAAGCAATGAATACACGCCTATCTACTACCCGTAAACTATTTAAACATCCGACTTCAGTCCGGGTTGTGTAAGTTATTCTTGTTTGCGTCACTACTTTAATCTTCCACGTACAAAGATGCCCACGCGTCACAAACCACTGCCTTGCGACAAAACTGTCATACTACAAAGTAACTGAGCGAAGTGTTAATATAGCTTTCTGGATGTCCTTGTCGGATGTTAGGGTTTAATTTTCCGATGCGTAAACAAATGCTCTAAGTGTGCGTCATAGAGGGATTCCTCTCGTTCTGCACCGTTTGATTTGTTGTTGTGTGTACGTGGGATATAGAGAATGAATACTAGGTCAGTGAAGAGATGAGTTTGCACGGCTGTTGGTGGGAAACCTATGTGTTGGTTGGAGCGTTGCTCGAGGGATGGTGTTGTATGTGGGTGTGACGGATTGTAACTGTGATTGGTTGGGATGTGAGTAAAGCTGAGAGTCCTGTGGGGAGGGGGAAGGGATGTGACATGAGTGTTGAATTTGTGAAGATGGGAGAATGTGACAAGAGTCTGGGATCTATGAACATTGGAGTATGTGTGAAGAGTCTGGGATCTGTGAAGATTGGAGAATGTGTAAAGAGTCTGGGATCTATGAAGAGACTGGGATCTGTGAAGATTGGAGAATGTGTGAAGAGTCTGGGATCTGTGAATATTGGAGAATATGTGAAGAGTCTGGGATCTGTGAAGAATGAAAAATGTGTGGAGAGTCTGGGAACTGTGAGGGAGATAGAATGTGACAAGAGTCTGTGATCTGTGAAAATTGGAGAATGTGACAAGAGTCTGGTATCTGTAAGGACTGGAGAATGTGACAAGATTCTCGTATGTGTAAGGATTGGGGAATGTGACAAGAGTCTGGGATCTGTAAAGATTGGAGAAAGTGACAAGATTCTGAGATTTGTGGAAAATTGGAGAATGTGACAAGTCTGGGATCTGTAAAAATTGTAGAATGTGACAAGAGTATGGGATCTGTGAAAATTTGAGAATGTGACAAGAGTCTGGGATCTGTGATGTAGGTAGAATGTGACAAGAGTCTGGGTGTCTGTATATACACCGGAACATAACAAAAATACGGACAACTGTGAGATTTTAAAACAAGTTCGTAGATACTAGTACTACTACTACTATAATAGCAACTACTATTATAATAGTAGTATAGTATTATTGTAGTTTTGTTTAGTCGACGGATCAACATCATGGCACACGGATGTAACCCATAAGTGCTCCGTTCTACTCCTAACTCAAGCCTGAATCCGGAGAAACTCAGCTCAGGGCACGAACTCAGTAGCACCGGCGAGGATCCTGCAATACTTTGGGTAAATTTTTAACTCGAAATGTTGCCCTGGTAACGCTGTTAGGCTACTCTTTTTTCGATTTCCAACTGCCAAGGGATTTTTTGCAACAATACACACGGGCGTCCGATCTCACTACCCAGAGAACAGGGGAATCGCGGCCCCCGAACCCGGGACCTCCAGCACTTGAGGCAGACACCATACTTCGAGATCACTCAACCTCCCCATCCCCCTCCCCCTCCCTCACAGAATTATTGTATTCTAGTATTATTGTAGTACTAGTATTCTTGTACATAACACACTTATACTTATGTGCTTCTTCCTAATCTACAAAACAACAACTTGGGTTCGAACCGGCAACTATAGCCACAAAACTCGACCAGTTTAGCAAGCCCAGCTAATTTGATGTCCTGAACTATTTTACTACGAAACAAATACAAACTGAAATGCAAAGACAATCGTGACGTCTGTCATGCAGTAGATGTAACTTCCTACAAAAAAACATTCGGGTTAATTAATTCTAGGAGTCCTTGCCGCCAAAACCCGGGACCTACGTCACGCTATCAAGCAACCTATCCTGAACGACTTCCACCTGTACGGAGTCACCTCACACACACCAAGAGATGTGAGTGTTTCTAGGACCTGTGCCTTTCGTTCCGTTTAAGTTCCGGGTCGTGTTTTGTTTGATAGTAAAAATATCTCAAATCAACGTAGTAAATGAAAAATTGCAAGGATGTCCGAAAGCTATCATTTGTACATGTGACTGTGATTGATTTCATACGAGAGGACGCAAAGAGTGTCCGGTTCGTACTTTGCCATTCTTCTTCTTCTTCTTCTTCTTCTTCTTCTTCTTATTATTATTATTATTATTATTATTATTATTATTATTATTATTATTATTATATTGCTTCTTCTTTCTCCTCCACGTCCTTCTCCTCCTGGTCCTCTCCTTCTGCTTCTTCTTCTTTGTCCTGCTTCGTCTGCTAATTCTGGAGATTATCTCTAGTCCAGGGTAGGGAAAGATAGGCTATATATGTTAGATATTAAATGTCTGTCCCGTGCTAAACGATGAGAGACTATATATGCTGGAGATTATCTCTAGTTCAGGGCAGAGAAAGAGAGACTATATAGGCTGGAGATTGTCTCTAATTCAGGGAGAGAGAGACTATATAGGCTGGAGATTGTCTCTAATTCAGGGTGGAGACAGGGAGACTATATAAGCTGGAGATTGTGTCTAATTCAGGGAGAGAGATACTATAAATGCTAGAGATTGTCTCTAATTCAGGGAGAAGACAGAGAGGCTATATAGACTGGGAATAATCTCCACAATTTAGTGTAGGAGAGAGAACTTACGAAAGGCTAGAGATAAAGAAGACGAAGATGCAGAAATAGAAGAAGAAGAATTGAGATAAGAATAAGAGGAAGAAGAAGAAGAAGAAGAAGAAGAAGAAGAAGAAGAAGAAGAAGAAGAAGAAGAAGAAGAAGAAGAAGAAGAAGAAGAAGAAGAAGAAGAAGAAGAAGAAGAACAACAACAACAACAACAACAACAACAACAACAACAACAACAACAACATCAGCAACAACAACAACAACAACAACAACAAGACGAAGAAACAAAAGAAAATACGACACGAAAATACGACGAAGTATTGACTGGAATCCTGTTCTACTTATAGATTTCATATCTAGTTTATGTATGTCCTTGTTCAATCGTGATATGTTAAAATGACCTTTTTCTACGGGATAAATCCTCAATAGCATATATGTCTCTTATTGCTACCTGTAAGTTGTGCTTCTGTCCTGTCTCCTGTCACTTTCCCGCCTGTCCTACCCGTGTAGCTAAATCTGGACTCCGTATTTCACACGGACATCAAGAATAATGAGGCAAATCCGCATGACTATCAAAGCATAAGTTAAATAGGTAATAACGCACCCGGGCTTCCAGTCGACCCAGCCTCAAATTGGTACCAGGAAACCCTTGGGAAGTACAGGTGACCGGTGTGACACTGAACACATCACACAGTGCATTCTGATTAACAAATAAACAAGCAAGTCCCGTAAGACGAACCAGCTATGTGTATGTCAAGGGTTAGGAGCCTTATATTGTGTAGGTCTCAGTGCACGGAGAAACAGATGGCATGTCTTTCCCTCTCATAGCGAACGAGCGAGCGCAGGCCTCGAACCCTCGTCCTACTGCGCCGCTGCAATTATCAGCGTAACCTCCTAACAATTACACAAACGTATTCGCTGAGTGCCGATTGGTCTATGCAAATGTGTTCCTAGCGCCATGTGTCCAGCGTGCATTAAGGCGTGTTCACGGGTGCTGGACTTAGATACCGATGTCTGCCCAGGACACGCTGAGGGCGCCAGTGACAACTACAAGTTTCAGATGGGAGTCGGCCCACAGTACCAGGCGCCAGGGAGAACTAGATATCTCAGATGGGAGTGGGCCCACAGCTCCAGGGAGCCAGTGACAACTAGATATTTCAGATGGGAGTCGGCTCACAGCTCCAGGGAGCCAGTGACAACTAGATATTTCAGATGGGAGTCGGCCCACAGCTCCAGGGCGCCAGTGACAACGCGATATTTCAGATGGGAGTCGGCCCACAGCTCCAGGGCGCCAGTGACAACGAGATATTGCAGATGGAAGTCGGCCCACAACTTCAGGGCGCCAGTAACAACGAGATATTTCAGATGGGAGTCGGCCCACAGCTCCAGGGTGCCAGTGACAACGAGATGCTCCAGGGCGCCAGTGACAACTAGATATTTCAGATGGGAGTCGGCCCACAGCTCCAGGGCGCCAGTGACAACTAGATATTTCAGATGGGAGTGGGCCCACAGCTTCAGGGAGCCAGTGACAACTAGATATTTCAGATGGGAGTCGGCCCACAGCTCCAGGGCGCCAGTGACAACTAGATATTTCAGATGGGAGTCGGCCCACAGCTCCAGGGCGCCAGTGACAACGAGATATTTCAGATGGGAGTCGGCCCACAGCTCCAGGGCGCCAGTGACAACTAGATATTTCAGATGGGAGTCGGCCCACAGCTCCAGGGCGCCAGTGACAACGAGATATTTCAGATGGGAGTCGGCCCACAGCTCCAGGGCGCCAGTGACAACTAGATATTTCAGATGGGAGTCGGCCCACAGCTCCAGAGCGCCAGTGACAACGAGATATTGCAGATGGGAGTCGGCCCACAGCTTCAGGGCGCCAGTAACAACGAGATATTTCAGATGGGAGTCGGCCCACAGCTCCAGGGCGCCAGTGACAACGAGATGCTCTAGGGCGCCAGTGACAACGAGATATTTCAGATGGAAGTCGGCCCACAGCTCCAGGGCGCCAGTGACAACTAGATATTGCAGATGGGAGTCGGCCCACAGCTCCAAGGCGCCAGTGACAACTAGATATTTCAGATGGGAGTCGGCCCACAGCTCCAGGGCGCCAGTGACAACGAGATATTTCAGATGGGAGTCGGCCCACAGCTCCAGGGCGCCAGTGACAACGAGATATTTCAGATGGGAGTCGGCCCACAGCTCCAGGGCGCCAGTGACAACGAGATATTTCAGATGGGAGTCGGCCCACAGCTCCAGGGCGCCAGTGACAACGAGATATTTCAGATGGGAGTCGGCCCACAGCTCCAGGGCGCCAGTGACAACTAGATATTTCAGATGGGAGTCGGCCCACAGCTCCAGGGCGCCAGTGACAACGAGATGCTCCAGGGCGCCAGTGACAACGAGATATTTCAGATGGGAGTCGGCCCACAGCTCCAGGGCGCCAGTGACAACTAGATATTTCAGATGGGAGTGGGCCCACGGATCCAGCAGCCTTGTTTTTCACTCTATAATACGTGCAATCGTCGGCAATAACGAGATTGGTTGAGTTGAGTCAAGAACTGACATCACAGCAATCTGGACATTCCTATTCGTGCTTCGTCCTCATCTTCAACGGCCAGCGAAAAGTCCCAATACTAATGGTAGCAGTTTGAATATGTGTACTCTAAGGAAAAGTCCTGAGTGTCGGTAGGATCATCTGATCACTCCTATTCTCAACTACGGGGTAGGACGTGCAAGTATGTGTCAAGTATTACCGACTTCCGGTGCTTATTTTCGCATTTTCTGCAAATTTGATGCTAAAAATAAATGTTGCATGTATTTTTCAGAACGTTGTGATCAACCCTAGGTTTATTTTCTACGCAACTGTACGTTCAGTAGCTTGCCATTGCTTTCTGGACGAAGAAAAACAAGGATTGAAATGGCAAGAGGTTGGAATTCATTGTACCGGATTCTATCTCACATACCTCGGTCTCTTTGCGCAGGCAGGCCTGGTGAAAGCTCGGCACAAAACACGAACTCATGAGCTCCAGCGACAACCCCCAGGAGTCTTCGAGAAAATTGCACTCGGGAACCGAAAGACGTAGGCCGGAATCGACCCCACTACCTTCGGAGCGCGAGGTATATGGCGTAACCACTCTGCCATGGCGACTCCCTCTGAAGTCCAACTTAATGCCGGTTTAAGGCTTGAACAGCCCACCTCGCCACCAGCGCGCCGGAAGTGCGTAGCGAACGCTCTTATCCTCTCCACCACGTCGACGTCTATACAGATTTGCACGCGCTTTGCAGGACGTTGCATGCAACCCCAAGCACATTTTTCTCTTCTAGGCAGTTGTTACGTTCAGAATTATTGGGCAGTAAAGGCGACGGCCGTGGTTCTGACTACATCACCCAACCATGCTGATTGGTTTGTGCATATGTGGGCCCAGCGCTGTGTACCCGATGCCCTTTCGGGTGTGTAAAAAAGGGGGGAAGGGGTGTCTTTTTCTGGCTGTGACCTTGGCCACGTCAGCTACAGGCACTGTTCTGGGGTATTACGGATGTAACATGTCTCGGAAATAATGTCCGACAAATTTAGAATAGAGGTAGAGTAGACGACATTTGTCGGCCATATTTACCCCTGCGTGTGATAAGCTAGTTCCTTTAGGAATGTCACAAGCCATGACCTTCCAGTCACGATTTTATCTTCCCTGGCTCGGGGATAAGGACATTCGACGTCCGTGCCGGATGTAGAAATAATGAGATCTTAAGTTATATAAAACTAAGTCCCTACACAATCCGATAAGTTAATGTTCTGGAAAACGTGAACATATAGTTATGCCTTGTTATTATTTAATAGCAAGGTGAATACAATGCTCTATACAATCTTAGGACACTATTAGAAATAGGTAAAGAAGTAAAAACAGATCTATACTTATGGTTTACAAACTACTCAAGAGGGTTTTACAGTTTGAAATATGAGGGAATAATTGTGGCGAAGGAGGCGAATTGTGGCATTCGTAACGAATGCAGTTCCACGAACGCAGTTCGTAACCCTGCATACCTCGTTCGAAACACATCTGCGGGCGATTTGGAAGCAGACCGCCTTGCTCTGATTTTCATACAATGGTATGAGTGCCGGGTGTTCAGAAAGTAATGACAAACTACTGAAAGTAAACTTGCCCAGAAATCACAAACCGCCAAAAGAATTATGGAGTTGTTTGCGTTGTCCTGTAAAGGATATGCAACTAACTACCTAGAACAATTACATATCATTAGCAAAGATTTGCGAATAATAAAGAACGTATAATGACAGTAAACAGCAGCCATAATAATCAACAACCAATTAGGGACAACTGTGTGGATATAGAAGGATATCAGACAAAGATGTGTACTATCTTCTGATTTGTTTTCATAAGCAATGGCAAAGTACTAAACGTGCAATTGCCTAGAACATCAGCCTGGGCTCATGGCAGCAACCTGCACAGGACATGTAGCACTCAAAGACAGTGAGCACATTGTGAGATCTATAGTACATGTGCCAGTGATCCCGGCTGTAATATAAACAACTGACGTTATGCTGGTGACATCGTCTTGATAGCAACAAGTTAGAAGGAATTACGGGAAATGATAGATACATTGGTTGTAGAAAGTTAACAAATGGGCCTTAGCTTGAATAATAGAAAAATAGAAATCATGGTGATATCAAAGGAACATATATCGTGCCTCAATGTGCAAATAAGGTATATGGTGTAAATTTGGGGCAAGTGAAGAAATTCAAAAATATAGGTACAAGGATAACATCAGATGGAAGATGTATCACAGAGATTTAAAAAAAAAAACATATTAGGACAAGCAAAACCGTCATTTTATCAAATGAAGAACATCATATGCAAAATAGTATTGTAACTGGAGGCTGGACAAAGAATTTTTTCAGGTTACATAGAACGAGTTTTTACATATGGCTATGAATCCTGGACACAAGGCAACAAGCAACAACAACACAATCCAACAAGCCCTTAGATGTTGTGATTTTACAGAATAATGTTGAACATTCCATGGACAGCCAAAATGTGTAATCAACAGTTTTTAAAGCGGCTAAGTCACAAAGACAACCTATCAAAAACACCAGAAAGAGGCTAAGTCACAAAGACAACTTATCACAAACACCAGAAAGAGGCTAAGTCACAAAGACAACCTATCACAAACACCAGAAAGAGGCTAAGTCACAAAGACAACTTATCAAAAACACCAGAAAGAGGCTAAGTCACAAAGACAACATATCACAAACACCAGAAAGAGACTAAGTCACAAAGACAACTTATCACAAACACCAGAAAGAGGCTAAGTCACAAAGACAACTTATTACTAACACCAGAAAGAGGCTAAGTCACAAAGACAACTTATTACTAACACCAGAAAGAGACCAAGTCACAAAGACAACTTATCACAAAAGCCAGAAAGAGACAGTTGTCATTTTTGGCCACATTATGAGAAGACAAAAACTGGAACATCTTGTGACAACTTGAAATATTTTTGGAAAGGGAGATAGAGGAAGACATCGAAAGATGATTCTTCACAGCCTTGTATCAAGACACGGAAAGGTGAAACACGATGTTGGAGATCGCAATATATGAAGTATGATCACCCATGCCAGTCGTCAGGACACTTGATGATGATGCAAATGTCAACATAGTTCAGCGACCTATGATGTCGTTGAGGTGTCAAGTCTATTCTAGTTCAGTGACATGTACGGTCGTTGAGGTGTCAAGTCTATTCTAGTTCAGTGGCATGTGCTGTCGTTGAGGTGTCAAGTCTATTCTAGTTCAGTGACATGTTCGGTCGTTGAGGTGTCAAGTCTATTTTAGTTCAGTGACATATGCTGTCGTTGAGGTGTCAAGTCTATTCTAGTTCAGTGACATGTGCGGTCGTTGAGGTGTCAAGTCTATTCTAGTTCAGTGACGTGTGCTGTCGTTGAGGTGTCAAGTCTATTCTAGTTCAGTGACATATGCTGTCGTTGAGATGTCAAGTCTATTCTAGTTCAGTGACATGTGCGGTAGTTGAGGTGTCAAGTCTATTCTAGTTCAGTGACATGTGCGGTAGTTGAGGTGTCAAGTCTATTCTAGTTCAGTGACATGTGCGGTCGTTGAGGTGTCAAGTCTATTCTAGTTCAGTGACCTATGCTGTCGTTGAGGTGTCAAGTCTATTCTAGTTCAGTGGCATGTGCTGTCGTTGAGATGTCAAGTCTATTCTAGTTCAGTGACATGTTCGGTTGTTGAGGTGTCAAGTCTATTTTAGTTCAGTGACATATGCTGTCGTTGAGGTGTCAAGTCTATTCTAGTTCAGTGACATGTGCGGTCGTTGAGGTGTCAAGTCTATTCTAGTTCAGTGACGTGTGCTGTCGTTGAGGTGTCAAGTCTATTCTAGTTCAGTGACATATGCTGTCGTTGAGGTGTCAAGTCTATTCTAGTTCAGTGACATGTGCGGTCGTTGAGGTGTCAAGTCTATTCTAGTTCAGTGACATGTGCGGTAGTTGAGGTGTCAAGTCTATTCTAGTTCAGTGACATGTGCGGTCGTTGAGGTGTCAAGTCTATTCTAGTTCAGTGACATGTGCGGTAGTTGAGGTGTCAAGTCTATTCTAGTTCAGTGACATGTGCGGTCGTTGAGGTGTCAAGTCTATTCTTGTTCAGTGACCTATGCTGTCGTTGAGGTGTCAAGTCTATTCTAGTTCATGGCATGTGCGGTCGTTGAGGTGTCAAGTCTGTTCTAGTCCATGGCACGTGCTGTCGTTGAGGTGTCAAGTCTATTCTAGTTCAGTGACCATTAATGTCGTTGAGGTGACAAGTCTATTCTAGTTCATGGCATGTGCGGTCGTTGAGGTGTCAAGTCTGTTCTAGTCCATGGCACGTGCTGTCGTTGAGGTGTCAAGTCTATTCTAGTTCAGTGACCAATAATGTCGTTGAGGTGACAAGTCTATTCTAGTTCATGGCATGAGCTTTCGTTGAGGTGACAAGTCTATTCTAGTTCAGTGACACGTGCTGTCTTTGAGGTGTCAAGTCTATTCTAGTTCAGTGACATGTGTTGTCGTTTAGGTGTCAAGTCTATTCTAGTTCAGTGATCTATGCTGTCGTTGAGGTTTCAAGTCTATTCTAGTTCACGGCATGAGGTGGAGTGACCTGTTCCCTTCATCGGAGCTTTTCCTTCCAAGACAATAATACAGTTTCCATTTCTGAGGGTGGGTCGGCCCCAGAACCTTACGAATAACCACTACCTTAGTCTGAGCCTGGGTCATTATCCTAGCAAGCAAGCGCATTTATCGTTATGCTATCATCATCATCATCATCATCATCATCAAAAACATCATCATCATCATCATCATCATCATCATCATCATCATCATCATCATCACCATCAAGTGTCCTGCATACTGGCGTTTGTGACCATATAACTCTCATAACAATTAGAAATGTTTAGTGTGACTTCCTTTTCCTTCTTCCCTCTCGGTTCTAGATCTGGATATTTACAATAAAAGATAGTTAACTGATTTAGTGCCAAACACAATCTAGTTTTGGAACAAACATGGTACACAATTAAACGAGTACAGTCAAACCTCGGTATTCGTTGCCTTCGGTTTGCTCGGTTTCGATTTTCGTCGATTTTTTTCCGCGAAAAATTTGTCTCGGTTTTCGTCGGTTGCCTCGGATTTCGTCGACGTGTCCTCGTGACCTGGTTGCTAATTTTGCGAAAACAAAGGTACCCACGCATTCTTCTGCTCAGTTTGGCGTTGGTTTTCGTTGTGTGAGCATCACTTGCTAATAATAAAATACGAGAGCGGAATTAAGATTACTGAAATCGGTCGCATGCACAGGAATTCACCATCTACGATAAGTTCCATTGTGACGAAAATGAAAGCAATAAAGGACGCTAATGTAGCGAAAGGCGTGAATGTGTTAACGAAACAGAGATTGCAAACAGTTGAAGATGTCAAACAGTTATTATTAATTTGGATAAGTCAAAAACAGTTAGATGGCGATTCTGTTTCAGAGGTAATCGTATGTGAAAAGGCCAGACTGTTTTATGCCGATCTCATTATGAAAATGCCTGGGACGTGTGCTAGTATACCCAGTGATTTAAAACCCAGCAGAGGATTGTTTGAAACATTCAAGAGGCGCACTGGCATACACGGTGTTACTAGGCACCGCGAAGGTGCGAGTTCGGACAAGTTTGGGGCCGAAAGATAATATTTTTCTTTTTCTCCGTTCATCCGGATTTTTTTTTTTTCGGACGTGACTGCGTTGTGCCTGTTTACAGCAGAACTGCGTTCTTGCGCCGTTAGGCCGACACATCCGACTTCTGCGGGCATTTGTTGACCGGGTTAACCTTCCCGGGAAAGATAATATTAAACACTATATTTATTCTCTATAAAATGTGTTTTTGATATGTATTTTGGAGTGTCTAGAACGAATTAATTGGATTTACAATGATGCATTTGGAAATAATTGCCTCGGTTTTCGTCGGTTTCGGATTTCGCCGATTGTTTTCGGACGGATTATCGACGAAAACCGGGGTTTGACTGTATTATCATGTAAATTTCCTTTCAGTGGGCATTTAAAGTGGAGGATACAACGAAAGAAATAACAGTGAAAGAGAATGGAGTAAAATCGACTTACAGGGAGTATATGGGCAGAGAAGAGATTGTGAGAAGGGGTGGGGTGAGGAAGATAGGGAAACGAGTTATAAAGAGTGAACTAAATGGGGAGGGAATGAGTGAAACAAAATGGGAGATGGTCAGACGATGGTGTTGGTAAACACGTAGAGTGAGATAAAATAGAATGGGTAAGAGTGAAAACGAGTGCGGAAAAAGGCGAGAGGTGAGTGGGACGACTAAGGAGTGAGTGAGGGGGAGGGGTGTGAGCGCAAAACACGGACATATGAGAGAAAGGCATGTGCAACTGATAAACACACGACACGTGATCAACTAAAGATTCTAATTGTAACCCTTAAAGCACAGCTGCGACTCATACAGAAACGAGAGTGTATTTTTAGCAGACGCAACACAGGTTGGCCCACTCTCGCTAACTTATCAACTCACAACGCAGTTGGGGAATTCCCCAGTCACTCACGTGATGTTGTCAGGGACTCAGCTTTCTGAAACACCAGAGTGTGTTCTCAAATCTTTGTTGGAGCCTAGTCAGTGACAAGTATTATGATATGTTACACTAAGTCTCGGTAAAACTACGTATATCTCAGTGTCTTCTAATTCCTCTGCCCTGGATCGCCCACTGGAGCACAGATCATCTACCTACACACGCCAACCATGTCTTCCTACATGCTGCCATCTCCCACATCGTGTAGTATTGATTGGTGCGTTGTCCACATGCCTTCATAATGCATATCTTTTATATTGTTGCTGTTCTCAGTTAGCCTTGAATGATGTTTGAATGATATAATATATGAAAGAGAGTGATAGAAGGGCAGAATGTTAGGCGGGCCTGCGTGCCAAATACTTAACCCTTTGAAAATAAAGTTCGTTCGTTCGTTCGTTCGTTCTCACCCCAAGTCCTCTCCGTATTATTAATGTCAAGTTAATTCAATCATATTATACTCTCAATAGTATTCAAATGTCTCTAATTCTCTCCTCCGTGTATTTTTAGGTCTCCCACTAATTCGTATTAGTTTGTTGCATATCCTTTACAAGACGTCGCAGTCAACCCCAGCTGTTTGTGATTGCTTGGCAAGTTTACTTTCAGTAGTTTGCCATTGCTTTCTGACCGACGGGCACTTATGCCATTTTATAAAAAAAAACCAAAGCAAGGTGGTCTCATGCCAAATCGCCCATAGCTGTGTTTCGAACACGGTATGCACGATTACGAACTGCGTATGTAACCCCTTGGCCACAGAGCCCCGTACAGTATTGGGTTGCAGATAAAGCCCTGCCTACCAATATTCCACTCTCATCATTAGGCTGCAGATAAATCCCTGCCTACCAATATTACACTCTCATCATTAGGCTGCAGATAAAGCATTGCCTACCAATATTACATTCTCATCATTAGGCTGCAGATAAATCCCTGCCTACCAATATTACACTCTCATCATTAGGTTGCAGATAAAACACTGCCTACCAATATTACACTCTCATCATTAGGCTGCAGATAAAGCACTGCCTACCAATATTACATTCTCATCATTAGGCTGCAGATAAAGCATTGCCTACCAATATTACATTCTCATCATTAGGCTGCAGATAAAGCATTGCCTACCAATATTACATTCTCATCTTTAGGCTGCAGATAAAGCATTGCCTACCAATATTACATTCTCACCATTAGGCTGCAGATAAAGCTCTGTCTACCAATATTACATTCTCATCATTAGGCTGCAGATAAAGCACTGCCTACCAATATTATACTCTCATCATTTTGTCAAATGACAAGCAGTATAATAAACATTCCCCTGCGTGTAGTACGTTACCTTAGCTAATTATAATTGGCATGCAAAAATTAGTTTTAGTGAGTCATGTGTTATTAATTATTACACATTTTCCATACGTTTAATGCATTTTGTTCAATTGTTGTATAAGATTAGCCGCATAAGTGATGTATGAATGAAATAATGTATGAGAACAAAGATATCAGAAGGGCAGAATGTCACACGGGCCTGCGTGCCTAATTCTTAACCCTTTGAAAATAAAGTTTGTTAATTGGTTCTCAGTATTATTTATGTCTCTAATTCTCTTATCCGTGTGATTTTAGGTTTGCCACTAATTTGTATTAGGTTGCTTAATTCGTATATAGGGCTGTCTAATACGTATACTATTTGCAAGTGTTCTCAAGTTAAAGGGCTATCTACCTATACAATTAGCAAGTGTTCTCAATATACATGGATGTCTACCTATACTAGGTAAGCAGATGGTCAGATAGTGAGCGAGAGGGGTAAGTGAGATGGTTAGGTAGTGAGAGACATGGCGAGGCATTGTCCCAGAGGGGTAAATGAGATGGTCAGGTGGTGAGAGACATGGCGAGGCATTGCCGAGAGGGGTAAATGAGATGGTCAGGTGGTGAGAGACATGGCGAGGCATTGTCCGAGAGGGGTAAATGAGATGGTCAGGTGGTGAGAGACATGGCGAGGCATTGTCCGAGAGGGGTAAATGAGATGGTCAGGTGGTGAGAAACATGGCGAGACATTGTCCGAGAGGGGTAAATGAGATTGTCAGGTAGTGAGAGACATGGCGAGGCATTGTCCGAGAGGGGTAAATAAGGTGGTCAGGCAATGAAGAGTGGGATAAGTGAAATGGTCAGGTAGTGAGAAAGAAGGATACGTGAGATGATCAGGTGGTGAGAGAAAGGGATACGTGAGATGGACAGGTAGGGAAGGAGAGGGATACGTGAGATGGTCGGGTAGTGAAGGATAGGGATACGTGAGATGGTCGGTAGTGAGAGAAAGGGATACGTGAGATGGATAGGTAGTGAGAGAGCGGGATAAATTAGATGGTCAAGTAGTGAGAGAGAGGCATAAGTGAGATGGTCAGTTAGTGGGAGGAGGGGGGGGGGGATAAATGAGATGGACAGGTAGTGAGAGAGAGGGATAAATATATATATTATTATATATAATAAGTATAATATAACATGAAAGCAATTAGGTGTGGGTGATTCTTGTCAAGTGTGAGATAATAAACAAACACAGTGTACATACCTTACAACGAACGCAAATCCTGCAAACGGAAATCGCAGTGTAGAATTTAAAATGATCTGTTATTGTGCACATTCATATTATAAACACACGACACGTGATCAAAGACTCCAATTATAACTCTATATCTTGAATAAACGAGGGTGACTCTGATTCAGAAGGAGGGGAAAGGTCAGGTGACGCCACGCAGCTAAGCCCAAATCGGTTACAATTTAACCCACAACGCAGTTGGCGAATATTTTCAGCAATGACGGCACGCAGGTTCGCCCAGTTCCGCTAACTCAACAGCGCTGGCTCATTGATAACATATCAGCGAAGCAGCTTTCTCATTTATTGTTTTCTCATATCTTTCCTGGAACTTGGCCAATGACAAGAAGTACGATATTTTACACTAATTCTTGCGTACAATACCGTATGTATGGAACAGGCAGTGAGCGAGAGGGGTAAATGAGATGGTCAGGTAGTGAGAGGAAGGTATAAGTGAGATGGTCAGGTAGTGAGCTGAAGGTATAAGTGAAATGGTCAGGTAGTGAGCGGAAGGTATAAGTGAGATGGTCAGGTAGTCAAGGAGAGGGATAAATGAGATGGTCAGGTAGTTAAAGAGAGGGATAAATGAGATGGTCAGGTAGTTAAAGAGAGGGATAAATGAGATGGTCAGGTAATGAGCGGAAGGTATAAGTGAGATAGTCAGGTAGTTAAAGAGAGTGATAAATGAGATGGTCAGGTAGTTAAAGAGAGGGATAAAAGTCGCTTAAAAGTCGACAGGGTCGACTTCATTGCACCGGGTTATATCCTATATGGCTCAGTCTCTTTCCGCAGCACGGAAAGCGTCGCACAAAGCACGAACTCCGTAGCTTTTAGCGACGGCCCACAGGAGTCTCCGAAACATTTAACTCGTAAACCGAAAGGCGCGGCCCGGAATCGAACCCACAACCTTCGGAGCACGAGTCAAACGGCTTGACCACTTCGCCACAGAGACTCCCAAAGAGAGGGATAAAATGAGATGATCAGGTAGTTAAAGAGAGGGATAAATGAGATGGTCAGGTAATGAGCGGAAGGTATAAGTGAGATGGTCAGGTAGTTAAAGAGAGGGATAAATGAGATGGTCAGGTAGTGAGCGGAAGGTATAAGTGAGATGATCAGGTAGTTAAAGAGAGGGATAAATGAGATGGTCAGGTAATGAGCGGAAGGTATAAGTGAGATGGTCAGGTAGTTAAAGAGAGGGATAAATGAGATGGTCAGGTAGTGAGCGGAAGGTATAAGTGAGATGATCAGGTAGTTAAAGAGAGGGATAAATGAGATGGTCAGGTAATGAGCGGAAGGTATAAGTGAGATGGTCAGGTAGTTAAAGAGAGGGATAAATGAGATGGTCAGGTAATGAGCGGAAGGTATAAGTGAGATGGTCAGGTAGTTAAAGAGAGGGATAAATGAGATGGTGAGGTAGTTAAAGAGAGGGATAAATGAGATGGTCAGGTAGTGAGCGGAAGGTATAAGTGAGATGGTCAGGTAGTTAAAGAGAGGGATAAATGAGATGGTCAGGTAGTGAGCGGAAGGTATAAGTGAGATGGTCAGGTAGTGAGCGGAAGGTATAAGTGAGATGGTTAGGTAGTGAGCGGAAGGTATAAGTGAGATGGTCAGGTAGTTAAAGAGAGGGATAAATGAGATGGTCAGGTAGTGAGCGGAAGGTATAAGTGAGATGGTCAGGTAGTGAGCGGAAGGTATAAGTGAGATGGTCAGGTAGTGAGCGGAAGGTATAAGTGAGATGGTCAGGTAGTGAGCGGAAGGTATAAGTGAAATGGTCAGGTAGTTAAAGAGGGATAAATGAGATGGTCAGTTAGTTAAAGAGAGGAATTAATGAGATGGTCAGGTAGTTAAAGAGAGGGATAAATGAGATGGTCAGGTAGTTAAAGAGAGGGATTAATGAGATGGTCAGTTAGTTAAAGAGAGGGATAAATGAGATGGTCAGTTAGTTAAAGAGAGGGATAAATGAGATGGTCAGTTAGTTAAAGAGAGGGATAAATGAGATGGTCAGTTAGTTAAAGAGAGGGATAAATGAGATGGTCAGTTAGTTAAAGAGAGGGATAAATGAGATGGTCAGGTAGTCAAGGAGAGGGATAAGTGAAATGGTAAGGTGGTCAAGGAGTGGGATAAGTGAGATGGTCAGGTAGTGAGAGAGAGGGATAAATGAGATGGTCAGGTAGTCGTGGAGAGGGATAAGTGAGATGGTCAGGTAGTTAGAGAGAGGGATAAGTGAGATGGTCAGGTAGTGAGCGAGAGGGATAAGTGAAATGGTCAGGTGGTCAAGGAGAGGGATAAGTAAAATGGTCAGGTAGTGAGAGAGAGGGATAAGTGACATGGCCAGGTAGTGAGAGAGAGGGATAAGTGAGATGGTCAGGTAGTGAGAGAGAGGGATAAGTTAAATGGTCAGGTAGTGAGAGAGAGGGATAAGTGAAATGGTCAGGTAGTGAGAGAGAGAGGGATAAGTGAGATGGCCAGGAAGTGAGAGAGAGGGATAAGTGAGATGGTCAGGTAGTGAGCGGAAGGGATAAATGAGATGGTCAGGTAGTGAGCGAAAGGTATACGTGAGATGGCCACGTAGTGAGAGAGAGGTATACGTGAGATGGACAGGTGGTGAGCGAGAGGTGTAAGTGAGATGGCCGTGAAGTGCATGAGAAAGAATGAGCGTGAGCATGACACATAGACACATGATAGAAACAATCATGTCCATACTATAATATAACATGAAAGCATTTAGGTGTGGGTGATTCCTGCCAACAAGCGTCAGATAATAAACACAAACACCGTGCACATACCTTACAGCGAACGCAAAACCTGCAAACGGAAATCGCAGTGTAGAATTTAAAATGAACTGTTATTATGCACATTCATATTATAAACACATGACACGTGATCAAGGCTCCAATTATAACCCTATATTTTGAATAAACAAGGGTGACTCTGACTCATAAGGAGGGGAAAGGTTACTTTTAGCAGTGACGCCACGCAGCTTCGCCCAAATCCGTTACAATTTAACCTGCAATGCAGTAGGCGAATATTTTTAGCAATGACGGCACGCAGGTTCGCCCAGTTCCGCTAACTTTGAACCCACAGCGCAGTTAGTGAAATCCCCAACAGCGCCGACTCATTGATAACATATCAGCGACGCAGCTTTCTCATTTATTGTTTTCTCATATCTTTCCTGGAACTTAGCCAGTGACAAGAAGTACGATATTTTACACTAATTCTTGTGTACAATATCGTACGTGTGGAACAGAATAGGCTTTTACTAGCCAAACAGTGAATGGTTTTATTTGCTAGATTGAAAATAACTACGTTAATCTAATGACAATCATCATTTAGTGTGTTAGTTGAAAGATGGATGTTGAAGTCGTCTGACTATTACACTTCCTCCTTTACCTGCCTCGTGTTCTCAACAACTCACTATAATCAATCAATCAATCAGGTGCCGTCTCCGCAATGAAGGTTGGCTGCAATGGATCTCCAACACTGTCTGTCTCTCGCCTTGACTGTACATTCTGTCAGGCTGATGTTCGTCCATCTCTTGATGTTATTCTTCGAACTTGTATCGTTGTCTACCTCTTGCTCGCTTGCCCTCAACCTTGCCTTCCAGTATGGTTTTTATAAGAGTATCATGTCTTTTAACGTGACCAAAATATTTCCTCTTTATTTCTTTCATCAACTCTCTCTTCATACCCAGTTTTTCTAGAACCCCTGCATTTGATTGTATTTGTTTCCATTAAATACGACATATTCGTCTGTATATCCACATATCCAGGGCTTCTATGCGACTTTCTAGTTGCTTATTCAATGTCCAGGATTCCGCGTCATACAGTAGCGTTGAATATACGTAGCATTTGACAATCCTTATGTTTAATGCGTTATTAATCTCTCTAGATGTTAATACTGATTTCATGCCGTTGAAAGCATTTTTGGCCATTCCAATTCTCTTTTTGATTTCCATTTCACTTCTGCCATCATCTGTTATTATATGTCCAAGATAAGAGAAACTTGTTACTTGTTCTAGTATCTGCCCGTTTACTGTGATGTTCATTGATGACCTTTCTTTTTCACTGCTAATTATCATAGCTTTTTGTTTTTTGGATGTTAATATCTAAGCCACATTCTGCACTGACTCACTACAGCTGAGCGTTAGTCTGAGTCCCAAACGTGCTTCCATACTTGTGTGATTGAGGTTTTCTTGCTGGCCGACCTTTTCTCTTGCTTTGTTTGTGTTCACTCACTGGTTCTACTTTTTCGCGGTTAATTATTTTAGTTGCGTCAAAGGGACCTGTTCTGGCCAAGTGGTTACGTCGTCTGCTACGCGCTCCGAAGGTTGTCGGTTCGATTCCTGGTTCGGTTCACGAGTGCAATTTTCTCAGGAGACTCTCGGGGATCGTCTCTGGAGCTACGGAGTTCGTGCTCTGTGCGACGCTTTCGGCAAGCCGCCCTGTAGAAAGAGACCGAGCCATTTGGGATAAAACCCGGTGCAATGAAGTCGACGCCTTTTAACCTTTAGTTTCACTTTTTTTTTTTTTGCTTTTGATTTTTCACTTCAAATTGTTTTCCCAAAAACAGACTCTCATATCTTATATTTTAACCAAGCAAATTGTCTATTTTCCTCCAGAAGTATTTAAGAATATTTACATTGGTCTCTTTTCTGTTCAACTCCTGTATGCTCCCTGTTTAGAAATATGTCTGTTTTCTGTCTAAGTCCTGTCTGTCGCATGTTTACAAACTGTCTGTTTTCGATTATCACTGCACAGTTCCTGCTTCAGGTTGAAAGAGGCCATGTCGGTATGCTTCTCTTATCACTAAGTCGACAGTGTTGGAGAGTATGTCCTGATCTCTCCGCTCAACACATATCCGTGTGTGTATATAGATGCGCTTCTTTGCTGTGCAGTTTTTATAAAATAAAAATTTAATATTATTATTATTATTATTCTACTACTACTACTACTACTACTACTACTACTACTACTACTACTACTACTACTACTACTACTACTACTACTACTACTACTACTACTACTACTACTACTACTTCTTCTTCTTCTTTTTCTTCTGCTTCTTTCTCCTTCCTCTTCCTCATCTTCTTCTTCAGCTTGTTAGTCTGGAGCAAACATATTCGACCACAACACCCCGTGCACACCTGATATTGACATGAAGCAGGTTTTGTTATATAATTGCCACATCCTCTGCAAACTCCCAGCCGCGACATTCTCTCCAGGCAACGATGCTATATACTGAAGTCCAAATTAATACCGGTGTGGGGATTTAACAGCCTACCTCGCCATCACCGGAAGTTTCAGAGCTATCTTACCTTTCGGCCACGCCGAAGTTTCATTGGTAGGAAGACTATGAAATATCTAGGCTGTCCATCATGTGTGTTACAAATACACTGTAGTTGCCTGCACTAGAACTAGTACAAGTGTGTGGACTACGATTGATTTCAAAGCGAGAGATTGCAAAACAAACAAGCAAACGAACTTCTGCCCTCCAAGCTAAACCTCTCCCTCTCTTGTATAATCATCATTATGTACCATGCCGGTAAGCGTGGGCGGTCATGTCTCGTCATCTCACTCGATCACCAGAGTCATGGATCAGCTCAGTGTTCTTGTCTCGATCATACCACTTGGTCAAGCCATCCAGGTATTTACTTTTCTGCCTTCTCTTTGTTCTTCCCCTAGATCTTGCCAGTTGTCACCAAGTTCTCCAATTTATTTCTTCTCATAATGTGACCAAAATACTGTGACTGTCTACGTCTAATTTTTCTAATGAGTGTACGATTTTCATTTGTTTCTTGTAGGACTTGGTCATTGGTTTTTCTCTCTGTCCATGCTATTCTTTGCATTTTCCTCAGAAATCACATTTCCACAGCCATCAGATGTTTTTCTGCCCGTTTGCTCATTGTCCACGCTTCATATCCATACTCTCTTGTACACTTCATTCAATACTGTCTGGGGGCCTAGGTAGCCTGGTGGCTAGACGCTCGCCTTCTGGAGCCTAAGTAGCCTGACGACTAGACGCTCGCCTTCTAGAGCCTAGGTAGCCTGGTGGCTAGACGCTCGCCTTCTGGAGCCTAGGTAGCCTGGTGGCTAGACGCTCGCCTTATGGAGCCTAGGTGGCATAGTGGCTAGACGCTCGTCTACTGGAGCCTAGGTGTACTGGAGCCTAGGTGTACTTGAGCCTAGGTGTACTGGAGCCTAGGTGGCCTGGTGGCTAGGCGCTCGTCTACTGGAGCCTAGGTGTACTGGAGCCTAGGTGTACTGGAGCCTAGGTGTACTGGAGCCTAGGTGTCCTGGTGGCTAGACGCTCGTCTACTGGAGCCTAGGTGACCTGGTGTCTAGACGCTCGCCTACTGGTGCGGTGGTCGTAGGCTCGGTCGGCATCGGCGCGGATTCGAAATTTTAATCTTGACCTGAGCTCTCAGGTCGACCCAGACTAAAATGAGTACCGGAAAATGACTTGGGGAGAAATGGCGCCAGCGAGGCAGCCACCAAGTACCGATGGGTCTATACAAATATGGGTCTAGCACCGTGTGTGTGCAACGCGCCTTAAGGAGTGTAAAATGACCTTTTAGAAGACGGGTCGAGTGATTGACCTGGTGACCCGAGTGCCAGGGACAGTCAAGGAACGTGGTCAAACCGTACAGACTAGGCAGTAGTTTGCCGCAGCTCTGGCAAGATTCCCACAATTACAAAATATGAACATAATAAAATAACACATATTTAGCTTGTGAGTGGCTTACGTAAATTTGGAAGTATAAAGGAAACCACCACTATTATTTCCCAAAAATTAGATTAAAGACAGTGTCAAAGCTAGATGTTTAGTGCCGTGTCATGATAGCTAAAACGCTACGTCAGTTTCCCGGCTTGTATAACAAGACATGTTAACACTGTTGATATGTTGCCCGTGTTTATTGATACAAGTGTGCAAGCACAGGTATACGTAAACAGGATGTTGCTTTCGCATTAGTCAACAAGGAAGTTCTTGGAGAATGTAAAATAAAAGTTATTTTGGTTTGGCTCCTTAGAGATCAAGGTGTTGTTTTCTTTTATCTTCTATCCCCTATTGTTTAGGCCTTTTCAGTTGCGTGCAGAGGGGGGGGGGTGCGGGGGATGCGACGGCCCCGGGCATCCAGCAGGGAGGGGGGCTTCCAGTTAGGAAGCGGGGGCAGCACAGTGCAGTCGGAGGGGAGGGGGAATGAATGAGGTAAAGAACAATTTGGGGGCATCCAATCAAGGGGTTGGCCCTGGACATCAAAGAACCTCTGCACGCCACTGGGCCTTTTACTTTAAGCCGCTCTGCCTTTGCTTCTCATGCGGCTTCGTACATGTCCTCACATACAACTGATTTCTGCTCTGCTTCTCTTCTCTGTGTTTGTAAGAGGTGATCATTGCCAAAGAAATTATCATTTTTTTGTTGGTTCTCTTCTTCTTTCACCCATTAACCCTCACTGGGACATTAACTTTCACCCTACTGACTTCAAGCCCACTGGGACATTGGCTTTTATCCTATTGACTTCAAGCCCACTGGGACATTGGCTTTTATCCTACTGACTTCAAGTCCACTGGGGCATTAGCTTTTATCCTACTGACTTCAAGCCCACTGGGGCATTAGCTTTTATCCTACTGACTTTAAGCCCACTGGGGCACTGGCTTTTATCCTACTGACTTTAAGCCCACTGGGGCACTGGCTTTTATCCTACTGACTTTAAGCCCACTGGGGCATTAGCTTTCATCCTACTGACTTCAAGCCCACTGGGACATTGGCTTTCATCCTACTGACTTAAGCCGTCCTAACCGAAGCTGCTGCGTGCAGCTCCGTCCGTGCCCTCTCCATCGTAGGCATCCCTGCCTCTGCTTGTCCTCTGAGTGTGTTCTCCGAGAGGTGAGAATCAACGTTTGCTGTGAGTCTGTTCTCACGTGGGTAATTAACACAATGTTTGTCTTGAGAATTTACCAGATCCATCAATGTTGTCTTCTTGGGGTGTTCTTGGGGGGACAGGTGTTCCTTCAGTCTAGAACATTCTGGGCAGCCTAGTAGGGTGTGCTCTGGAGTTTGCTGTGAGTTGATGTGAGCCAAGAACCGACATAACATCACTCGGGACATTCCTATAGTGCTCCGTCTTCATCCTCAACAGCCAGAGAAGAGTCCCTATACTAATAGTTCACGTAGCAGTCTGATTATATGTCCATTTGGGCTATCCACGGAGTTCTGAGTGTCGGTCAGATCCTCAGATCATTCCCTACAGCACTATTCCTTCCAGGCCCTAACTGTCTAGCTGTTTTTATGCACTATACACACGATCTGAAAGGGCCTAGACCATGTCTGCCTCATCATGCAGCCAATCTGACCGTCTGCTCGTTTCCCACATCACCAGTATGTCCTGAGGGACAACCAAACAGATACTCTCAATATTTTATCGCGGAATAGAATTTTGATTGTTGAGTTTGTTTTGATACTACGGCAACGAGTGACAGAGTCTCTGAGACTGACTCAGTGTAGGTCTGCTCTGAGTACACAGTGTCCTGTGCTCAGTCTCCAGATACATGTCTGCTGGCTTCTGCATAGGATGATGATGCCGTCATGATCTGGTCTGTTATTTCCGTTTTGCCGTCTCCAATTCAGTCTTCGTTTAAATATAAAATGTATTAATTACTCTTACATGCAGGAGTGCCTAAATGTCAAGACTGCACACCCCAACATAAATGATTCGCTAAACCCCCAACATAAATATTTCGCCAACACCCTAAGGCATATGATTAGCCAACACCCCAAGACAAATGATTCGCCCAAAACCCAAGACAAATTATTTGCCAACACTGCAAGGCAAATGATTCGCCAACACCACAACAGAAAAGTTTCGACAACACCCCAAGACAAATGATTCGCCAACACCACAACAGAAAAGATTCGCCAACACCACAACAGAAAAGTTTCGACAACACCCCAAGACAAATGATTCGCCATACTGGGGATGAAATATATATTTCCACGATCGCTAACATTTCAGATCAAATGAGCCGCTAACGCCAAAGTCGCTAACACCTCAATAAAAATGAGTCGCTAACGCCCAAAGTCGCTAACACATCCAGACAAATGAGTCGCTAACGCCCAAAGTCGCTAACACCTCGAAACAAATGAGTCGTCATACTGTGGTTGGAATATGTATGCCAACAATCGCTACTGGGGTTTCAGACTCATATTTCCCATGGTCAGCAGGAACTGTGGAGACTATATGTTCAATATTTCGCAGCCATCTTCAGTTTCCCAAATGAATCTCGGCATCCGCTGACAAGACGGCTTTCAACTGCATGAATCAGCATCAATGGTTAGAATACAAGCGTTCGGATTGGTGGACTGTGTCGTCGGGGAAGAGAAGTACATCAAGCCGGCAAAGAAGACCATCAATAAATATAGGACTGATGTCAGAGTGTTGGGGAATAGAGACAGGACATATAGAGGACAAGGGACATAATAGAGTCAGGACATAGGCAGGGATGCAGTGATACAGGACCACAGAGATACGATAGACAGGACATAGGTAAGGGCGCAGAGATGTCATAAGACAGGACATCTACAGGACAATAGAGATATTAGAGACAGGACATAGGCGGGGACACAGAGATGTCATAGACAGGACTTAGACAGGACAATACCTAATTATAAAAGGGGACAACAGTCTACGGGACTCTGCACTGAACGACCCGACACACCACGGGCGGACAGCAGTACGACGTGACTGTTGAGACAGCCCGGTTGTCACGAGAGATACTGGGTCCAGCCCCACGAGACCGACCGACCAGCGTGAGGAAAGGCAGACTGGGACCTCGACGGTTTAGGGGAAGGACATTTGTGTTTCTGGAGCGAGTGTATAGATTTTGCGAGAGTGCTAGCTGGCGTTGCCATGTTTAAGAATAGCGAGTATTTGAGTGCAGGGTTTGTGTAATTGCCTGAGTGCTATAATGGTGTGTTAGCCAGCATTTGTTTATATAATGATTTAACCGCCTTGTGTGAGCATTTTGGCGATAATCAGGTTCTCCTGAATAAACAGTTGATACCACATGTCCGACTGATATTTTCTTGAGTGCGTGCGAAGGATTTAAGAATACCTGTTGTACGTGTGAGACGTTGACAACTGACCACAGTAACTGCTGTAAGTTGATGGATTTCTGAAGATTGGTGCACCCTCGGACGTGTTTGACGTGCAATGATGGGGATATGGACTATTCTTAAGTGAAGTGAACTGTACTAAATTGGGGACATATATCAGGAGGTTTGTTTGACCCCGGAACCACATAAATTAGGGGTAAATCCGCGTGCACAAGGTTGACCTGTCTCGCGCTGGTTAAACCCACTTGTGTCCTTGGACAAATGCTGTAACCCTGCTAGGCTGATAACTTCAACACCAGGCATTCCGGAAGTGTATTCTCTGAACGGCGGGTGTGTTTCCCACCTGATTATAATATTTAGTTCAATTAGCGACATGGCTGGAGTTTGCCTCGACCTAAACGGTGTTTAGTTGTATTTTGTGAAAGAGGAAATGTGTTTTCTTAACTCCTATAACGGGTGGAGACCCGCATATAGGGTTCATACTTCCAATCTTTACTGGTCGCTTTAAGTGACATTAAACGAATCACTCACTCTGGCAAAGATAGTTCTTGTGACACTAAACGAATCACTCACTCTGGCAAAGGTAGTTCTTGTGACACTAAACGAATCACTCACTCTGACAAAGGTAGTTCTTGTGACACTAAACGAATCACTCACTCTGGCAAAGGTAATTCAGGTGACACTAAACGAATCACTCTCTGGCAAAGGTAGTTCAGGTGACACTAAACGAATCGCTCGCTCTGGCAAAGGTAATTCGGGTGACACTAAGCGAATCACTCACTCTGGCAAAGGTAATTCAGCTGACAATAAACGAATCACTCACTCTGGCAAAGGCAATTCAGGTGACAATAAACGAATCACTCACTCTGGCAAAGGCAATTCAGGTGACAATAAACGAACCACTCACTCTGGCAAAGGCAATTCAGGTGACAATAAACGAATCACTCACTCTGGCAAAGGCAATTCAGGTGACACTAAACAACTTCAGATGTATTTTGAGGTTCAGCATGGCCGAATGGATAAGAACGCCTGTTTCTTAAACATCCGGTGTGCTGATATAAGGGGTTCAACCCTAGACTGGACAGTCTCTACATGTGATGTCTCTATGTGTGATGTCTCTATGTGTGATGTCTCTATGTGTGATGTCTCTATGTGTGATGTCTCTATCTGTGATGTCTCTATCTGTGATGTCTCTATGTATGATGTCTCTATCTGTGATGTCTCTATGTATTATGTCTCTATATGTGATGTCTCTATATGTGATGTCTCTATATGTGATGTCTCTATGTGTGATGTCTCTATGTGTGATGTCTCTATATGTGATGTCTCTATGTTTGATGTCTCTATGTGTGATGTGTGATGTCTCTATGTGTGATGTCTCTATGTGTGATGTCTCTATCTGTGATGTCTCTATCTGTGATGTCTCTATGTATGATGTCTCTATCTGTGATGTCTCTATGTATTATGTCTCTATATGTGATGTCTCTATGTGTGATGTCTCTATGTGTGATGTGTGATGTCTCTATGTGTGATGTCTCTATGTGTGATGTCTCTATCTGTGATGTCTCTATGTATTATGTCTCTATATGTGATGTCTCTATATGTGATGTCTCTATATGTGATGTCTCTATATGTGATGTCTCTATGTGTGATGTCTCTATGTGTGATGTCTCTATATGTGATGTCTCTATGTGTGATGTCTCTATATGTGATGTCTCTATGTGTGATGTCTCTATATGTGATGTCTCTATGTATGATATCTCTATGTGTGATGTCTCTATGTGTGATGTGTGATGTCTCTATGTGTGATGTCTCTATGTGTGATGTCTCTATCTGTGATGTCTCTATGTATGATGTCTCTATCTGTGATGTCTCTATGTATTATGTCTCTATATGTGATGTCTCTATATGTGATGTCTCTATGTGTGATGTCTCTATGTGTGATGTCTCTATCTGTGATGTCTCTATGTATGATGTCTCTATCTGTGATGTCTCTATGTATTATGTCTCTATCTGTGATGTCTCTATCTGTGATGTCTCTATGTGTGATGTCTCTATCTGTGATGTCTCTATCTGTGATGTCTCTATCTGTGATGTCTCTATGTATTATGTCTCTATATGTGATGTCTCTATGTGTGATGTCTCTATGTATGATGTCTCTATATGTGATGTCTCTATATGTGATGTCTCTATATGTGATGTCTCTATATGTGATGTCTCTATCTGTGATGTCTCTATGTAATATGTCTCTATATGTGATGTCTCTATCTGTGATGTCTCTATATGTGATGTCTCTATCTGTGATGTCTCTATGTATTATGTCTCTATATGTGATGTCTCTATCTGTGATGTCTCTATATGTGATGTCTCTATGTATTATGTCTCTATATGTGATGTCTCTATATGTGATGTCTCTATATGTGATGTCTCTATATGTGATGTCTCTATGTGTGATGTCTCTATATGTGATGTCTCTATGTATTATGTCTCTATATGTGATGTCTCTATGTGTGATGTCTCTATATGTGATGTCTCTATGTGTGATGTCTCTATATGTGATGTCTCTATATGTGATGTCTCTATGTGTGATGTCTCTATATGTGATGTCTCTATATGTGATGTCTCTATATGTGATGTCTCTATATGTGATGTCTCTATATGTGATGTCTCTATCTGTGATGTCTATATGTATTATGTCTCTATGTGTGATGTCTCTATATGTGATGTCTCTATATGTGATGTCTCTATATGTGATGTCTCTATATGTGATGTGTGATGTCTCTATGTATTATGTCTCTATATGTGATGTCTCTATATGTGATGTCTCTATATGTGATGTCTCTATATGTGATGTCTCTATCTGTAATGTCTCTATGTATTATGTCTCTATGTATTATGTCTCTATATGTGATGTCTCTATATGTGATGTCTCTATATGTGATGTCTCTATATGTGATGTCTCTATGTGTGATGTCTCTATATGTGATGTCTCTATGTATTATGTCTCTATATGTGATGTCTCTATCTGTGATGTCTCTATATGTGATGTCTCTATGTGTGATGTCTCTATATGTGATGTCTCTATGTATTATGTCTCTATGTGTGATGTCTCTATGTGTGATGTCTCTATGTATTATGTCTCTATGTGTGATGTCTCTATATGTGATGTCTCTATATGTGATGTCTCTATATGTGATGTCTCTATATGTGATGTCTCTATATGTGATGTCTCTATCTATGATGTCTCTATGTATTATGTCTCTATGTGTGATGTCTCTATATGTGATGTCTCTATATGTGATGTCTCTATATGTGATGTCTCTATATGTGATGTCTCTATATGTTATGTCTCTATCTGTGATGTCTCTATGTATTATGTCTCTATATGTGATGTCTCTATCTGTGATGTCTCTATGTATTATGTCTCTATATGTGATGTCTCTATCTGTGATGTCTCTATGTGTGATGTCTCTATGTGTGATGTCTCTATATGTGATGTCTCTATCTGTGATGTCTCTATGTATTATGTCTCTATATGTGATGTCTCTATCTGTGATGTCTCTATGTGATGTCTCTATTGTGATGTCTCTATGTGTGATGTCTCTATTGTGTCTCTATGTGTGATGTCTCTATGTGATGTCTCTATCTGTGATGTCTCTATGTATATGTCTCTATGTGTGATGTCTCTATGTGTGATGTCTCTATGTGATGTCTCTATGTGTGATGTCTCTATGTATGATGTCTCTATCTGTGATGTCTCTATCTGTGATGTCTCTTGTGATGTCTCTATGTGTATGTCTCTATTGTGATGTCTCTATGTGTGATGTCTCTATGTGTGATGTCTCTATGTGTGATGTCTCTATGTGTGATGTCTCTATGTGTGATGTCTCTATGTGATGTCTCTATGTGTGATGTCTCTATGTGTGATGTCTCTATGTGTGATGTCTCTATGTGTGATGTCTCTATGTGTGATGTCTCTATGTGATGTCTCTATGTGTGATGTCTCTATGTGTGATGTCTCTATGTGTGATGTCTCTATGTGTGATGTCTCTATGTGTGATGTCTCTATGTGTGATGTCTCTATGTGTGATGTCTCTATGTGTGATGTCTCTATATGTGATGTCTCTATGTGTGATGTCTCTATGTGTGATGTCTCTATGTGTGATGTCTCTATTGTGATGTGTGATGTCTCTATGTGTGATGTCTCTATGTGTGATGTCTCTATGTGTGATGTCTCTATGTGTGATGTCTCTATATGTGATGTCTCTATGTGATGTCTCTATGTGTGATGTCTCTATATGTGTGATGTCTCTATGTGTGATGTCTCTATGTGTGATGTCTCTATTGTGATGTCTCTATGTGTGATGTCTCTATGTGTGATGTCTCTATGTGTGATGTGATGTCTCTATGTGTGATGTCTCTATGTGATGTCTCTATTGTGATGTCTCTATGTGTGATGTCTCTATGTGTGATGTCTCTATGTGTGATGTCTCTATGTGTGATGTCTCTATCTGTGATGTCTCTATGTTGATGTCTCTATTGTGATGTCTCTATCTGTGATGTGTGATGTCTCTATGTGTGATGTCTCTATGTGTGATATCTCTATGTGTGATGTCTCTATGTGTGATGTCTCTATGTGTGATGTCTCTATTGTGATGTCTCTATGTGTGATGTCTCTATGTGTGATGTCTCTATGTGTGATGTCTCTATGTGTGATGTCTCTATCTGTGATGTGTGATGTCTCTATGTGTGATGTCTCTATGTGTGATGTCTCTATATGTGATGTCTCTATGTGTGATGTCTCTATGTGATGTCTCTATGTGTGATGTCTCTATGTGTGATGTCTCTATTGTGATGTCTCTATGTGTGATGTCTCTATGTGTGATGTCTCTATGTGTGATGTCTCTATGTGTGATGTCTCTATGTGTGATGTCTCTATATGTGATGTCTCTATGTGTGATGTCTCTATGTGTGATGTCTCTATGTGTGATGTCTCTATGTGTGATGTCTCTATGTGTGATGTCTCTATGTGATGTCTCTATGTGTGATGTCTCTATGTGTGATGTCTCTATGTGTGATGTCTCTATGTGTGATGTCTCTATGTGTGATGTCTCTATGTGTGATGTCTCTATCTGTGATGTCTCTATGTGTGATGTCTCTATATGTGATGTCTCTATATGTGATGTCTCTATTGTGATGTCTCTATCTGTGATGTATGTCTCTATGTGTGATGTCTCTATGTGTGATGTCTCTATGTGTGATGTCTCTATATGTGATGTCTCTATATGTGATGTCTCTATGTGTGATGTCTCTATATGTGATGTCTCTATATGTGATGTCTCTATGTATTATGTCTCTATATGTGATGTCTCTATGTGTGATGTCTCTATATGTGATGTCTCTATGTGTGATGTCTCTATGTGTGATGTCTCTATGTGTGATGTCTCTATGTATTATGTCTCTATGTGTGATGTCTCTATGTGTGATGTCTCTATTGTGATGTCTCTATGTGTGATGTCTCTATGTGTGATGTCTCTATCGTGTGATGTCTCTATGTGTGATGTCTCTATATGTGATGTCTCTATATGTGATGTCTCTATGTATTATGTCTCTATATGTGATGTCTCTATGTGTGATGTCTCTATCTGTGATGTCTCTATGTGTGATGTCTCTATGTGTGATGTCTCTATGTGTGATGTCTCTATGTGTGATGTCTCTATCTGTGATGTCTCTATGTGATGTCTCTATCTGTGATGTCTCTATCTGTGATGTCTCTATGTGTGATGTCTCTATGTGTGATGTCTCTATGTGTGATGTCTCTATGTGTGATGTCTCTATGTGTGATGTCTCTATGTGTGATGTCTCTATGTGTGATGTCTCTATCTGTGATGTCTCTATGTATGATGTCTCTATGTGTGATGTCTCTATGTGTGATGTCTCTATCTGTGATGTCTCTATGTGTATGTCTCTATGTGTGATGTCTCTATGTATGATGTCTCTATCTGTGGTGTCTCTATCTGGATGTCTCTATGTATTATGTCTCTATCTGTGATGTCTCTATCTGTGATGTCTCTATGTGTGATGTCTCTATCTGTGATGTCTCTATGTATGATGTCTCTATCTGTGATGTCTCTATGTATGATGTCTCTATCTGTGATGTCTCTATGTATGATGTCTCTATCTGTGATGTCTCTATGTATGATATGTCTCTATCTGTGATGTCTCTATGTTGATGTCTCTATCTGTGATGTCTCTATGTATGATGTCTCTATCTGTGATGTCTCTATCTGTGATGTCTCTATGTATGATGTCTCTATCTGTGATGTCTCTATCTGTGATGTCTCTATCTGTGATGTCTCTATGTATGATATCTCTATGTGTGATGTCTCTATGTGTGATGAGTGATGTCTCTATGTGTGATGTCTCTATGTGTGATGTCTCTATGTGTGATATCTCTATGTATGATATCTCTATGTGTGATGTGTGATGTCTCTATGTGTGATGTCTCTATATGTGATGTCTCTATATGTGATGTCTCTATGTATGATGTCTCTATATGTGATGTGTGATGTCTCTATGTGTGATATCTCTATGTATGATATCTCTATGTGTGATGTCTCTATGTGTGATGTGTGATGTCTCTATGTGTGATGTCTCTATGTGTGATGTCTCTATGTGTGATGTCTCTATGTGTGATATCTCTATGTATGATATCTCTATCTGTGATGTCTCTATCTGTGATGTGTGATGTCTCTATGTGTGATGTCTCTATGTGTGATGTCTCTATGTGTGATATCTCTATGTATGATATCTCTATCTGTGATGTCTCTATCTGTGATGTGTGATGTCTCTATGTGTGATGTCTCTATGTGGGATATCTCTATGTGTGATATCTCTATCTGTGATGTGTGATGTCTCTATGTGTGATGTCTCTATATGTGATATCTCTATGTGTGATGTCTCTATATGTGATATCTCTATGTGTGATGTCTCTATGTGTGATGTCTCTATGTGTGATATCTCTATGAGTGATGTCTCTATGTTTGATGTCTCTATCTGTGATGTCTCTATGTGTGATGGCTCTATGTGTGATGTCTCTATCTGTGATGTCTCTATCTGTGATGTCTCTATCTGTGATGTCTCTATGTGTGATGTCTCTATGTGTGATGTCTCGTGTGTGATGTCTCTATCTGTGATGTCTCTCTGTGTGATGTCTCTATGTGTGGTGTCTCTATGTGTGATGTCTCTATCTGTGATGTCTCTATGTGTGATGTCTCCATGTCTGATGTCTCTATGAGCGATGTCTCTATCTGTGATGTCTCTATCTGTGATGTCTCTATGTATGATGTCTCTATGTGTGATGTCTTTATGTGTGATATCTCTATGTGTGATGTGTGATGTCTCTATATGTGATATCTCTATATGTGATATCTCTATGTGTGATGTCTCTATGTGTGATGTCTCTATGTATGATGTCTCTATATGTGATGTGTGATGTCTCTATGTGTGATATCTCTATGTATGATATCTCTATGTGTGATGTCTCTATGTGTGATGAGTGATGTCTCTATGTGTGATGTCTCTATGTGTGATGTCTCTATGTGTGATATCTCTATGTATGATATCTCTATCTGTGATGTCTCTATCTGTGATGTGTGATGTCTCTATGTGTGATATCTCTATGTGTGATATCTCTATCTTTGATGTGTGATGTCTCTATGTGAGATGTCTCTATATGTGATATCTCTATGTGTGATATCTCTATGTGTGATGTTTCTATATGTGATGTCTCTATCTGTGATGACTCTGTGAGTGATGTCTCTATGGTTTATGTCTCTATGTGTGATGTCTCTATCTGTGATGTCTCTATCTGTGATGTCTCTATCTGTGATGTCTCTATGTGTGATGTCTCTATGTGTGATGTCTCTGTGTGTGATGCCTCTATCTGTGATGTCTCTCTGTGTGATGTCTCTATGTGTGATGTCTCTATGTGTGGTGTCTCTATGTGTGATGTCTCTATGTGTGATGTCTCTATGTGTGATGTCTCCATGTCTGATGTCTCTATGTGCGATGTCTCTATCTGTGATGTCTCTATGTACTATGTCTCTATGTGTGATGTCTCTATATGTGATGTCTCTATATGTGATGTCTCTATGTATTATGTCTCTATGTATTATGTCTCTATGTATTATGTCTCTATGTGTGATGTCTCTATATGTGATGTCTCTATATGTGATGTCTCTATATGTGATGTCTCTATGTATTATGTCTCTATGTATTATGTCTCTATGTGTGATGTCTCTATGTGTGATGTCTCTATGTATTATGTCTCTATGTGTGATGTCTCTATGTATTATGTCTCTATATGTGATGTCTCTATGTGTGATGTCTCTATGTGTGATGTCTCTATGTATTATGTCTCTATATGTGATGTCTCTATGTGTGATGTCTCTATGCGTGATGTCTCTATATGTGATGTCTCTATATGTGATGTCTCTATGTGTGATGTCTCTATATGTGATGTCTCTATATGTGATGTCTCTATCTGTGATGTCTCTATGTGTGATGTCTCTATATGTGATGTCTCTATATGTGATGTCTCTATGTATTATGTCTCTATATGTGATGTCTCTATATGTGATGTCTCTATGTGTGATGTCTCTATATGTGATGTCTCTATATGTGATGTCTCTATGTGTGATGTCTCTATATGTGATGTCTCTATATGTGATGTCTCTATGTATTATGTCTCTATATGTGATGTCTCTATATGTGATGTCTCTATGTGTGATGTCTCTATATGTGATGTCTCTATATGTGATGTCTCTATGTGTGATGTCTCTATGTATTATGTCTCTATATGTGATGTCTCTATGTGTGATGTCTCTATGTATTATGTCTCTATATGTGATGTCTCTATGTGTGATGTTTCTATGTGTGATGTCTCTATATGTGATGTGTGATGTCTCTATGTATTATGTCTCTATATGTGATGTCTCTATGTGTGATGTCTCTATCTGTGATGTGTGATGTCTCTATGTGTGATGTCTCTATGTGTGATGTCTCTATCTGTGATGTCTCTATGTATTATGTCTCTATATGTGATGTCTCTATGTGTGATGTCTCTATCTGTGATGTCTCTATCTGTGATGTCTCTATGTGTGATGTCTCTATCTGTGATGTCTCTATCTGTGATGTCTCTATGTATTATGTCTCTATCTGTGATGTCTCTATCTGTGATGTCTCTATGTGTGATGTCTCTATGTGTGATGTCTCTATGTGTGATGTCTCTATGTGTGATGTCTCTATCTGTGATGTCTCTATCTATGATGTCTCTATGTATGATGTCTCTATCTGTGATGTCTCTATGTATTATGTCTCTATGTGTGATGTCTCTATGTGTGATGTCTCTATGTGTGATGTCTCTATATGTGATGTCTCTATGTGTGATGTCTCTATGTATGATGTCTCTATCTGTGATGTCTCTATCTGTGATGTCTCTATGTATTATGTCTCTATCTGTGATGTCTCTATCTGTGATGTCTCTATGTGTGATGTCTCTATCTGTGATGTCTCTATGTATGATGTCTCTATCTGTGATGTCTCTATGTATGATGTCTCTATCTGTGATGTCTCTATGTATGATGTCTCTATCTGTGATGTCTCTATGTATGATGTCTCTATCTGTGATGTCTCTATGTGTGATGTCTCTATCTGTGATGTCTCTATGTATGATGTCTCTATCTGTGATGTCTCTATCTGTGATGTCTCTATGTATGATGTCTCTATCTGTGATGTCTCTATCTGTGATGTCTCTATCTGTGATGTCTCTATGTATGATGTCTCTATCTGTGATGTCTCTATCTGTGATGTCTCTATGTATGATGTCTCTATCTGTGATGTCTCTATGTGTGATGTCTCTATCTGTGATGTCTCTATGTATGATGTCTCTATATGTGATGTCTCTATATGTGATGTCTCTATCTGTGATGTCTCTATGTATGATGTCTCTATCTGTGATGTCTCTATCTGTGATGTCTCTATGTATGATGTCTCTATCTGTGATGTCTCTATGTATGATGTCTCTATCTGTGATGTCTCTATGTATGATGTCTCTATCTGTGATGTCTCTATGTATTATGTCTCTATATGTGATGTCTCTATATGTGATGTCTCTATGTGCGATGTCTCTATCTGTGATGTCTCTATGTATGATGTCTCTCTGTGTGATGTCTCTATGTTTGGTGTCTCTGTGTATTATGTCTCTATATGTGATGTCTCTATATGTGATGTCTCTCTGTGTGATGTCTCTCTGTGTGATGTCTCTATATGTGATGTCTCTATGTGTGATGTCTCTATATGTGATGTCTCTATCTGTGATGTCTCTCTGTGTGATGTCTCTATCTGTGATGTCTCTATATGTGATGTGTGATGTCTCTATGTATTATGTCTCTATATGTGATGTCTCTATCTGTGATGTCTCTATCTGTGATGTCTCTATGTATGATGTCTCTATCTGTGATGTCTCTCTGTGTGATGTCTCTATCTGTGATGTCTCTATATGTGATGTGTGATGTCTCTATCTGTGATGTCTCTATATGTGATGTGTGATGTCTCTATGTATTATGTCTCTATATGTGATGTCTCTATCTGTGATGTCTCTATCTGTGATGTCTCTATCTGTGATGTCTCTATCTGTGATGTCTCTATGTATTATGTCTCTATGTATTATGTCTCTATGTATTATGTCTCTATGTATTATGTCTCTATGTATTATGTCTCTATGTATGATGTCTCTATGTATGATGTCTCTATCTGTGATGTCTCTATGTATGATGTCTCTATGTATGATGTCTCTATGTATGATGTCTCTATGTATGATGTCTCTATGTATGATGTCTCTATGTATGATGTCTCTATGTATGATGTCTCTATTTATGATATCTCTATCTGTGATGTCTCTATATGTGATGTCTCTATCTGTGATGTCTCTATCTGTGATGTCTCTATGTATGATGTCTCTATCTGTGATGTCTCTATGTATTATGTCTCTATATGTGATGTCTCTGTCTGTGATGTCTCTCTGTGTGATGTCTCTATGTTTGGTGTCTCTATCTGTGATTCTCTATGTGTGAGTTCTCTATGTGTGATGTCTCTATCTGTGATGTCTCTATGTATGATGTCTCTATCTGTGAAGTTTCTGTGTATGATGTCTCTATATGTGATGTCTCTATCTGTGATGTATCTATGTATGATGTCTCTATGTTTGGTGTCTCTGTGTATTATGTCTCTATATGTGATGTCTCTATATGTGATGTCTCTATGTGCGATGTCTCTATCTGTGATGTCTCTATGTATGATGTCTCTATGTTTGGTGTCTCTGTGTATTATGTCTCTATATGTGATGTCTCTATCTGTGATGTCTCTATCTGTGATATCTCTATGTGTGATGTCTCTATATGTGATGTGTGATGTCTCTATGTATTATGTCTCTATATGTGATGTCTCTATCTGTGATGTCTCTATCTGTGATGTCTCTATGTATGATGTCTCTATCTGTGATGTCTCTATGTATTATGTCTCTATATGTGATGTCTCTGTCTGTGATGTCTCTCTGTGTGATGTCTCTATGTTTGGTGTCTCTATCTGTGATTCTCTATGTGTGAGTTCTCTATGTGTGATGTCTCTATCTGTGATGTCTCTATGTATGATGTCTCTATCTGTGAAGTTTCTGTGTATGATGTCTCTATATGTGATGTCTCTATCTGTGATGTATCTATGTATGATGTCTCTATGTGTGATGTCTCTATGTGCGATGTCTCTATCTGTGATGTGTGATGTCTCTATGTGTGATGTCTCTATGTATGATGTCTCTATCTGTGATGTCTCTATCTGTGATGTCTCTATGAGTGATGTCTCTATGTTTGATGTCTCTATCTGTGATGTCTCTATGTGTGATGTCTCTATGTATGATGTCTCTATCTGTGACGTCTCTATCTGTGATGACTCTGTGAGTGATGTTTCTATGTTTTATGTCTCTATCTGTGATGTCTCTATGTGTGATGTCTCTATGTGTGATGTCTCTGTGTGTGATGTCTCTATCTGTGATGTCTCTCTGTGTGATGTCTCTATGTGTGGTGTCTCTATGTGTGATGTCTCTATCTGTGATGTCTCTATGTGTGATGTCTCCATGTCTGATGTCTCTATGTGCGATGTCTCTATCTGTGATGTCTCTGTGTGTGATGTCTCTATGTATGAGGTCCCTATGTGTGATGTCTTTATATGTGATATCTCTATATGTGATATCTCTATGTGTGATGTCTCTATGTATGATGTCTCTATATGTGATGTGTGATGTCTCTATGTGTGATATCTCTATGTATGATATCTCTATGTGCGATGTCTCTATCTGTGATGTCTCTGTGTGTGATGTCTCTATGTATGATGCCCCTATGTGTGATGTCTTTATATGTGATATCTCTATATGTGATATCTCTATGTGTGATGTCACTATGTATGATATCTCTATTTGTGATGTGTGATGTCTCTATGTGTGATATCTCTATGTATGATATCTCAATGTGCGATGTCTATATCTGTGATGTCTCTGTGTGTGATGTCTCTATGTATAATGTCCCTATGTTTAATGTCTTTATGTGTGATATCTCTATGTGTGATGTGTGATGTCTCTATATGTGATATCTCTATATGTGATATCTCTATGTGTGATGTCTCTATGTATGATGTCTCTATATGTGATGTGTGATGTCTCTATGTGTGATATCTCTATGTATGATATCTCTATGTGTGATGTCTCTATGTGTGATGTGTGATGTCTCTATGTGTGATGTCTCTATGTGTGATGTCTCTATGTGTGATGTCTCTATGTGTGATATCTCTATGTATGATATCTCTATCTGTGATGTCGCTATCTGTGATGTGTGATGTCTCTATGTGTGATGTCTCTATGTGTGATATCTCTATGTGTGATATCTCTATCTGTGATGTGTGATGTCTCTATGTGTGATGTCTCTATGTGTGATGTCTCTATATGTGATATCTCTATGTGTGATGTCTCTATATGTGATATCTCTATGTGTGATGTCTCTATGTGTGATGTCTCTATGTGTGATATCTCAGTGTGTGATATCTCTATGTGTGATGTCTCTATGTATGATGTCTCTATCTGTGATGTCTCTATCTGTGATGTCTCTATGAGTGATGTCTCTATGTTTGATGTCTCTATCTGTGATGTCTCTATGTGTGATGTCTCTATCTGTGATGTCTCTATCTGTGATGACTCTGTGAGTGATGTCTCTATGTTTTATGTCTCTATGTGTGATGTCTCTATCTGTGATGTCTCTATCTGTGGTGTCTCTATCTGTGCTGTCTCTATGTGTCTCTTATACACAGATGTCTCTATGTGTGATGTCTCTCTGTGTGATGTCTCTATGTGTGGTGTCTCAATGTGTGATGTCTCTATCTGTGATGTCTCTATGTGTGATGTCTCCATGTCTGATGTCTCTATGTGCGATGTCTCTATCTGTGATGTCTCTATCTGTGATGTCTCTATGTATGATGTCTCTATGTGTGATGTCTTTATGTGTGATATCTCTATATGTGATATCTCTATGTGTGATGTCTCTATGTATGATGTCTCTATATGTGATGTGTGATGTCTCTATGTGTGATATCTCTATGTATGATATCTCTATGTGTGATGTCTCTATGTGTGATGTGTGATGTCTCTATGTGTGATGTCTCTATGTGTGATGTCTCTATGTGTGATGTCTCTATGTGTGATATCTCTATGTATGATATCTCTATCTGTGATGTCTGTATCTGTGATGTGTGATGTCTCTATGTATGATGTCTCTATCTGTGACGTCTCTATCTGTGATGACTCTGTGAGTGATGTTTCTATGTTTTATGTCTCTATCTGTGATGTCTCTATGTGTGATGTCTCTATGTGTGATGTCTCTGTGTGTGATGTCTCTATCTGTGATGTCTCTCTGTCTGATGTCTCTATGTGTGGTGTCTCTATGTGTGATGTCTCTATCTGTGATGTCTCTATGTGTGATGTCTCCATGTCTGATGTCTCTATGTGCGATGTCTCTATCTGTGATGTCTCTGTGTGTGATGTCTCTATGTATGAGGTCCCTATGTGTGATGTCTTTATATGTGATATCTCTATATGTGATATCTCTATGTGTGATGTCTCTATGTATGATGTCTCTATATGTGATGTGTGATGTCTCTATGTGTGATATCTCTATGTATGATATCTCTATGTGCGATGTCTCTATCTGTGATGTCTCTGTGTGTGATGTCTCTATGTATGATGCCCCTATGTGTGATGTCTTTATATGTGATATCTCTACATGTGATATCTCTATGTGTGATGTCACTATGTATGATATCTCTATTTGTGATGTGTGATGTCTCTATGTGTGATATCTCTATGTATGATATCTCAATGTGCGATGTCTATATCTGTGATGTCTCTGTGTGTGATGTCTCTATGTATAATGTCCCTATGTTTAATGTCTTTATGTGTGATATCTCTATGTGTGATGTGTGATGTCTCTATATGTGATATCTCTATATGTGATATCTCTATGTGTGATGTCTCTATGTATGATGTCTCTATATGTGATGTGTGATGTCTCTATGTGTGATATCTCTATGTATGATATCTCTATGTGTGATGTCTCTATGTGTGATGTGTGATGTCTCTATGTGTGATGTCTCTATGTGTGATGTCTCTATGTGTGATGTCTCTATGTGTGATATCTCTATGTATGATATCTCTATCTGTGATGTCGCTATCTGTGATGTGTGATGTCTCTATGTGTGATGTCTCTATGTGTGATATCTCTATGTGTGATATCTCTATGTGTGATGTGTGATGTCTCTATGTGTGATGTCTCTATGTGTGATGTCTCTATATGTGATATCTCTATGTGTGATGTCTCTATATGTGATATCTCTATGTGTGATGTCTCTATGTGTGATGTCTCTATGTGTGATATCTCAGTGTGTGATGTCTCTATGTGTGATGTCTCTATGTATGATGTCTCTATCTGTGATGTCTCTATCTGTGATGTCTCTATGAGTGATGTCTCTATGTTTGATGTCTCTATCTGTGATGTCTCTATGTGTGATGTCTCTATCTGTGATGTCTCTATCTGTGATGACTCTGTGAGTGATGTCTCTATGTTTTATGTCTCTATGTGTGATGTCTCTATCTGTGATGTCTCTATCTGTGGTGTCTCTATCTGTGCTGTCTCTATGTGTGATGTCTCTATGTGTGATGTCTCTCTGTGTGATGTCTCTATGTGTGGTGTCTCTATGTGTGATGTCTCTATCTGTGATGTCTCTATGTGTGATGTCTCCATGTCTGATGTCTCTATGTGCGATGTCTCTATCTGTGATGTCTCTATGTATGATGTCTCTATGTGTGATGTCTTTATGTGTGATATCTCTATATGTGATATCTCTATGTGTGATGTCTCTATGTATGATGTCTCTATATGTGATGTGTGATGTCTCTATGTGTGATATCTCTATGTATGATATCTCTATGTGTGATGTCTCTATGTGTGATGTGTGATGTCTCTATGTGTGATGTCTCTATGTGTGATGTCTCTATGTGTGATGTCTCTATGTGTGATATCTCTATGTATGATATCTCTATCTGTGATGTCTGTATCTGTGATGTGTGATGTCTCTATGTGTGATATCTCTATGTGTGATATCTCTATCTGTGATGTGTGATGTCTCTATGTGTGATGTCTCTATATGTGATATCTCTATGTGTGATATCTCTATGTGTGATGTTTCTATATGTGATATCTCTATGTGTGATATCTCTATGTATGATGTCTCTATATGTGATGTTTGATGTCTCTATGTGTGATGTCTCTATGTGTGATGTCTCTATGTGTGATGTCTCTATGTGTGATGTCTCTATGTATGATGTCTCTATTTGTGATGTCTCTATGTATAATGTCTCTATGTATAATGTCTCTATGTGTGATGTCTCTATGTATAATGTCTCTATGTGTGATGTCTCTATGTATGATGTCTCTATGTGTGATGTCTCTATGTATGATGTCTCTATTTGTGATGTCTCTATGTATAATGTCTCTATGTGTGATGTCTCTATGTGTGATGTCTCTATGTGTGATATCTCTATATGTGATGTGTGATGTCTCTATGTGTGATGTCTCTGTATGTGATATCTCTATCTGTGATGTGTGATGTCTCTATGTGTGATGTCTCTATCTGTGATGTGTGATATCTCTATGTGTGATGTCTCTATATGTGATATCTCTATCTGTGATGTGTGATGTCTCTATGTGTGATATCTCTATGTATGATATCTCTATGTGTGATGTGTGATGTCTCTATGTGTGATGTCTCTATATGTGATGTCTCTATATGTGATGTCTCTATGTGTGATGTCTCTATGTGTGATGTCTCTATGTGTGATGTCTCTATGTGTGATGTCTCTATCTGTGATATCTCTATGTGTGATGTCTCTATGTATGATGTCTCTATATGTGATGTGTGATGTCTCTATGTGTGATATCTCTATGTATGATATCTCTATGTGTGATGTCTCTATGTGTGATGTGTGATGTCTCTATGTGTGATGTCTCTATGTGTGATGTCTCTATGTGTGATGTCTCTATGTGTGATATCTCTATGTATGATATCTCTATCTGTGATGTCTCTATCTGTGATGTGTGATGTCTCTATGTGTGATATCTCTATGTGTGATATCTCTATGTGTGATATCTCTATGTATGATATCTCTATCTGTGATGTCTCTATCTGTGATGTGTGATGTCTCTATGTGTGATGTCTCTATGTGTGATGTCTCTATGTGTGATATCTCTATGTATGATATCTCTATCTGTGATGTCTCTATCTGTGATGTGTGATGTCTCTATGTGTGATGTCTCTATCTGTGATGTGTGATGTCTCTATGTGTGATGTCTCTATGTGGGATATCTCTATGTGTGATATCTCTATCTGTGATGTGTGATGTCTCTATGTGTGATGTCTCTATATGTGATATCTCTATGTGTGATGTCTCTATATGTGATATCTCTATGTGTGATGTCTCTATGTGTGATGTCTCTATGTGTGATATCTCTATGAGTGATGTCTCTATGTTTGATGTCTCTATCTGTGATGTCTCTATGTGTGATGTCTCTATGTGTGATGTCTCTATCTGTGATGTCTCTATCTGTGATGTCTCTATCTGTGATGTCTCTATGTGTGATGTCTCTATGTGTGATGTCTCTGTGTGTGATGTCTCTATCTGTGATGTCTCTCTGTGTGATGTCTCTATGTGTGGTGTCTCTATGTGTGATGTCTCTATCTGTGATGTCTCTATGTGTGATGTCTCCATGTCTAATGTCTCTATGAGCGATGTCTCTATCTGTGATGTCTCTATCTGTGATGTCTCTATGTATGATGTCTCTATGTGTGATGTCTTTATGTGTGATATCTCTATGTGTGATGTGTGATGTCTCTATATGTGATATCTCTATATGTGATATCTCTATGTGTGATGTCTCTATGTGTGATGTCTCTATGTATGATGTCTCTATATGTGATGTGTGATGTCTCTATGTGTGATATCTCTATGTATGATATCTCTATGTGTGATGTCTCTATGTGTGATGAGTGATGTCTCTATGTGTGATGTCTCTATGTGTGATGTCTCTATGTGTGATATCTCTATGTATGATATCTCTATCTGTGATGTCTCTATCTGTGATGTGTGATGTCTCTATGTGTGATATCTCTATGTGTGATATCTCTATCTTTGATGTGTGATGTCTCTATGTGAGATGTCTCTATATGTGATATCTCTATGTGTGATATCTCTATGTGTGATGTTTCTATATGTGATGTCTCTATCTGTGATGACTCTGTGAGTGATGTCTCTATGGTTTATGTCTCTATGTGTGATGTCTCTATCTGTGATGTCTCTATCTGTGATGTCTCTATCTGTGATGTCTCTATCTGTGATGTCTCTATGTGTGATGTCTCTATGTGTGATGTCTCTGTGTGTGATGCCTCTATCTGTGATGTCTCTCTGTGTGATGTCTCTATGTGTGGTGTCTCTATGTGTGATGTCTCTATGTGTGATGTCTCTATGTGTGATGTCTCCATGTCTGATGTCTCTATGTGCGATGTCTCTATCTGTGATGTCTCTATCTGTGATGTCTCTATGTGTGATGTCTTTATGTGTGATATCTCTATGTGTGATGTGTGATGTCTCTATATGTGATATCTCTATATGTGATATCTCTATGTGTGATGTCTCTATGTATGATGTCTCTATATGTGATGTGTGATGTCTCTATGTGTGATATCTCTATGTATGATATCTCTATGTGTGATGTCTCTATGTGTAATGTGTGATGTCTCTATGTGTGATGTCTCTATGTGTGATGTCTCTATGTGTGATGTCTCTATGTGTGATGTCTCTATGTGTGATATCTCTATCTGTGATGTCTCTATCTGTGATGTGTGATGTCTCTATGTGTGATATCTCTATGTGTGATATCTCTATCTGTGATGTGTGATGTCTCTATGTGTGATGTCTCTATATGTGATATCTCTATGTGTGATATCTCTATGTGTGATGTTTCTATATGTGATATCTCTATGTGTGATATCTATATGTATGATGTCTCTATATGTGATGTTTGATGTCTCTATGTGTGATGTCTCTATGTGTGATGTCTCTATGTGTGATGTCTCTATGTGTGATGTCTCTATGTATGATGTCTCTATTTGTGATGTCTCTATGTATAATGTCTCTATGTGTGATGTCTCTATGTGTGATGTCTCTATGTGTGATGTCTCTATGTGTGATGTCTCTATGTGTGATATCTCTTTGTGTGATATCTCTATGTGTGATATCTCTATATGTGATGTGTGATGTCTCTATGTGTGATGTCTCTATATGTGATATCTCTATCTGTGATGTGTGATGTCTCTATGTGTGATATCTCTATCTGTGATATTTGATATCTCTATCTGTGGTATCGCTATCTGTGATGTGTGATGTCTCTATGTGTGATGTCTCTATCTGTGATGTGTGATATCTCTATGTGTGATGTCTCTATATGTGATATCTCTATCTGTGATGTGTGATGTCTCTATGTGTGATATCTCTATGTATGATATCTCTATGTGTGATGTCTCTATATGTGATGTCTCTATATGTGATGTCTCTATGTGTGATGTCTCTATGTGTGATGTCTCTATATGTGATGTGTGATGTCTCTATGTGTGATGTCTCTATGTGTGATGTCTCTATGTGTGATGTCTCTATACGTGATGTCTCTATATGTTATGTCTGTATATGTGATGTCTCTATATGTGATGTCTCTATGTGTGATGTCTCTATCTGTGATGTGTGATGTCTCTATGTGTGATGTCTCTATATGTGATATCTCTATCTGTGATGTGTGATGTCTCTATGTGTGATATCTCTATGTATGATATCTCTATGTGTGATGTGTGATGTCTCTATGTGTGATGTCTCTATATGTGATATCTCTATATGTGATGTCTCTATATGTGATGTCTCTATGTGTGATATCTCTATGTGTGATATCTCTATGTGTGATATCTCTATGTGTGATGTCTCTATGTGTGATATCTCTATGTGTGATATCTCTATGTGTGATATCTCTATGTGTGATGTCTCTATCTGTGATGTGTGATGTCTCTATGTGTGATGTCTCTATGTGTGATATCTCTATGTGTGATATCTCTATGTGTGATATCTCTATGTGTGATGTCTCTATGTGTGATATCTCTATGTGTGATATCTCTATGTGTGATATCTCTATGTGTGATATCTCTATGTGTGATATCTCTATGTGTGATATCTCTATGTGTGATATCTCTATGTGTGATATCTCTATGTGTGATATCTCTATGTGTAATATCTCTATGTGTGATATCTCTATGTGTGATATCTCTATGTATGATATCTCTATGTGTGATATCTCTATGTGTGATATCTCTATGTGTGATATCTCTATGTGTAATATCTCTATGTGTGATATCTCTATGTGTGATATCTCTATGTGTGATATCTCTATGTGTGATGTGTGATGTCTCTATGTGTGATGTCTCTATATGTGATGTCTCTATGTGTGATGTCTCTATGTGTGATATCTCTATGTGTGATATCTCTATGTGTAATATCTCTATGTGTGATATCTCTATGTGTGATATCTCTATGTGTGATATCTCTATGTGTGATATCTCTATGTGTGATATCTCTATGTGTGATATCTCTATGTGTGATATCTCTATGTGTGATATCTCTATGTGTGATATCTCTATGTGTGATATCTCTATGTGGTGATATCTCTATGTGTGATATCTCTATGTAGTGATGTCTCTATCTGTGATGTGTGATGTCTCTATGTGTGATGTCTCTATGTGTGATATCTCTATGTGTGATATCTCTATGTGTGATATCTCTATGTGTGATGTCTCTATGTGTGATATCTCTATGTGTGATATCTCTATGTGTGATATCTCTATGTGTGATATCTCTATGTGTGATATCTCTATGTGTGATATCTCTATGTGTGATATCTCTTGTGTGATATCTCTATGTGTAATATCTCTATGTGTGATATCTCTATGTGTGATATCTCTATGTATGATATCTCTATGTGTGATATCTCTATGTGTGATATCTCTATGTGTGATATCTCTATGTGTGATGTCTCTATCTGTGATGTGTGATGTCTCTATGTGTGATGTCTCTATATGTGATATCTCTATGTGTGATATCTCTATGTGTGATATCTCTATGTGTGATGTCTCTATGTGTGATATCTCTATGTGTGATATCTCTATGTGTGATATCTCTATGTGTGATATCTCTATGTGTGATATCTCTATGTGTGATATCTCTATGTGTGATATCTCTATGTGTGATATATCTATGTGTGATATCTCTATGTGTAATATCTCTATGTGTGGAATATCTCTATGTGTGATATCTCTATGTATGATATCTCTATGTGTGATATCTCTATGTGTGATATCTCTATGTGGTGATATCTCTAGGGTAATATCTCTATGTGTGATATCTCTATGTGTGATATCTCTATGTGTGATATCTCTATGTGTGATGTGTGATGTCTCTATGTGTGATGTCTCTATATGTGATGTCTCTATGTGTGATGTCTCTATGTGTGATATCTCTATGTGTGGATATCTCTATGTGTAATATCTCTATGTGTGATATCTCTATGTGTGATGTCTCTATGTGTGATATCTCTATGTGTGATATCTCTATGTGTAATATCTCTATGTGTGATATCTCTATGTGTGATATCTCTATGTGTGATGTCTCTATGTGTGATATCTCTATGTATGATATCTCTATGTGTGATGTGTGATGTCTCTATGTGTGATATCTCTATGTGTGATATCTCTATGTGTGATATCTCTATGTGTAATATCTCTGTGTGTGATATCTCTATGTGTGATATCTCTATGTGTGATATCTCTATGTGTGATATCTCTATGTGTGATATCTCTATGTGTGATATCTCTATGTGTGATATCTCTATGTGTGATATCTCTATGTGTGATATCTCTATGTGTGATGTCTCTATGTGTGATATCTCTATGTGTGATATCTCTATGTGTGATATCTCTATGTGTGATGTCTCTATGTGTGATATCTCTATGTGTGATATCTCTATGTGTGATATCTCTATGTGTGATGTCTCTATCTGTGATGTGTGATGTCTCTATGTGTGATGTCTCTATGTGTGATATCTCTATGTGTGATATCTCTATGTGTGATATCTCTATGTGTGATGTCTCTATGTGTGATATCTCTATGTGTGATATCTCTATGTGTGATGTCTCTATGTGTGATGTCTCTATGTGTGATATCTCTATGTGTGATATCTCTATGTGTGATATCTCTATCTGTGATGTGTGATGTCTCTATGTGTGATGTCTCTATATGTGATATCTCTATGTGTGATATCTCTATGTGTGATGTCTCTATGTGTGATGTCTCTATGTGTGATGTCTCTATATGTGATATCTCTATGTGTGATATCTCTATGTATGATGTCTCTATATGTGATGTGTGATGTCTCTATCTGTGATGTATGATGTCTCTATCTGTTATGTATGATGTCTCTATTGTCAAGGAGCTGGATATGTATAGAGAGAAGTAGGACAAGACGAATAAAGGAAAGGACAGAGACAGGACATAGATAAGGACCTTTACAAGAGAATAGATAGAGAAAGACAGTATAAGGAGATAGAACTCCAAACAGTTATACGACAGGACCTAGACAGGACACGCACGTGTCATAACTAGGACATTACGGGATTAACTCCCGAGATAGGACAGAGTACGTTAACCACGGGGACTACCCGTAACCAGACTGAACAATAGTATAGCTGAAGGTTAACGAGGACTGAACCACTGGACGGTGTGACAAGTGACTCAGCACGCCGTGCGGCTGACCGCACGAGAACTGAAGACCAGTAGCTGAACGAGACCTGTGAATTCAGGGAGACCGGACCCGACAGTTAGAGCGACAAGACCTGTGTGTTTACTCTCGCCATTTGTGTAGTTTAGAAAGGACGCAGTTATACGTAGGAGTGTAAAGAATGTATTTGAGTGTTGAATGCCATTTGTGTATGCTCGAGAAACGAGCTGTATATATTATGTAGAATAAATCCTGATTCATTATATACCATTCGTACGAAACGTGTTTGTGATCGTGAGGTATGAATGAAGTGACCAGCATGCCTGTGTAAATTCAGGTTGTTGACACTATCTATGATGTCTCTATCTGTAATGTGTGATGTCTCTATCTGTGATGTGTGATGTCTATATGTGTGATGTCTCTATGTGTCATATCTCTATGTATGATGTCTCTATGTATGATGTCTCTATGTATGATGTCTCTATTTATGATATCTCTATGTGTGATGTCTCTATCTGTGATGTGTGATGTCTATATGTGTGATGTCTCTATGTGTGATATCTCTATGTGTGATGTCTCTATCTGTGATGTGTGATGTCTCTTTGTGTGATGTCTCTATGTATGATGTCTCTATGTATGATATCTCTATGTATGATATCTCTATGTGTGATGTTTCTATCTGTGATGACTATGTGTGATGTCTCTATATGTGATATCTCTATGTATGATGTCTCTATCTGTGATGTGTGATGTCTCTATCTGTGATGTGTGATGTTTCTATCTGTGATTTATGATTTCTCCAATATGAAACTGGTCGCTTTATCTTCCAGGAGACTTCCTGGTACCCACTGTATATTGGGTCGATCCAGGAACCTAGATCAGTTGACAGAAATCACGTGTTGACCACCTCACACGATCACACAGTCACACAATCACACGATCACACAATCACACGATCATACGATCACACAATCACACGATTACAACAGCCTCAGATCAGGAGTGTGTTCTTGTCTCCATTAAGCAATTTGACCAAGTTATCAAGAAGAAGTAAACTAAAAAAGAACAAACAGCAACAATTCACCTAAACGAACATCCCTTGAAACAAGTAAAGAGTTTCAAATACCTAGGCAGTATAATATCATCAAATGGCAGATCAGAAGACGAGATCGAAAATAGATGCAATAAGGCAAAACAACTCATTGGACAAATGTCACCAATACTAAAGAACAAACATGTATCAATAACTACTAAGAAAGCACTTTACAACACAATCTTCCTACCAACACTATGCTACCAATACCAAACCTGGACAATGACAGAAAAAGAGACAAGAAAAATCGCAACATCAGAAATGAGATTCCTGAGAAGAATACTCAACGTATCAAGAAGAGATAAGATCAGAAATGAAGAAATCAGGACTAAAGTGGGGGTTATAGCAGCACCAGATTTTATTAGAAAGCAGCAAGTCAAATGGTTTGGCCATGCAAGTAGGTTACCAGTCAACAGCATACCACAACAAGCAATGATGTACAGACCAGATGGAAACAGAGGAAGAAGCCGACCACGTAAACGTTGGACGGAGGGAATAGCAGAGTCCATGGGAATATCGATACATGAAGCCCATAATCGGGCACTCTCACGATGTTTATACTTCACCTCAACACCGCAAGGTACAAGAGGAACATGATGAATGAGATGAGATGAGATGAGATGAGATCAAGATATTCACCCCTTGTCCTCTTCTGATTTAACAAGCTAGAAACTTCAATCAACATTTAAACAATACATTGCATTCAATAGCTTACCTTAATTTATCAGCCACACACAACGACGAAATTCTCTTCCGAAATTCGCATAACGAGAAAACACTACATTAGTTCTAAGTTCACTACATTATGCCACGCAGTGTGTGCACGCCTGGCTGTTAGAGAAGTCACGACAGTTTGCCAATTCACAACCAACCCAGCAGGTATCTAAATAAACCAGTTCAATGGTCTCATTTATGAACGACTGCACATGCTGGTTTCAATGACTCATCGATTACAATTTCATAAACATGGCAACACAACGCAGTTTACTCCAAATCGACCGTGACAAATGTGCATGACACCTTTCACTGCACGATTTCTTAATTTCTAATCAATACATCATGTACAGTCTGTAAGTGGTTCTATATTCATCCTTAGCGTTCTATTTCTATATCTTTTAATTGGCCAATTCGGTTATAATAACTATATAGTGTGTGATTTATCCATTCTTATGTCTTTGCTTTTGGATATATATTTATTTGATATATTATTATGAATACTGCTTTTGTTTCGCCAAGTGTGGGGCAATGGTGCATTGTGTTTGATCATGATGGAACTGTTTGGTGTGTTCAACTATCGAAGACGATTCTGCTAGCGAGAATCTGGCTCAGCAGTTATAACAAACTGGCAGATTGTTTCATTGATTGAACTCAACAATAATCTGCATCGAGGTTTATAATTTATGCACTTGCACTAAGATCCCTTAACCTTTAAAGGTCAAAGCAGAGAGACAGCTCGGTGTATGAACGCTGTAGTGCCGACGAAGTTCCTTATATATATGTCAGAATAGCATGTAATATAAATGTACGTTTATAGATCCTATTATATGTCTAAAGCACATTTAGTATATACTAGCTGACCCGGCCCGGCTTCACCCAGTCCCTGGTGGGGAGCATCTCATTTAATTCATATAAGTAGTCATATAAGCTCCCGTTCCCGACTATCTGTCTGTCTGTCTGTCTATCTGTCTGTCTGTCTGACCCGGCCCGGATTCACCCAGTCCCTGGTGGGGAGCATCTCATTTAATTCATATACGTAGTCATATAAATATAAGCTCCCGTTCCCAACTATCTGTCTGTCTATCTGTCTGTCTGACCCGGCGTGGTTTCGCCCAGCTCCTGGCGCACAGTAACTTAAAAGAATGTCCTTCCACACACCATCCATTATTTTTAATGAAAACTGTTTTTAATCACCTACATGACCGTAGATAACTTCCTTAAGCAGAAAAAGATGGGTTACAATGTTATGCATTATGCATTATTTTTATGAAAACTTTGAAAATTCCTTAAAGATTATATCATTATTTATTATAACTCATATGCCTCTAAATAACTATAGAGAAAGAGTTTAACAATAGTGCAAGTAAGTCCAACAATATGACTATAAAGTATATAAAAATTTTATTAAAAGTTATGCCCCTTGAAATAACTTTTCTAGAGTGAAGTCCCCCTGCTATATAGAAATTATATAATGAAAAATGAAATATTAAATGTTATTAAGTAAGTAGCCGATTTTACACTAAGAAACTATTACAGTCGGTTGCACAGGAATGAAAGGAAGACGTGTAGAAAATTTCATCTCAATCGGATGTACCGTTATCGAACCCATCCAATACATAGCCAGCCACATACAGTCTCTTTATATATATATATATATATATATATATATATATATATATATATATATATATATATATATATATATATATATATGTCAGGATCACATATAGAATAACTATTCTTTATAGATCTCACATTGAGTGCGTGAGACGTCAGATGGTGTGTGATGGTGGAAATGACCGTGTATTCACATGCATCCATTATGAGCGAACATTTACCGCTGCGAATTGGTCTAATTAGTCACATTCGCGAATGAGTTGCAGTTATTATGCCATTTTTAAGCACACTGTAAAAATACTATCGTCTGTCAAGACAGTAAGGTGCCAGTCAGTCAGTTAGTCATATCTGTCATACATACACACACACGCACTAACACAAACATACATACACACAGACATACAGATAAATACATACACATATAAATACATACACATATAAATACGTACGTAATTCAGCAAAAACAGATCAATAGTCCGCCCAATGACATATCTCCCTGTCTCAGATCGTGACTGTATCTGGAATGGAGTGTGCGCTGGAAAGCACGACTTCTTACATATTGATTCCATATACACATTATTCAGAATGTGCAATCTTGTATGTGCTTTTGTATTGTACTGAAATAACAGAATAGTGTTAGATTGCTGGTTAGTCAGTCAGTCAGTCATTCAGTCAGTGAGTCAGTCGGTCAGTCAGTCAGTCAGTCAGTCAGTCAGTCAGTCAGTTAGTTAGTTAGTTAGTTAGTTAGTTAGTTAGTCAATCAGTCAGTCCGCGTCAATCAGTCAGTCAGTTAATCAGTCAATCAGTCAGTCAGTCAATCAGTCAGTCAGTCAATTGCATAGCGTCAGGCTTTTACTACTTGTGCTTGGTTATCTTGTGGACTGTGTGCTTTTTGCACTTTTTTGCCCTTGCAAAAACATCTTGTTTGGATGTATTCATCATGGTAAAATCATATATTACCACCCGAGGTTTGGTGAGGGACTGGGGACCGCAACCCACTTCATTATGCTGTGACCTATATAATACGTGACCCCCTAACATGACACACCCTAGTCAGTGTTTGTCATTGGGCCATATTTAGCTTGCTTTTTAGAATAAATACAGGCGGAGGACATCTCGCGAGAAGCAATGTCAGTAGGGACTTAGGCGCCATGAGATTTTGTTTATTCTGTTCAACAGGGTTATACGCTAGAGTGCGAGTTCCTTTCCTCAGTAGAAATCTTTCTTCTTTAAAGAATTCTGTGGTAGTCATTTCACAAAGCTGGGTCTACCTCAATGATATTTGACCCAGAAGCAAATATATCTTCCACAAACAGGAACTTCGCCTTGGCTCGACAAAGAATCGACTGTCCCAGGTCTATTATCCCTGCCGCCGAGGTCACACATAGTCACGTTTTTAGCATAACAATAACAATAGCTCGTGAGTATTGATAGGCAAACAAATAACAATAGCTCGTGAGTGTTGATAGACAAACAATAAATGGCTCGTGAGTGTTGACAGGTAGTCGTAGTTAGTAAACTTGGATGCCGGTCCGGCTGTCCATGTGTTCAAATCACTCCCGAGGATGAGATTTCTGTTTTACTTGCCCTGGCCTCCCAGGGCAGCTCAGCCTAAGGTGGGTAGCCGGAAATGTTCACGGGAGTAAATGCGACCGGTGTGTGGCTGATCACATCACTCACGGAAGTGCTGATTGACCTACATTTTGCCGAAATCAACGCAAAGCGGTTATCTTGCAAATCACCCGCAGCTGATTTCGAATCTTCGACTCGCTTTGTCGGGCGAATTGTGAAACTGTGCACATCTCTATCCTCCTAGGCCACAGACCTCTGCTAATTATTATTATCATTCTTCTTCTTCTTTTTCTTCTTCTTCTTCTTCTTATATTATTATTATTATTATTATTATTATTATTATTATTATTATTATTATTATTATTATAAGCAGCAGGAGAGTGCTTCATACATCGAGATTCCCATGGACTTTTTTCCCCCTTCTGTCCATCGTTTCGGGCTTTGGTGTTCTGGTGAAAGACCGAGATCTGTGAAAAGCCAAGAACTCCTAAGCCAGCTGGCAGGGCACTTAATGATGATGATGGTGATGATGATGCCCATCGTTGTGGTCGGTCTCTTCTTCTGATATTATTATTAATATTATTTGTATTAATATTTGTATTATTCGTTTCTACTGTGGCCAAGGATCACGTCTATTGCATACGGATACCTGCCTACAGTTGTTGAGCCCTTGAATCGGCGTGTCTGGGAATTGTGAAACGTCGTGCCACCATCGCCTAATCCACTGCGCCGGGTAACGGTAGTAGTAAGCCAAGAACAAGACCCATTCCCACTTTTTGAGGCAGACTGGGTGTGTGTTGGCTAGACCCACAGTTGAGACAGGCTGGGTGTGTGTTGGCTAGACCCACAGTTGAGACAGTCTGGGTGTGTGTTGGCTAGACCCACAGTTGAGACAGGCTGGGTGTGTGTTGGCTAGACCCACAGTTGAGACAGTCTGGGTGTGTGTTGGCTAGACCCACAGTTGAGACAGTCTGTGTGTGTGTTGGCTAGACCCACAGTTGAGACAGTCTGGGTGTGTGTTGGCTAGACCCACAGTTGAGACAGTCTGGGTGTGTGTTGGTTAGACCCACAGTTGAGACAGTCTGGGTGTGTGTTGGCTAGACCCACAGTTGAGACAGACTGGGTGTGTGTTGGCTAGACCCACAGTTGAGACAGACTAGGTGTGTGTTGGCTAGACCCACAGTTGAGACAGACTGGGTGTGTGTTTGCTAGACCCACAGTTGAGACAGACTGGGTATGTGTTTGCTAGATCCACAGTTGAGACAGTCTGAGTGTGTGTTTGCTAGACCCACAGTTGAGACAGACTGGGTGTGTGTTTGCTAGATCCACAGTTGAGACATACTGGGTGTGTGTTTGCTAGACCCACAGTTGAGACAAACTGGGTGTGTGTTTGCTAGATCCACAGTTGAGACAGACTGGGTGTGTGTTTGCTAAATCCACAGTTGAGACAGACTGGGTGTGTGTTGGCTAGACTCACAGTTGAGACAGACTGGGTGTGTGTTTGCTAGACCCACACTTGAGACAGACTGGGTGTGTGTTTGCTAGATCGACAGTTGAGACAGACTGGGTGTGTGTTTGCTAGACCCACAGTTGAGACAGACTGGGTGTGTGTTTGCTAGATCCACAGTTGAGACAGACTGGGTGTGTGTTTGCTAGACCCACACTTGAGACAGACTGGGTGTGTGTTGGCTAGACCCACAGTTGAGACAGACTGGGTGTGTGTTTGCTAGACCCACAGTTGAGACAGACTGGGTGTGTGTTTGCTAGACCCACAGTTGAGACAGACTGGGTGTGTGTTTGCTAGACTCACAGTTGAGACAGGCTGGGTGTGTGTTTGCCAGATCCACAGTTGAGACAGACTGTGTGTGTGTTTGCTAGATCCACAGTTGAGACAGACTGTGTGTGTGTTGGCTAGACCCACAGTTGAGACAGACTGTGTGTGTGTTTGCTAGACCCACAGTTGAGACAGACTGGGTGTGTGTTGGCTAGACCCACATTTGAGACAGACTGGGTGTGTGTTGGCTAGACCCATAGTTGAGACAGACTGGGTGTGTGTTGGCTAGACCCACAGTTGAGACAGACTGGGTGTGTGTTTGCTAGATCCACAGTTGAGACAGACTGGGTGTGTGTTTCCTAGATCCACAGTTGAAACAGACTTGTTGTGTGTTGGCTAGATCCACAGTTGAGACAGACTGGGTGTGTGTTTGCTAGATCCACAGCTGAGGCAGACTGCGTGTGTGTTTGCTGTTGAGACAGACTATGTGTGTGTTTGCTAGATCCACAGTTGAGACAGACTGGGTGTGTGTTGGCTAGACCCACAGTTGAGACATACTGGGTGTGTGTTTTGCTAGACCCACAGTTGAGACAGTCTGGGTGTGTGTTTACTAGACTCACAGTTGAGACAGACTGGGTGTGTGTTGGCTAGACCCACAGTTGAGACAGACTGGATGTGTGTTGGCTAGACCCCACATGTTGTATCCACCAATCAACATTCGACAGACCACGTGGTCTACATCAGGCCGGCCGTATTTACTTCCCAGAATATTTCCTGGTTACCAGTTTAGGCTGGGTCAACTTGAAAGCCAAGGTCAAGTAAGAATCCCGCCTCGGTGGGGGGACTCGAAGACAAGACTACTGGCCGGCAAAGCTAGCCACTGCCCTACCACGGCTACCTACACAGTGGTGGTGGTGGTGATGGTGGTGGTGGTGGTGGTGGTGGTGGTGGTGGTTGTGGTGGTGATAGTAACATTAGTAGTAGTAGTAGTAGTAGTAGTAGTAGTAGTAGTAGTAGTAGTAGTAGTAGTAGTAGTAGTAGTAGTAGTAGTAGTAGCAGCAGCACTAGTAGTAGTAGTCATGGTAGTAGTGGTTGTAGTAGTAGTAGTAGTAGTAGTAGTAGTAGTCATGGTAGTAGTGGTTGTAGTAGTAGTAGTAGTAGTAGTAGTAGTCATGGTAGTAGTAGTAGTAGTAGTAGTAGTAGTAGTAGTAGTCATGGTAGTAGTGGTTGTAGTAGTAATAGTAGTAGTAGTAGAAGTAGTAGTAGTAGTAGTAGTAGTAGTAGTAGTAGTAGTAGTAGTAGTAGTAGTAGTAGTAGTAGTAGTAGTAGTAGTAGTAGTAGTAGTAGTAGTAGTAGTAGTAGTTGTTGTTGTAGTAGTAGTAGTAGTAGTAGTAGTAGTAGTAGTAGTAGTAGTAGTAGTAGTAGTAGTAGTAGTAGTAGTAGTAGTAGTGGCTGTGGTGGTGGTGGTGGTGGTAATGGTAACATTAGTAGTAGTAGCAGTAGTAGTAGTAGTAGTAGTAGTAGTAGTAGTAGTAGTAGTAGTAGTAGTAGTAGTAGTAGTAGTAGTGGCGGTGGTGGTGGTGGTGGTGGTGGTGGTGGTGGAGAGTTGGTGATGGTGAGGTAAATGTGTTAGTGGTATTGGTGGTAGTAGTAGTAGTACTAGTAGTAGTAGTAGTAGTAGTAGTAGTAGCAGCAGCAGCAGTAGTAGTAGTAGTAGTCGTAGTAGTAGTAGTAGTAGTAGTAGTAGTAGTAGTAGTAGTAGTAGTAGTAGTAGTAGTAGTAGTAGTAGTAGTAGTAGTAGTAGTAGTAGTAGTAGTAGTAGTAGTTAAGTCTTAGTCAAATATGACCGAGCTACCGTATGACTGTAGACCAGTGTTTCCCAACGTGGGGCCCAAGCCCCACAGGGGGGCAATTCGATTGTTAAGGGGGGCAATTCGAAAATGGAAGAAATCGGCTGGATATAACAAAACGGGCAGACTTGAGACTGAAGTTAATTAAATTGGAACCTGACATAAAATCTCTTTGCATCAAGCGCAAGGATCTCACTAAATTTAAATAATTACTAATAATTAAAATAATATAGAAAAATATTTCATTAAAATTATTTTGTACTTGAATTTCAGTTCTCCATTATATGTTTTGAAAATTTACGTACTGTGTTTGCTCAATAATTTCCTAGTGACTTTTTCCTAAAACCTATCATTCAAGTTTCTTTAGTGAACATTTCAATTTTTAAATATTAAAAATAATGTGTATGTTTGGGGGAAAGGGGGGGGGGGGGGAGGAGGTAAGAATTTTAGAAAGGCTGAGGTGGGGCATAGCACAAAAAAGGTTGGGAAACACTGCTGTAGACGGTACTACCTGTTTTCTGTTAGTGACGAACGTTGGGCGGCGCTTACCTAACCTGACACCCCACATTGTGAAAACGGCTTCGGGCGGAAGAGCGCAATTGGGAGGGTACAAGCCTTATCCTGGTGCGAGGAAATGCAACCTAAAGACAAAATATCATGGCAGGGCAGACCAGGCCCTAAGCCTTGGTTGGTAACTGGTCTAGGATCGAAGCTCCGACAGGCGGATAGTTACAGCATTGCTTTGCTGATCCGGCAGCTTCTGCAGTTTGTCTTGTTCCAGATGTATAGGTGTTACCTTTCCTCTGGAGTGAACTAAGCAGGCCGAGAGAGGGATCATGCTGCATCGGCAACACATGGTCTTTATATTTTAGCCCAGGCTTTGTGCTATGGAGAGGCAATACCTCAATCCCTGGTCTTAACCGGTATCGGAATCAAAAATTATTGCAGTTAAGTCACACAACGAGCGTGTGAGACGTAAGATGGGGCATGATGGTAGAAATGACCACGTGTTCACATGCACCCACTGTGGACGAACATTTACAGCGCGAATTGGCCTTATCAGTCACATTCGCTACCGCCATGTGTAATAGTTATTATGCCTTTTGAAGCACAAACTATCGTCTGTCAAGACAGCAAGGTGCCATTGAGTAGTAGTAGTAGTAGTAGTAGTAGTAGTAGTAGTAGTAGTAGTAGTAGTAGTAGTAGTAGTAGTAGTAGTAGTAGTAGTAGTAGTAGTAGTAGTAGTAGTAGTGCTGATAGTAGTAGTAGTAGTAGTAGTAGTAGTAGTAGTAGTAGTAGTAGTAGTGATTGTGGTGCTGATAGTAGTAATAGTAGTAGTAGTAGTAGTAGTAGTAGTAGTAGTAGTAGTAGTAGTAGTAGTAGTAGTAGTAGTAGTAGTAGTAGTAGTAGTAGTGGTCGTGGTCGTGGTCGTGGTCGTGGTGGTGGTAGTAGTAGTAGTAGTAGTAGTAGTAGTAGTAGTAGTAGTAGTAGTAGTAGTAGTAGTAGTAGTAGTAGTAGTAGTAGAAGTAGTAGTAGTAGTAGTAGTAGTAGTAGTAGTAGTAGTAGTAGTAGTAGTAGTAGTAGTATTAGTAGTAGTAGTAGTAGTAGTAAAAGTATTAGTAGTAGTAATAGTAACAGCAGCACTAGTAGTAGTAGTCATGGTAGTAGTAGTAGTAGTAGTAGTAGTAGTAGTAGTAGTAGTAGTAGTAGTAGTAGTAGTAGTAGTAGTAGTAGTAGTAGTAGTAGTAGTAGTAGTAGTAGTAAAAGTATTAG